>OV884009.1:62726490-63326490 GCA_930367205.1 Acanthosoma haemorrhoidale
CCCCGGTGCTATCGGTCTTTACGGCTTTACTGTTTGACTCTGATATGATGTTGCAAGCGGGTCGGGGATCGATCGGCGTTCAAACAGGGCCAAGAGATGACAGATCAGTTTCTGCTTTGGAAAACTGGAATGAACTGCGCCTGGTTAGGTTTAATTAAATTCCAGTAGGTATGGATACACCCCCCTCTTCTTTAATCCCAGCCAGCCCCTGACTTCCGCTCGAGCAAGTAACCGAACACAGATAGGCCAGCACAAACCTGCCTTCCTGGCACCACTTCACTTCTTACCACTCACTCAGTGACCCTTGTCACCTCCATTCAGAACCTTATCCACATACCTTGCTATCTATTCACAATATCAGACACACGGAGTTGGTTAAAAAAAACAACTTCCAGTTTGAGTGTAATGCGTCACACAATCTATAACACCGTGTTTTGAACGTGCGGTCCCGCAATTACGGCTTGAAGTACATAGAACAATAGAGTAGTGTACCGAACCTTACACAATCATTTGGAATGACATTACTTTTTATCAGAAGTTTGAAAAGTAATGAAGAAAGACTTATAAAGGCAATGCCATTAACACTGATGTAATGTCCGCTTTCTTAGCTCGTGCGGAGTTGCGGTGCCATACAACCATGTTGCGGTGTTTTTTTCTTATCGTTTTCAATGAAGGGATGTACCCAGTACCGTCTATTTTTTTTTTTATATACATATTTGTGTACGCTAGATAGAAATATAACACGTCTTCTTCGATAGGCATCGATCGTTGGCATCTGAACGATAAGTCAATTTGGGTTCATGTGTGCATTGGATTGCTACGTCCCCGCAGCACCGTTCGTTTAAAAACCGGACTTTAATAATATCTTTAATATTAATACGCGAAAAGTCCTTAATGCAGGTAGATAATTGGTAGGGTTCTGTTTCCATAAAACATTACATCTAAACCAATGGCAAAACAAATTATTAATATCAATGAACAATTAATATTCTTAAGGGCTAATGTATTGACAGACTACGAGGTTGAAACATAGGACAGATTTTAATTTACATTACTGAGACAAATTAATTAAATCATTTTATGCATCTTAAATGGCGCCTCACACTGATGTTAAAATTACTTTACGTAAAATAAAAATCTGATTTAATGTAAATTATATTTTACAGAGATGAATCCTACCGTAGATTAATCTATTTTATTTACAAAATATGGTTATGTGAGGGACCCACATAAAACATTACGATCAACTAAAAATTTTCAAAAAAAATTTGTAGTCTACAAAAATATTTTATTTATTGTTACATCGCAAGTTGATCTTTCGCCTATTCAAGCATCCTCAGGACTATCGATGTTATTATGTCTAAAAGCATTGTTCCACTCTTCTATTATTGTATACCGAATTGAAGATACTTTATATAAAATAAGTATAACAGTATTGCTTGTTTTCTTGTTGGATGGACAGTAGAAATATTTTTCTATTTCAAGTAAAAAACGTTGTTATATATCATGGAGAAGTTACCAACTTTGTGAGCAACAAAACCCTTCAACAATGATCTGAATATACCCTATATTCTTGAACTCATCCCTTCCAAGTTCATTAAATTCCATGGTAACCTATCCAACCACCCTAATTCCCTAGCACAGTCATTGCACTGCACCACTCATCCCTATAATCCTCCTCGGAGACTTAAACGGCAGTGGCCTCGTGACCTGCTATAAATAAGTGACAGTGGGAGTGGCAATGGCCAGTTTCTCTAATAATGTCCTGAGCGTCTGTGGCTCTCGCGCTCTTGGTCAGCCTCCGCTGGCTCTTATCCAGTGACGCGGCTGGGAGTAGGGGCGTGGGGGACTCCCCAGGACTCCCCTTCCTCCTTCGCATGCGAGGGAGGTGACAACCATGTGGACTTGGGGGGCCTCTGGGCTGTTTGTAAATATTGTATGAATGAGCGAGTTAATGATGAATTGTAAATATGGTATGAATGATGACACTTATCTCAATTACTCATTGCCTAATAAAAGGCAGATTGTAATTTTATCTTAATAAATTGTTGTTCTCTCTCTCTCTCTCTGTGAGCAATAACGGAAGAATGGAACAATGATTTTAAAAATATCGTTCACTGTCCTGAGGATGCCTGAATAGGCGAAACGGTAACTAGTGATGTAACAATAAATAAATGATTTTTGGAGCGACTCAAAATTTGATTTGACTAAATTTGAACATTAAACACTTTGCTTCTTGGAATGTCGGCTTTATAGCATATTAATATTTTTAATGACTTTTTGTAATAATAACCAACTTAAATTGAAATGCATGTGATATATAGAATTTATAAGGATCTTGATATCTTTAATTGTAGTAACCTACTCACTACTTTTTTCACTAATTAATTATTTTTAATATGACAGGGTTTTATTTTTAGCACCGTGGGGGCATCAAATGGAATCACTATGGAAAAACTATGCAAAATATCATACCTACCTAAAAAAAACACAGCTGGAGTTAATTTTGCAAACAAGTTGGCAATGTTAGTTTTAATGACTTGTTGTAGTAAATTAATTGATTATGACATTCGTGTTTTTTTTAGATTAATATAGTTATCATGTCTTTCTTATATCAGATTGAAATATACATGAAAAATTGTCTCTGGCTGGAGACAGGGGACTCAAAAGACTAAAACAGAACGGCAGACACTCGTACAAAAACGTGAAGGGCTTCATTGATCATCCTTTAGGTCAGCCTAAGATAAAATGAAAATCTTGAAAATTTGTAGTGGATATGCACAAAATACAAACCCAGGGAATAAAAATAAATATCATGAATAACAATAGTTTATCATCATCTCGCAAGTGATAAAAATGAGATAGAGAAAATATTCAAGAAATTATGTTATTTATTACTGAAACCAATATCAAAATAACTTTCTTTACTCGTTTAAGATACCAAAGTCTACTAGTAAAAAATCATAATTAAATTTGCTATCTTTCTTTGCTCAATTATCGGTGCTTACTGATTTTGTTAACGGGAGTAACAGTAAGTTTCGGAAGTCAATAGTTGAAATCGCGTATTTAATGCTGTTCCATCCGATTTAGGGCAATATTTTAAGGTATTGACAATTCTCAGAGACTGGTTTGGGTTATAAAATCAAATCAAGCAATTCTAGTGAAAAATTGTCTTGCCCAACAATTTCCATACCTTCAATTACGCTAAACAACAAATTTCCTTCGTCGTAATCGCAATATCGGTCTGTACCCCCCCCCCCAGTCACCCCGTTCCTTCATTAAATGTGTTCAAAACAAGATTATTTAGTTGTTTGCTATCATATACAAATTAGTAGAGCAAAAGTCAAAGAGCACACTTTATGTTAAATAAATGTTTGTTCTTAATGAAGGTTGTCCACGCTTAATGATGATACTATTACTATATTTATCATATAGTAAATACGAGGGAAACTCTTCGCCCCGCACCCCAAGAACATTGTACCTTCACTTTATTTCCTTTGTATACATTCTAAAAAAATAGAATTTCGTTTAATATCGATGTAAAAAAAATTTAGTATGTGAAACTTCCCCCCAAAAATGGTGAGGTGACTGGTCCTTAAATGCCTTAAACTAATCTAATGTACTTGAAGGTAGCCCATGTGTAAACCATAATAGGATTTATAAGTAGCGCTGAATTTGATTAGCCTTGTCCGGAAAATGTTTGACAATAAGAGAGTAATGGAACAAGTACAGTTGCCCAG
Source organism: Acanthosoma haemorrhoidale (assembly GCA_930367205.1). NCBI lineage: Eukaryota > Metazoa > Arthropoda > Insecta > Hemiptera > Acanthosomatidae > Acanthosoma > Acanthosoma haemorrhoidale. The sequence goes on from OV884009.1 coordinate 62,730,231, forward strand.
ACAAAAGAGATTTGCCTAAGAGTTAGTGTACAAAGAGGGTCGGATAATGTATCCTTGTCGGACCCCGCAAATAGGAGGGGTTGGTTACCTAGTGGTGGGGGGGAGGGCAGAGGTGGGGTGCTGTGGTGGGGGTATCCCCTCAACCACCCCACCCCTCCCTCGGCCTTAATTCTCTATCTATATTCAATGGGGCCTGGCTCCTGTATCTAGCTGAGCTCCACCACATAGTCGCCATGGATTAACTCACTCTCTCTTTTCCTAACCTATTATTTCGGAGGTTACCTGTGCGCCAGCTGATGCGACCTATTCCCATGTTCGCAAGCCAGTTTACTTCCGCTGCTTGTCCGATCTGGTGGAAATTGTGAATCACCTTGACAATACAGCCAATAGTTTAAACTATAAAACTCAGTTATAATCAACTACGATACTGAACTTAATTGTATTTTTTTAATATATATGATTATATTCTCTATGTATATATATGTATAAGACATATGACGAGAAGAAAAAATATCGAGAGATTCTGGCGGAGCTCGATGGGAGTTCTTTTAAAACTTATTAAACTATTGTAACTTGTATATATTGTAAGATAATAACTTAAATAAACTTACGTCTAATCCATGGAATCTTTCTTCAGAAGAAATATTTTTACTGATATGTTCATCACTATCTAGAGCCTCCTGTTTTTCCTATAAATTGACTAATTCTTGTTTGACATCACTGGTTATCCACTCAGCAACTTGATTTCACAGCCCAAACCCTTGTACTCTCCCCTTATGCAAACGTGTTTTTCGGCGATTGTAATCTCGAAGACAGATTAAACCTTATAATCTGTTTCCATTGGCCTATTTTCCAGATCATGAGAGACTCTCACATTTCACCTCATTGCACTTTAACCGTAGTTAATATACCCTCTATCAGATGGTAATACTTGGGAGCTTCTCAACCTCCGAATCGCAGAAATTCATGCATAACCTTGTTTTAATCAAAACTCTTACTTTCATTTGTTAAATCATCTCGGTAACTCGATATATAACGTTTCTAACAAGTAAAAAAATATATATATAACTATTAAATACCTGTTATCTCAAACTTTTTTTTTTAATAAATCTTTGAAATTATTATTGCGTGATGTCTTTAACGTGTGCTTAACCAGGGGGGGGGGACATTAAATCTTAAATAGGTTATGAGGTGGGACTTGAGACATCTGAAAAGGTAACAAGACTTATCCATCGAATCATTTTTACAACCACTGTCCCTTCTTCAGGCTTGGCAACTAGAACGTATTTTTGAATAATACCTAACCAAAATTGAACTCGTTTAAAAAATGAGCCAAGTTAGGGTGGGTGGGATCCTCGCGAAAGTCTCTCAAAAATTTTTAAAAGATCGTAAAAAAAAGTATCGGAATTCCTTACAAAAAAAATACTTTATTTTTAAGACCAAATTTGAAAATTTCCATTTTAACAAGTAACAAATTTTTTTTCTGCTGAAATATTGCCATAAAAAAAATATTAAATACTCGGTTTCTGTTGTTGATTGTCTGTGAATTTTACGTTCATTATTGTAGAACGGTGTTGTGATTTTCATAAATATTAATTAGATAGTTCATTACATTTCTTTAACCGTCTTAATGCCAATAAAAATGCTTTTTTATAATAAGAAAATGGTACATAATCAAAATGTTTATAAATAATTACTTGCCAAAAGAATATATAGAGGCAGGATCGGGGCTCAAACCCGGGACGTCCCACGAGTCGGGTGCTCTACCTACTGAGCTACTCCGGCACCTGTGTGGAAACCACCAATATGCATTCCCTTTGGCAAAACAATCGCAATGACTGTATCTCACCAAGGTGGGTGCGGAGGCTGGCAGCAGGGACACCATAGTAGATTCGGGACACGAACCCGGGACATGACATTTTGGAGTGTCCATGTGCTGTTCCAACTTAGCTAGTTCAGTACAAGTGCCAGTAATTTTTTTTAGGGCTAATAACGTTTAATAAAAGCGGGATTTATACCACAACAAAAACTGACAATATAAAAACAATATATTGATTACCTGTACAAAAATATAGCTACATAATCATTTAATAATTTTATTTTCCGGTCATTATTTTAAATTATATTTATTTAAAATTTTTAATCTGCAATAAATAAAAGTACTGTTTATTGCTGTTATAAAAATCAACAAGAACCTAAGTAAATTTAAAAACTATCCAAAATTTCAAAATTATATTCAAAGTGAATATAAAATAAACATATCAGTTACACTGATGTTCTGGAGAAAATAAAAGACGTGAGTACGCAAAAAACATTACTTACATTTTATAGGTTTAAATTGTTATATGTGGAACTTTTTACATATACATTATTCATAGTAATGTATAGATTATGATATATATATGACAAGTTTACAGTGGCTAAGAGTTTCTTTTTTTGTGATTATCTTAGTTCCAAGAGTCTGTTAGAAAAAGTTTTTTCCATGCCTCTTTATTATTACGTCTACGGCAGCAATAGCCTTGCAAAAGTTAGGTAACAGGAGGGTAGGGCTTTGGGATATACGGGAATTTGATACTGATACGTGAATCTGGGGATTTGTGAAATACACGCTTTTAGGTTTTTGGCAGTGCAGGCCATAAAAACACCTCGGGTAACTGACAAGACACAGACGGATAACCGTAAGCGGTTAGAACCCTTCTTGTCGTTGCGATGAAAGTTGGAATGGAAGAGGTAAATGCTGACCCAAGAGAATAGAGAGAGGGGATAGGAAAGGATATATTAATATACAACCCGAACCAAAAGGAGTAGATCAGATTTGAGATGAAAAGGTGAAGGGAGAAAGATATATATGGTCAGCTGTGTGTGAGGTATACCTTGATTCTAGGTCGTCGGTATATGAGAGGCACTTCGGCTCAAAGACTTCGATAGATCTTCCATCAAATCAAGACCTCGATGTGTCGTAAGATAACTTCTTTGTAAATATTTAGTAACCTCATGTACTTACACCCACCATTTTAATTCTATTTAATATTTCATAAAGAATGAGCTTTAACATAAATTTAATCATGATCTATTTTTCTCAATTATTAATATCCTACTATACCTTCCATTGATCAAACATGAATTTTAAATTTGGGGAATAATTCATGTCTCCAATGCCGATGCATTACGCTGAGAGTTTGATAAATGAATCAAATAGATCAAACGAGATCTACGACGTTCTCTGGTCGACGCTGATGCTGGTCTCTGTGGGTTTAAATTCACTTCAGCAAGTCTTCTTCTAACAGTTTCTCCACATATTGCTATTCCCCGATGTGTAGGAAGAAGTTGAGCAGTCGCGGCAGCAGTTGAAAACTGATTACGAAGCGTGTGTAGTACAACAGACTGGTCTTCTCTTGGCTCTATCACGCGCGGCCAACCTGATCCGGGTCTGCGATCTCACAAACCTGTCTCACGGTAACGTGTAATTGCTCTCCGAACTGTAGTTTCAGGTAATCCCAAATGGATGGGATGCATATATTTGGCTTTGACCGTCTTCCACTAAAACAACACGGGCTACTAGCTCGACTGTCAAAATCATTTTTTAAATTAAAAAAACAAAAAAACATTTTGTTTAATTTTATCATCGACACAGGAAATCATATAAATTATAAAACAGTAGAAATTTCTCTATAATTTGTTTAGGTCAATTTTTTGAATATTTGTTGGGGCTTTCCTTCATATAGCTCCTTATTACTGAATAAACCCTTATTCGTTTAATATTAATTAAAAAAAATTAATTGAAAGCAGAAATAATTCTAATAGGAAGCAAATATTTATGTGCATCACTTTTATTGTGTGTATTTGCCCCCAGCGACCGAACAAAATTTTACATGCTGTTTAATTTCAGGAATATTCGATAGGAAAGGAAATAAAATATCTCTTGTCATATTTACCGATTCTACGGAAGCTTTTCTGTTCCTATCATTCTGATGGTGAATTGGGGGAGATATCACATATATACTCGAAAAATCATTAGCCACTTCTCATTTCGTAGGCCCCACGTCCCTGTGCACTTGATCAATCAAGTTGTAAGAGGGGATGTCATGATTCGCAATCCGGCCAAAAAAAATAATCAGTTTTTTGAACTGAAACAACTCGAAATAATAACTACCATCCGTGGCTCAGTCTCAGACAACTTAAATTTTGCTGAAGGAGTCAATTTGTTACTCGATGAACTTAAAAATAAGTCGCCAATGTCGAACCCTTCAACGGTAACAGATAAAATAAATCTACCTTTACAAATGTTTCGGTGAATTTAATTATTCTAATTCGGAAGAACATAATTTCAAACATTTCACCATAAACAAGATGAACATCGATGCACCAAAACTATTATATAGTTATACAATCTTTTTAGCTTCGTGGTGAAACGATTGTTTTAAATTTAAGTGCGAATGAGCCGATAGTCGAATCTTGAATGTAATATTGCGAACTGTTCAAGATGGAGTAGTTCAATAGAACCTCAGGCAAATTTGTCTGGTCATTCATGTGTTTGATTGATAACTAAAAAATTTATATATTCTTTGTGAATTACTTAATATTCACATACATGTTTAGGTACTTCTTTCATGTTATATTTTGCATAGCTTTGTCATAGCTATACTTACAAACATTTTCTGAAAGCAGGAAAAATAAATAAAACCTGCTCAATCAACAGATAAAGGAAACAAATAAAATAAACAGCCTACTTAATAAAATATTATTCTCTGTAATTGTAGTACTGAAATGGAAAAACTTGTTTGCTGATATTTATATACGTTAGGAAAACATAAATCTCCCAAAATGTCATCCTCAGTCGTTTCGCCTATCCCGGCATCATCAGGACTAAAATTTAGAGCAGATAAGTAAATTTACATGCTTAAAAGAACAATAACACTTAATTTAATAAATATTAAAATTGAAAAAAAAAAGTATAACAACACACCCATGAATGATATTATTATCTTTTATGTTTTTATTAATCCATTGTTTTATACACCGAATTGCTAACCTTAATGCAAAAATAGATCAAACTATGGTACAAATAATGCATCTGAAAATCAAAAAAATAGTACCGGTACATGAACCATAAATGATAGTTTGAAACTCAGTGAGAGGTTTTTATAATTTCCTCAATTAAGGGATTGTCTAATTAAATTGTGTAACTATACAATTTTTATGGTTGGGTGTAACCTGTAATTTTGGCAATTGAACCAAAGTGTTAAACCAATGTACTTGACAGATCTTGGTGTTTGATGCGCTCAAAACTGAATAGATGTTTCACAAAAAAAGGATACGGTAATATCTATAGTACTTACCAACCCCGATTTTTTTTTTCGTGACGGTTTTCTCTTTAATACCCCATCTATAAAACTTATTCTACGCTAAAAAAAATTGGGACTTTAACGAGCCATAGTTTTTTCATGTTTATTTATTTATTTTTTTTTATGCACTTAAAAACACCTGACTATACCATATGCAATATAACTCACCACGTTATTGTTAATTAAAATAAAAAGTTCTTTGTTACCATATACATGCTTCAGCAGTATAAATGATTGTTTCCTTAATGGTTACAAGTTAATGCAATTATAAACTTGTGAACAATTAAAATAGTTGGAGATTGATATTTTTTGAAATAGCTAAATATCTATGATTTTCATTTTTTGTTTCCATTTCATTACGTACAATTTAATTACGTATCTATTGTCATTTGATTGGTCATTTAACATAGCAAATGTTGCACTGACCCAATCCCGAGAAAATGGAGTCGACAAATGTTATATCAATAAATAAAATACTTGTCGGAAAATAAGTTCAACAGGTGAACATTGCTGTCAATTAAGGTTGGATCGAACGAATAATCAGGTTCTGATATTCCGACCCATTAAAAAATAATGCAACCTTTTTATAGCCCCGGACTCTCGTCCCATGGGCTGAAACAAATTATTTCTCTAAACTGTAGCATATTATATTCGAGGATGAAGCAGTAACCACTAATTTTAATTTATACGATAATATGAAATTCCATAGTAACCTAACCACCCTAATCCCCTAGCACAGTCATTACACTGTGCCACTCATCCCTATAATCCTCCTCGGAGACTAAAACGGCAGTGGCCTCGTGACCTGCCATAAATACGTGACAGCGGGAGTCATGGCAATGGCCACTTTCTGCAATCATGTCCTGAGCGTCTGTGGCTCTCGCGATCTTCTTCAGCCTCCACTTGCTGGTATCCGGTAATGTGGCTGATGGACGTATGTGAAGGAGTTGACAACTATGTGGATTTGGGGGGTCTCTAGGCTGTTTGTAAATACTGTATGAATAAGTGAGTGAATGAAAATTGTAAATATGGCATGAATGAGAACATTTATCACAATGCTTATTGCCCAATAACGCAGATTGTAATTTTATCGTAGTAATGTTTTTGAATTCAAATATACGATAATAATAAATTTCTTACATCCCCGAAAAATGTAACTGTATAGAATATTTTCAACTCGGTCTAGGCCAATCCTACACTTTCAAACGCAAAATATCAATAGCTGGGAACCCGCTGGGACATCCTGTGCACTTGTGAGAAAAAAACAAACATGGGACTCACCATTGCCGGGTCAGACATCGTTTTATGACAGTTTATGACATCGCTTTATGCTATAGTTACTATCAGCTCGAATTATTGAGAATGACGACTAAGTCCGACGTAAGCGTTCGCGTAGGGATCAAACAAGCTGTGGAGATAGAGGAGGTGTTTTATTTCTAAATCGCAGGAAACAGGCAGAGGCATGATCAATAACCAATAGTGTTTCTAAGCTATGAATAGCTAAATGTATAGCTATAAATAAATAGCTATAAAAGCCTTAGCGAAACCCGCTATAAATTAATTAAATCATGTAAGCTCTAGTATTTTTTTTCTTTCTTGGCTGACTTTTTTTACTACAATTTATTCAATTAATACACACAATTACCGTTGAAAGTAAAGTTAGTTCCAATGAAAATTTGTTTCCATAAAATTTGAAGAGTTTTTTTTTTGTTACTCTTCCTTTCATTTTATGTACATGGACTCATGTCAGCTAGTTGCCAGACACCATAGCCCCTCTAAAGTAAAACTAAAATACATTTCATGCCTAAAACCAAAATATCCAGTTATCAATTTATAAAACTGGATAAAAAAACAAACTTAAAGACTAATTTCTTGTCCTTAAAGAAAATATGAATGTCTTTGTGTCTTTTTCCTAGATGAAACAGTATGCACAACAATTTGTACATGTTTGCCTGTAGTATGCCTACAATTTTCAAGAAACCTTTGAGTGATTTGTTTTACTGAGATATAAACAAAGACAATGCCAGTGGTATCATGTAGTCAGGAGATGGTAGCATGCCTAGGCGAATTAGCTGTGGTTCTCAGGAATTTATTCTGTATTCTGTGCAATTTAAGAACTTCAGGATGGCGACCCAAAGGTTAACGACGAGGCCTGGCAAGCACTTTATTGGGTGGAGGTTGATACTGCCAAAGTATTATTGATGGAAAAATGGTTGGAGGGGGGGATTTGACGATTCCAACAAGATGAACAGTGTTGGAGGTTCTTTTTATAATCCCATTTATTTATTTTTTACGTTGGTCTCATGAAAGCGTGCGGATTGTTAAGACAAACTTGCAACATTTTGGCGAACGGCTTCTGCGTGTAGAGCATAATGTTTATCCAATGCCATCATGAATCAGTAGAAAAGCGTATTCAAAGGAGCTGACCACCGGTTGAAAATAGAATAAGCGATTGTTTAAACCAAGTATAAATAAAATATGGCAAAAGAAAACTTCCATTGCTGAAACAGTATTTTAACTGTCAAGGTGTTTAGAAATAGTAAAAAGAATTTTTTAAGACAAACTAACACTAGGCGCTGCCAAGTTTCTATTTAAGAATATTCTATGATGCTGCTTTGTTGATTCGCAAGCATAAATCAAGCCGTTTTCAAGTGATTTCGCTCGACTTGAGAGCAGAGAAATTGCTAATTCCTCGGAAATCTGTGAAACGTTATCTTCGTGATAACAATATCGTCAGCTGTTAATTCATTCCAAACAATCATCATATTACTTACAAGCGTATTAAGTTATAAAAAACAGCCATTTATTTGTTGCTACGATTTAAAAATAATAAAAACAATTATATTTTACATCTAAAATATGCAATTGAATAAATTAGCTACAAACTTGAGTTACTGATATCACTGATCACTGAAATATTGGTTGTGTTTTAGGTTATGCAATTTGAGTTGAAGATGTATATTCTAGTTGTGAAGTATATTAAATATGATATTAATATTTATTAGCCACATAAACAATATATTGGGAGGGTCGATGAACTCCCTAATACCCAGTCAAGGTTTTTTTTGGATAATAGTTATGGATATTAGCGGGTTCCATACCGCAACAAAATTTGACAATATAAAACCGATCCATTAAAATAGTTAATATTCTCATACAATGTCATATCACAACCGGAAAACTAATCTGTCACATCGTGTCCTTTCTGTCAGCCTTCGGTACCCACCGTGGTGCTGTAGTATTCAGTACCTTTGCTTCATTCTCTGCGAGAGGTGTCCAAGGAGAATTAAAATTGAGAAGTTCTTCACTCGTACAGGGTAGCTCGAATGGTATAGCCACTGTGATCTATTGGGAGGTTCCGGGTTTGAGTTCTGTCAATGTATTTTTTGGATAATAATAATTAATAATAGTGGTATCCATACCATAACGATTCATTTGCCCATCTATTAAATGTGCTGAATGAATAATTCAAAAAATATATATATGCATGAGAAAAATGGGAATCATCGATTTGAACTGTGTGTTGAACAAGGAATAGTTTCTTCGTCATTTGATTCACGGTACTTCATAAATTTTGATTTATTAAATAAATCAACTATGAAATAAAACATTTTTTAAATATGCGTAAAGGAAATTGAAAGTACGCAGAAAGTAAAGAAAAGATATTAGAGAGTAGTCATAAATTTGAAAGTCATTCGTATAACAATGGACAAAGGTATTTCTTATACATTGTTGTTTTTTCTTTAGAACACCTCTTTTCAGAGAAACAAAAGTAGTAAATAGTGAGAAGCTATTATGCTAATTCTAGCAAGCGGAAGTTGTAACATAATATAAATAAAGCTCAGCTCGTATCTCCAGTTCAGTTTTTTAAATTCATAATAGATGATAGTGAAAAAACATGATTTTATTTTTTTAAACACCTCACTCAGTGATTACCACCTTTTGCACAAATAAGAACCAGTAGGTGTAATATTTTCAAAAACCCTTGAAATCCCTTGGAACTGCATTACACAGAACGGAACTACCTGATTGGTGTTTTCTATTTCAGATTTATATCAGATCACATTTGCGGTCGCTATGGTAGATCACAGAGGCGAAACAGACGATCGCTCTGTACCTGAATGAAAGTAAAGTCTCCCTTTTCAGGTATAGTAATATATATATATATATTTTGTTTTTATAAAGAAGTAGTAACAATTTAATAATAAAAAAATTCTGTTAAATTTGATATACGGGTATATAAGCATTTTTCATAAATTTGCAAGTCATTCGTATAACAATGGACAAAGGTATTTCTTACACATTGTTGTTTTTTCCTCAGAGCAACTCTTTTCATAGAAACAAAGGTAGTAAAGAGGGAGAAAGCTAGCAAGCGGAAGTCGTAACGTAATATAAATAAAGGTTAGATTGTTGTACATCTGAGGAGTGAGTAATTTCTAAACTAATAATAATTATGGGAGGGTGGGGGAGGACGTAGGGAGGGGGAAGGAGGGAGGAGGAGGGGGAAGGGGGAGAAGGGAACCAATGAGCAAAAGCCCCGCCCCCCGGGCCGCCCCTGCTGGGCCACGGTGGCTGATGCTGCAGTCTGATGCTCTCGCTGCCGGAATGGACTTGACGGACTCGCCGTTGGACCTGCGGGAGCAGCGACCGGCCGATGAGGAGGAGGAGGGAGGGAAGAAACCGAGCCTGGTCAAGCCTCCTTACTCCTACATCGCACTCATCACCATGGCCATCCTGCAGTCCCCACACAAGAAGCTCACTCTCAGTGGTATCTGCGAGTTCATCATGACTCGCTTTCCTTACTACCGGGAAAAGTTCCCTGCTTGGCAGAACTCTATCAGGCACAACCTCTCCCTCAACGACTGCTTCATCAAGATTCCAAGGGAGCCCGGTAATCCCGGCAAGGGTAACTACTGGACCTTGGACCCCATGGCCGAAGACATGTTCGACAACGGAAGCTTCCTTCGACGGCGGAAGCGGTACAAGCGAGCAGCACCGGAAGTGGTGCCACCGTACCATTACCCGTACCTGGCCCCAGTGCCACCTCCGACCTTGCTGCCCCCAGGCCCCTTGGCTAGGATCCTGCTTCCGTGCCCTCCGAGGCCTCGACCTTCCTTCTCCATCGAGTCGCTGATCGGTACTCCGGATCCAGAACCTCGAAGCGCTTTCACTCCTCTTCACACCACAGCTTGGGCAAGGTGAGCCAACTCTTCTTCATTTCTCCAAGGGAACCTGTCTCTACTACCCAGTTATATTTAGAAGTGATCTAGCCTTAATGTAAATACTGTCAACACTATTGTTTACTATCACTTTTTTTATTTTATCCGAGACATATCGTAACATGTAAATTTTTGCGGTCGACTCTGGTGCCAGAAAAGTTATCAACTGTACTTTTCTTGGTTGTAAGAAATGTTTAATGTCTGTTTAAGTAGATGCTAGTCAGTTTTGTACATAAGGGTTGCTTAGTGTAAAAATAAACTCATATTTAACTTTATATGCTGAGTTGAATATTAAGCACAATGAGTACAAATATTAATATATCTTATCACATCGCGAATTTGATAATGTAAATATGTTGGTGTCATAGATGTATTATAATAAGTGATATATAAATTTGGCCATTTCTTGATATTGCCATTAGCTTTGTTGCAATTTTCCTCGAGGTGATAACATCACATATATGGGAAATATATTTATATAAGTGCACATTATTTACAGCCTATAACATGTTCACTGGGATATAGGCTGTAATTTTTATCATCTGTTATTTTGACTAGCTGGAAATGTATTAGTACCCCCACATATTTTTTTTAATGGATCCAAATTTAGCTTATGCGGGGCTCACTAGATGTAAATCACTATAATTCGAACGAGACATATCAGCTTTAAATTCACGGGTGCATGTAACTAAATTAAATTTCTACCCCAATAAACACGTTTAGTAACTATTTTGCATAGATGTTATTGGTCATCTTAGAATGTTACTTGCACACATGGGTATGTACATTAACCGCAAATTATTCACTAAAATTTCTGCATTATAAGTTCGCACACAAAAGGGACTTTTTGATAGAGATGTCGCTCTGAAGACAGCCAAGAAAGTATACGTAAGCAATAAAAAAATGTCAAGTAATTATAAAAAAATTCAAATTTAAAGATTAGATTAAAAATTAATGACTGGAGAGAATGTGCAATTTTTAATGAACATTTCAAAGGCAATCCAGAGTCGCGACCCCCCCCCCACCAGTGAAAAGATAAATTGTTATTAATATTATATAAACATATTATTATAACAAGAATCACTTTTTAATAATCAGGCAATAATTATAAAAGGATCAATTCATTTATTTAGCGAGCAATAGGCAAGGTAGCTTTCCGTCACCTGTAAAGTCAAATGACAGAACAAAACAGTAAGATTAACACATATAATAAAAGTTAGGTTTAAAAAGAACATAATTTATAATAATCTTGAGATTGAAACAGATCAGTTGTAGAATTACTGAAGACAGTACAGCTATTCGCCACAATGTTTTATTCCTTCTAAAAATTGTATTAATTTTGACGACTAATATGTTGTCATATGAGCGTTCTCTGATACAACATTAGAAGAATATTTGGGTAATGAGGAGTGTTATACGTTATACAACAAAATGCTACATTATATTTTAGGAGATCCAAGGATCAGTGGCTCTATTTTATTCAATACATCAAAATTTAATTTTCACAGGCAAATATTTTTGTTATGTAAATCACGAACATGTCAGGGATCTCAGCGTGATTTTTCAAATATTTTTGTTTTAATACTCGACAAACACGGTGTTTTATATTGAAAATACTCGATTTAAGTCTTAAATAATACCGCACCGGCACTGAAAATTTCCTTTTAGACAAATAAAACCTTAGCAACTAAAATATTGACCAAACTAAAGCCTATTGAAATTAGCGTGAAGTAAGCAGGGCCTTAACACTTATTTTTCCCGTACCGTATTTTGAACTGCTCGTTATGGTCGACCAAAGATGTTGTTGTTTATTTGTTAAACCACGCTGGTCATTGAAAGTTGTCTTTTGAACAATTGGAAATAGCTAAAATATAGATATATAAAAAAACATTAGACTTAAGAAATCTTCAAATTTCCCGAATTAGGTCCAACGTTTTTCACGTTTAATTTAGTTTTATTATAGTTATCATTGCAGTAATTAAAACTATACAAATTCAGCTTAGCCCGAGGTGTTTCGGTGTATTCCTTTAAAATTTCAGATCAATAGAATCATTTTTACGGCTACCATTATATGTAGTAGGTACATAAAGGCAGGCACATTAAAGACGATTACGGACGGTACCCGTTTAAAAGTATAACTTCTCTCTCTGACCAACAAAAAAAAAAAGTACTAGCTAAAATATAGAGTTGAGAGATCTTAAATTTTAGAGAAACGGGACAGAATTTTTTTTAATTAATTTTATTTTCCGTTATTGTATTTTACCCTAACCAAAATGAGCATAATCCGGGTTATTCATGAATAAACCTTTAAAATTGTAGTCGATTGCATCGTTTTTAACAATACCCTCATCGTAAATGCATAAATACTTGTAGATATGCGCTCACATAAACATACAGACATGTAGACAAAAAACAATCGCCTTTTCAAAGTAAACGATATTTACTTTCCAGTCTTACCATTTCGCATCAATAGCAGAAATAGGATGATTAGTCGGGTCGCTATTCAAGTGAGCCAGTCGCCATATAAATAGAACGAGCTAAATATAAACCTTCTCAACCGTCCTTAAAATAAATTTATTAATTACCCACAATAATCGATCAGATGAAAGCAAATTTTATTCTTAATTATTTTTACATTATAGATAGCAAAGTTTCATTTCAAAAGGAAAAAAAACAAAACATACCCGGTTTCTACGTGATGTATTTACTGTTCATGAAATATACCTGTAGTATTAATAAATTTAATAGGTAGCTACAATTATTTACAATCTTAAAGAAATGGCCTGACAGATGAGACAGGTTATTTGTAATAATAAAAACATTTGAATTTGCATTGAAATAAAAATTACGTCCAACATAATAATTCTACGTTGACTAATTATTAATAATAAAGAAATCGAAGTTATAACATTAATCATTTAAATTCTTAAGTGAACTCCCCGGAATTATTTTATTAAAATTAGATAAGGTCTGTTTTATGTCCAAGTCAAGTTCCGTTTCCTCCGAAAATCATTAGCCTTGATTTCCACGAAAATTCCAGAAAAATAACTATTATTAAAAATAGTGTGATCAATACTACAAAAAAATCTCCATATAAAAAAGACATGTTTAAATAAAGACTTATTTGTAATAATTTAATAATTTATCCCCACTTTAAAATTTTAATAAATTTGCCTACTAAAAAAAAAGCAATCTACTGGGTGAAGGCACTGAATATTATTTATTTAATTCCAAGGCATACAAGATATTTCCCTAATTCATATTTATTGAAAAGCCTCACAAATCAGTAAATATTAATGAAAACTAATAATAAATAAAACGATTCTTTAAATAATTACATTGTGAAAAATACACTGTATTCCTATGACATATAATACGGTTTAATATCCCATTTTTAAATTCATTTATAGTTTTATGCATAATTAATTCCATATCATTTAATAAAGCAAAACTGTTGTCAGTTAACTAGCTACTTGTGGGTTATTTTAAAGTTTTATACCACAATTAGAAGTTAAGTCAGTTAGTATGAAGACTTCTGTTATAGTGAGGTTTAAAAAAATATCTCTTATTTCAATTAAATTGATAAATAACCTTTCCTGTGAAAGATGATTTTAAAAAACAAACGGAAAAAACTTTCCAGTAAAGAATTGAACAATTCAGTAAATAATATTCTATTCTTCTTATTTGAAGAATTGACAAAATAAAACTATCAAAAAAAGGCTTTGTTATTTAACGCGTTAAGTTTTTACCTAAGAGAAAATAGACTGTACTCTGCTATACTAATATTTAAAAAAAACAATTATACATCTATAATCACTACAGCTTGTGATTTGTTACGGTGAGCTAAACAATCTTTAATGCTTTCACCAACGATCAAAAATGTATTTTATCATGAGCTACGGGAAACTTATTAACGGAAATGTCTGGACGAGTTTAAGTTAAGAGTAATTGTAGGGGAATTGAAGTCCTTTCATTAAGTTTTCAAAGAATTTTCTTTCTTGCAAAAAGTCCGAAGAAAATTTTTACTTTATTAATAAGTTATGTTTATAAACTTTATTATTGTTATAAAAGTGAGACATGGTTGGTTGGAAATCGGCTTTGCGAGATGAAAAAAAACAAAACAATAAACTCATTATTTATTACATTTACAAGATGTTTATTAACTATGCTATAAGTACCTATGTTCAAACTGAAAAAAAAAGTTGTTTATAACTTGTTAAAGTTATAACACCATCCTCTATGGTATTGATTCAACAATTGAAGTTACATTTTCTTTATTAAAATTATCGGTTTTAGATAATGGTTTAGGTTAGTTCCTCGCGGTAAAGAAAAACATTTCGACTATTGTAAATTAATTCAGACGGTTATATGAATCTTTTTATTATTTTAATTTTTTAAAGGTTTCATCTCGTAATTTCTATACCCTTGGGACTAAGGTAGTTTTATTTATTAAATTAGCCGTCCCTAGATAGCAACCAATTTATGTTTAAGTGTCACAATAAAGTATTTAGTTTGCGCAGTGTTGAATGTTTGCACATTTAAGTTTACTATGTCCAGTAAAATTACGAAAAAATCAAAAGGAATTAGTAATAAACCCATGTGTCGGGTCTAATTCATTATCAGTAGATTTTTGTTGACAATATTTTATTCATAACATTTATCCATCAACGTAGAATATCTTTTTAAATTCATAAAGTATTTGGGCTAAGTTGAGTTAATTAATAGTCCTGAGAGGGATAAATACCTATGGAGGGGAGAGGAGGAGGTGTAGCTGGAGCGGCATTATCAAATATTTGATGGCTAGGGGTTGCTGGTGCTATGGACACTTACCCCTTAAGGGATGTAATGGCCGATTTGGGGTGAGCCTGTCAGCCTTTCTTGTAGTCACCGTTGGTAGGGGCATCCCCTCAGGGGGGAACGCACTCTATTTCAATATCAGATATTCATAATTGCTCCGAACGTTTATACATGAGCTTCAACGATTAAATAAACATTTCACTAAGCCGGTTGATCCGAGGCTCAGTTCCCTCGCCATTTTAAAACTAAACTGTATTTTCGACAATACATACAAAGACAATTTAAGAAATTGGGTAGTAAAAAGCCACAACCCGGAACGGAGACTCCATGTAATTATCTTAAAACCATATTAAGTGATTGTGAAGTAACTACTGGTTATTTGTGTTAGATAATACTTAATTTTATTTGTTAAACCATCTTTGTCACAGAGAATAGAATTTACAGCAAAACACATTAAATAGCTAAAATCCTTTTTCCTTTATTGTATTTTATGTGTACTTAACCATAGGGAAAAATCTGAACGTTAAATGTATGTACAATGAATCCTCACATCCCAATTAATAATTCTGTATAAGCAAATAGTAATTTTTCAATAAGGATCTATTAATAACTAATATACATATATCAATATAATCAGTAGAGGACCTATGGGGGATGGAGGTGGTTCACCCCAAGCGGGACATATTTTCGGGTGGTATTTTTTTATATGCTTGTCTAAATTATATAAAAATAAACAATATAACGTTGTGATTGAAAGAATAAATGATCATGATAATTATACAATGATTCCGTTGGACCGACTCGACGTCGACATTTGCACGGTTAGTCAATATAAAAACAAAACAGTAGTACCTTAAATTTGGAATTAGCATAGTCCACACAAAAAAAAACCATAATCGTGATCTTGCGATACTTTACATATAAAAACAACTTGCAGATGATATACATTTGACATTGGCATTAAAGATTTTTCTAATAAGAAAGCAATACAAATAAATATATAAACACGCTTAAATTACATCATTATGAGTTGTTCAATATGTTTAAACAAAAGAAATAAATTAGTTTTTTATGTTCAGTAATTTTTAATAACCACTCTTATAGAAAGGGTGGTTAAGGCTCTCTAGATACGCCACTGTGTATACTAACTTCTGAGCTGGATGTCAGAAATCTTAGAAGGTGGCGAAACGGGCTCACATTTTTTTAACGTTTTTAAATTTTTTTCCTATACTTGGAGTAACTGTTTTATGGCTAAAAACAAATCGGCACTGTACGAGCTGTTTTGGAGTATTCCTATAAAATTTCATATAAAATGAAACATTTTTACGATCCCAAACATAGAATATACATGCATACGGACAGCTAGTATAAATACACGTTCGGTGAATGAAAGTAGAGCCTCTCACTGCCGGGCTCGGCTATAAACTCAGTTTTGAAATATTTAAAATTTTATTTTTATGATTTAAATTAAACAATATTTTATGAGGATAATTTTAACTTTTATTTTGCCTATGTCTCCGCAGGGCTGCTGGTCAAACCGGTCATCTTCTCTCCATCTTCTAGGCGTTGAACGAGAAGCACCCCCTCTACTTCAGGACAATGATCTTCGAAAATAGACGTTTAAATCCCTGAAATCGAAAAGGGTGAAAAATCTTCAATTTACTATCACTTTACGGTCGTTCGGGAAATCCCTAGAAATACAGGACTACTTCTAATGATTTCTCACTCGCCGCACGAAAGAATATTTTTATAAACCTTAATGATTTCTCAGCTGACGAATAAGTTTGTACAGACTTGCAGACAAAGAATCTATTCAATTGTGTAGATAGACTGTATATTCGCTAGCTTCTACAGCTGATCTGTTCGTGACAAAATTGAAAAGTTACCATTCATTTTTAATTTATTTGAAATAAACTATGTTATTTTAGAATAACGTAACGAGTTATGAAGGACGACTGAAAAGCGAAATAGTGAACGGTTTCCGTCACTAACTCGACGGGTTACAGAAAGCTGTAACGCTGTAATAAATTGAATTTTTTTTCCAAGTTAGATACAAAAACGAGGAGAGTATAAACTGTGAAAAGTTATACACATTTTTAACAAAAAAAAAGTGATTCTTTATGCATTGTTTGTTTCATTGCCAAATAACATTCCAACCGTCAAAAATTACTTGCCGTACCAGTTTTTTTCCTTACTGAAAAAATTGTAACCTATTTACTGTACATTGAATGTTTTAGACGCGTTCGCTTGACGCGTTTTGGGATAGACTGCAAATAACCTGCTAGTCTGCCGTCCTATCCCGATATGCCAAAATCCAAAATGTTTTATATTGTATTTATTACTTAGGAGCTGTGAGAGTATTTGTTGAGTCAGTAGTAATTTGTTACTATACCTCACTCAGCCGCGAGTCGGCTTCTAGTCTTCACGAATCCGAAATTTCGTCACAAAATTCGGATATTGGGTAAAAGAAGATGAACAATTTTAATGTGTAAAAAAAAAAATTAATTTATTGTACTGCAAAAGAGATTTTTAAAATTTATTTAAAGTGTAATATTATTTATATGTTGATAGTAGAATTTGTAAATGTATATTTCATTTGTATATGTATTTATTTATTTTATTTTTTATTTCAAATTCTACAATTCCAACAGTGTACACCCTTGACCCTTGTTTTAATCAGACTGATTATTTTATATCATATTTATTTTTTTACATTGGTTAATTTTTTTTACCCAAAAATGTAATTTATGGATGGGAACAAAAGGGGAACCTTCGAGTTAATGTGTACCATAATATAAATATTGTTTAAATTATTCATTAGATATAACTAGTTAGTTAATAATTTGTCAATAGTGATGTGAAAAAGGACGTTTTATACAAAGATATAATATATTGTTACCAACATTGTGTAATATTAAGATAGAAATGTAAATTGAATTCATTACAAAATAAATAAATGAATAACTCTAACAAATGCTTAAAGCAATTGTAAACAAATACAAACTTTCATTAGCCGATTTGCTATTTCTTCCATTGTATCTATAACAAATAATTTATCATAAAAATATATATATTGTATGAATATATATACAAATAATTGTATTTGTTGTACATGTGTAATATTACACGTAGCTGTATAAATAGCCGAAGCATTAAGAACTAAATCGTTATAATTACATTTATTCTTTAAATCAATTGTAGTTTTATTTCTGACAAAAAATCAACTTTTCTATTACTTTTAATTTTTATTTATATCTACAGAGAATGATTCATGTTGTTAAAATTTACCTCAAATGTTGAAATGAAATCATATAAATAGTGCCACGGCCGGGATTCGAATCCGGAAACGTTTCAGTGTCCACTACCATTTACCACTATCGTCCACGCGTTTAATTTCGTAAACAGGGAAGACCATGTTTTAATACCGACTGTGGCTCCCCTCCTTTCGCACCAAAAATTAGTTAATGAGAAACCTAAGCTAACTAACGTCTCCCGACTACATGATACTACTGGCATTGACAATATTGATAATGTGGTAAATGATAGAACTCTAAGAGATCATGAAAATTGTAAGAGTAGCAACAATAATTTAGCTGTGTTGTCCTTAATGTTTCAACTAGAAAGAAGTTACATACAGACATTCTTTTTACCCTTAACGGCCACTAGAAATTAGTCTTTTAGTTCTAGGTTTTTTTGAGTGGATATTGTTTTAAAGTTTTAAGTATTAAGTGTGTTTTAGTATAGAGGTGCTCTGTCGTCAGGTAACGAAAAGAACTCATGTCCATAAAATGAAAACAACAAAAATAGTAAAAACTACAGATTGTACAATCTCGTTAATTCACTGAAAACACCGAATGTTGTAATATTATTTCAGAGCTGTAATATTACTTTTTTTAACTAATTAGAATTGTCTTAGCAATATTTATTTATAAATTGTTGATATTTACAATTAGTACCCATGGGACAGTTAAAACTATGTTTATTTAAATTGTTTTTTCTTGATCAGTTTGTTTCGTTGTAGTCTAGAAAATCGATAATTGTTCCATGAAAAGAGAATGTACTTCCTCCAAAATTTTTACTGTTATGAGTCTTGTAGCAATTGCCGTTGTACAATAGATTTGGAATAACGACAATGCCAGGGTATAGCTTCAAGTAAATTGAACTTTGGTACTGGGCTACCCAGGTTTAACATCACTTGACGTAAAATTGACGTAAGAAACTTCAATATGTTAGAATTTTAATCTTGGAGTTGGATACAATATACGTTTGGCAAAATATGTATGAATATGATAAAACCTCTCATGAAATAATACATAAAATTGTTCATTAAAAAAAAAACTTGAAAACCATTCTTTTTCGCGTAGATATATGAATGCTTAAAAACTTTCAATAGATGTAAAACGAAGTATCATATTGAGTGTAACAAACACCAAAATATTATGATTCAGAATATAAATTTTAACATGAGTTATGAGTTTAGAAAGTTCTTTATTTGTTAAATTACAACACGATTATCTAGCATTTATAATGGTGATTTAAGAGCTCATTCATATCTTATACACAATTCCACTCACTCTATATCTAGTGGAGAAAGCAGGGGCAACGAAGCTCCCCCCACCTCACTCTCCGACCGTTTCGCTATATGGCGAAGACGAGAAAGTGGACTAGAAAGCCACAGACGCTCAGATCATAATATGATGGTATCCCATGAGATCACGAGGTCACCACCGCTATTGGTGACGAGGAGAATTGTATGAATGAATGTTACTGCATGAGTAAGAATTACGAATTGAATGAAATTTTATCGATAGACAAGTTTTAATGCTTTTATAGGTGAATTTGTAA
This sequence comes from Acanthosoma haemorrhoidale, assembly GCA_930367205.1. Lineage (NCBI taxonomy): Eukaryota > Metazoa > Arthropoda > Insecta > Hemiptera > Acanthosomatidae > Acanthosoma > Acanthosoma haemorrhoidale. Next base: position 62,750,437 of record OV884009.1, read on the forward strand.
GGTACTGAAGATGCCTGAATTTTCGGAGAACGTTGACAATTAAATAAATACATTTTCTTTTTTTTTTTATGAATCCATAATAAAAATAGTTTACTATTTAGTATATCTGGGCATCCCCTCTAGATAAATAAATACTTAGTTTTTGATAGTGCGTTGAGCAAAAAGTAAAGTTATAATACACATATATATATATATATATATATATATATATATATATATATATATATATATATATATATATTGCAGCATGAACATGTATAGTCAAGAGTAGAGTAATTACAAACAGTCCATTGGTCAGTGAGTGGCCTCTTTGATGCAGCGTGCTCTTGGATACCTGAAAGTATATTATTTGGTACGAGGGTGGTCTGAAAAGTTTCCGACCTAACAAAGCTTTTATTTCACTAGCTTTTATTTATTTTATTATCATCTTCATGTTGAGGTCGGAAACGTTTCAGACCACCTGTGTATATCTAGGCAACTATTTTTTTATTTTTAACAATCAAGAAATTTATATGTAATCTTGCTGCATAGAATGGTTGTGATATTTTAGGCTTTTACAGTTAATTCTATATAATTGGTATGAACTACTAGTAGCAAACTATAAACCCTCACATCACAATTAATGATGCTGAGCGCAAGTAAATTGAAGTTTTTCTAACGAAGATAAGAAAGAAAAATGTAATGGAAACTGCGGTTCATGTTCAAAAACTGAGCTAATAAAATTGTTTAACCTTCTAAACGTACCTATGGAAACTATGCTGCAATTATTTATATCTTTCCTTCTGGAAATGCTGACAAGGACCTGACCGACTTAATTGACTAAGCTTCGATTCTATTTTGGAATATGTTATATGCCTTAATAATAATTATGTCCTTTGGTACACCGACCTATACCTGTCTGCCTCCATTCTGTTTAGGGCCCTGTCTTGTGCCTGAATAATTATTATCAATGTCACCGGTTAATATGGTTAAATGATCTGCTGGCATAAATTCCTTATGTTTGATTTGTTTATTATATTATATGTGTTAAAATACTTCATTATATGACATGTGCTGATCCAATATACACGGAGCAAACTTCGAAGCATCTCAATTAATAAAGGAAAATTAAGTTTTCTAAGCAAAGCCATAAACGATATACAATTATATGGAAAGTCAATTCGACAGAGTACTACACTGGCGCAGTTGGGAGCTGCCCTAGAGGGATGGCTGGGAGAAACGTGAATCCATAAAACGAAACACAGCACGGTCCCCAAACAGGGATAGGTATAACTTCGGATGTAAAACCCTCAACATTGAAATCGAGATTGTCTGTTTGGGAGCTGTTCTATCTGACTTTCTTATGGCCAATATTAGCCCTGGCCTAGCCGGAGAAAGCCTTAACAGTGCGGGCTAGCCCGGACTACCCCTTCTTGAAGATGTAACCGGTAGATCAACATCAAGTTTTCTGAAAACATAACTTAGAACCTAAGGTAAGAAAGAAAATTGAGCTCATTAAAATTAAGCATAGAACCTAGAATACGGTATTCTATAACGTCGTATAATAGAGGACTATTTGACTAGATGAAATTTTTAATTAATATTTGTACTAGAGCGTTCATGTTACAATATAATAAGTGTTAAATTCTTATACTTATGCCTGCAGGGAAGTATAAGTTATCTGATGTAATGTAGTGATTTATTAGTATAAAAAAAATGAATTTTATCTGGAAAGGTGTGTACTTTAAAAAGGCAAAAGGTGAGAAACATAACTTATGGCATAATCAGGATAATGAATATATATATGCGGGAATTAATGAGCCTTACGATTAACAACAAAGAAAAAAAAATAAACTAACATAACATATATCTAATAGTTGACACTATACAATAGTATACTCTGCAGTTATGGTTTCAATAATTAATTATATGAGCTCAAAATTATTATTTACCTAAATGCTGCTCATAGACGTCGTCTTCTTTATTCTTGAGGTACGAGTCTGAAAAGGTTGAATTCGGCAGGAAAAGACAGGCAGAACTGACTGGTTCTAATACTCATCAAGGCAACAACTTACAGGTTTAAAGCTGATGTTTATTAGAAGTCTCCCCCTCCTCATTTGTGGACACCCTATTGAGTGCAAGTCTGCATTAGATTATTCGGTTATTAGGCTACAGGTTATTCGGGCACCCCCTGGTGAACCTAAGTATGATACCTTATCCGTAGGTCACTGACTCTTTGTGGAACGGTTTTCCCGGGCATAAACTACTGCTAAGTTTCGAGAAATGAGGGTTTTTATTTAAATAGACGGATACTTAATTGCGTATCGATACACTAATATACTCACTGTTTCCAAATACACAAACTTTAAGGTAATATATAACGGATACATATATCCGCTTATATATTTACCTGGCTTTCCTGCAAACGCCACGCTGTTACACTCGAGTTGGATAATTTAATTAACAGCCACTAATAATACATAAACTAATTTTACAATATTATTTTACTATTGGTCAAAATAAACGATATGTAATCTACCTGACAACATAGTTATGCGAATTATTCTTAAGAAAACCTATTCTACATAATGCGAACTACAGTGAATACGTAATATGATCATAAGATTATCAAACCTTTTTCAATATATTAAAGTAAACTTATTCATTATATGGGATGAAGCCTTCCTGAGAGAGTTTCGAAAGGTATGTTGATTCCTCAAAGGCGGGTACACAGTTCAATAACTAGGGTAGCCCTATCGAAGGCTGTGATGTGATGAGATGAGCTTCATAGTTTACTCAGAAGGTGGCAAACTGTAGACTACAGAGGGAAGTACTCTAGGTTTAATAAAGGCATGAACGTTTACAAATAAGTCCTTTACTGACTCTTGAAGTTGTGGTCGTAGTCTTCAAATTAACCCCAGATGTTTATTTTTTTATAATAGTAAACTAAACACCTCAGGTGGTCAGACCCCATAGTGGGGCTTGTTAAAGACTGTTAATTCCATTCCTTGCTATTGGGAATTGCTCGATACCCGATTGATTGGTAACTGGAGTCAGCTGTGTGCTATGGTCACAGAAACATGTAATTGAGTAGAAGCGGCTCCCTTGGCCGAGAGAGGGGGGTGGAATGAGATGAGTTAACCCCCCTTCTCCCACTCTGATACCCTCACAGCTCCTTCACTAGCGCATTCTCAATACCTTTTTATGATGAATTGGAACCGTTTTGTTTCCATAAAAAGTTGAGTGCAATGCAATATTTTTATTCACAAAGGAAGCTTACAAGGGCCTAAGCCCAGAAAGATGTCAGTTAGACCTATATGCTGTAATAACATTAATAATTATGCAACGATGATGTGAAACCTAATAATATTTGAACACCGAAATTAAAAAATATAAAACTCACTTATTACGTTTTTGATATAGTTGAGCAATAGCAGTGTTAAAAATAGCTTAATTGTCGAAACCATGTTCCACTGTGTAAAAGTTTAAGGGAAAGAAGAAAATATCAGAAACGTAATAAGTAACTTTTATTTATTTTTAAAGTCATTGTCCGAACATTAATAATATAATTCGTTAACTAAAAATTTTATTTATATTTACATATTTTATTTTGGTATCCAAACCTAGAGAAAAAAATTATTGTTCTCGGAACAATACTAATTAGTTATTTCTCGACCTTATTTTATTTTTTGGAATTTGAACGTTGAACTCATTTATATGATGATACATCCTTATTTTAAAATAATATGACTCTCTGGTTTTAAGCATTAATGGACAATGAGCTTCTTGTTCCAAACAGTAGTCAGTTAAAGAAAAAAACCTTTTTCCCAAGCACTCTTTCAATATTAAACTTTAAGTTTTTGTTTCGCTATTTGTTTTTTTTTTTTTTTTTTTTGTAAACTTTGCTAATACAATATGCAAATAGAAGTTAGGTATTTTCCTGGATGTGACAGCCCTCCTCTCTGCTTAACCAACAACAGTCCTTTTCTCTTTTCCTTCATCATTATCCTGAACTCCTTCCAAGCGTCCTTCGCACTTAATATTTATATATTTAAAAATGAAACCTTCAAAATGATTAAAAAAAACATTTATATTAATATTAGGTTGTGATCAAAGAAGAATATTTCATGTTCTATGGTTAAGATTCTAACCATTGCCTGATATATATTTGACAATGTCACTTGTCACATCACGTATTATATCAAAATAGCTTTGTATATTTGGATGTTTTGGTATAACATCATCAAGTACATTAATATATTACATATTAAGCTCTGGAAAAAATAAAATATTAAACATTACACACATTATATTTTATATTATATGTTTACGTTAGTTTACCTGATTTTTATCGTCATCACCTTCACTGACCAACATCTTCGTTCTAGTAGACGTTTCGTTAATTCATCAGAATGCACTTAATCTATCATCATAAATATTTTTGGATTCGCTGATTTTAATAATTGACTTTTAATAAATGAATAGGTTGTCTTAGATAATTTTGATAGACTGTTTTCATATTCATCCGAAATACATATTTATTTATTTTTTGTAGTTCTCATATGAATGTGCTTAGGAAACAATTTATTTTTTTATATCTAACGCATTTTTGGTGTAAATTTTTAATTCGCTTATTTGTTTTAGCCAAAAAATCGCTGGTACAACTTAATGATTTAACACTATTTACCAATTGCTAGGATGTGAAGCAAGTTAGTTGTTCCAATCATCAACCACGTTGTTTTGAATTTGAAGCATTGATTTTTTTGGTAGGATACCGTGTATTTTTGAAGAATGCAGTACATCATTTTATTGGTCTACTCTCCTTAAAAAAATATATAAGATAAATGAACACGAAAAAAGCATTAAAAGCGCTGTAAATTACTTCACAATGGAAATAATAAACCAAAATGAATTATAATTTTACAAATGATAATAATAATGAATATACAGCATAATAGTGTACCTGAATTACGGTTTTTTGAATATGTTGAGGGGAACTTTCGAACCTGAAAGGAATTACACCTTTTTTTTAGTTTAGAGTAAGAAGGTCTATCAAAGCCTTTTTTTCTAAAATGCTTAGAACACAGCCGGCTACGATTTGTAGGCTCACAATTTTCTCTTCCAACAACTTGCGACCACTTTCTACGCAACTTCTTATCTTTTGGAAACCTGTTTAAAATAAATAAGTAAAACAGGGGAACTGAGTGTCTTCAGGAGATTCAATTAGCATGACAAAGAATAAAGAGCAGCCAATACTAAATTGAAAAGAGAACTAGAGAATGAAATAATATCCTTTAAAATACTTACAGATGAAAAGTTATCGGAGGGCTAACTTATCCGCTTGCCTCACGCTGCAACCTAAGGCCACACAACAAGCCATCATCACGTAACAAAGAACAAAAAAGAAACCAGGATACAATAGTAAACAAAAAGTAATAAAAACAAAACACGGAGAGTTCTGACCTTCGGAAGGTCAAGTGAGGGTATTGGAGTGGGGGCTAGAGAACGGGAGTTGGCTCACCCCCCCCTTAGCCTAAGGCGCTTCTATTCTGTTCAATATTCTGTGGATATGGTTCCCGCAACCTCAATTATGTCTATTCCCCTTGTGACCTCTTCTGTTTTTCTAATGTACAATAGGTTGGCCAAATTGCCTGTCCAGTTTGTTTCGTATTCATGGACCGGGCATTTGAGCTCAATGTTTTTTTAGTCGGCCGATTTCTCTAGGCTTTGTTAGTACGCAGGTGCATTTACGTTTTGATTGGATTTTGTTACCGTTTAAATATCTGAGATAGGTTGCTTTACTATATATACATAATTATTAACGATTTATACTGAATGATCTCCAAATATGGAATCATTCAGGTTTTTGTAATTTTGCATTGCCCCCCCCCCCACAACCTAAATCGATTCCTTCAATTTGTAAAGGAAATGTTTCATTTGGCTTATCTTTTTTTTATGCTTATCACTGAAAATAGTGACAAAAAACTCTTTTCTTTAGGGGATTTTAAAGATTTTGTTTTTAGATTAGATTTAGATTAACTAAACTAACTATTGTGCATCCCTAAACAAAAATTGGTGTTAATATATACAAACTGGCTTTATATATTGTAATTTTCTTCAGCTGTGTGTTTTCATCATTTGATACATTTGTTGCAGAAATTAAAGCACCATTAAAGTTATAAGTAATTTCTTAATGTGTATTTAGATACAAGATAATATCTCCTAAATATAAATTAATCTTTTTATCTGTCCTTCTTCCCTCTCATTTTTATTCCTTTAAAACTTTTTTCATCTTATAAATAATAATATGATATGAGTTACATATTTATTAATTGAAATTATAGACACCAATAAATTAATCTTTGATATAACAAACTAGAGCATGGTACTGATACCTTGATCTACACTCATGGAAGGATACTTTGCCAGTTTATAATTAAATATTGATTGTTACTTGAAGTGGTTCATCAGCTCAAAAGCAAGGGTAAAAGGACACATTAAAACCGTGACGCATAAATGATTTTTTTTCCAAAAATTGAGAATTAAGATTTAACAATCTAAATGTTAGTTACTTGTTTAGTTTATTTGATGAAAAGGCGATCAGAATAGCAAATATATAGGAGGTTTGGTAAATAAAATGTGGCGTTTCATAAGAAACATTTTAGAAAAATCATGCCAAGTCCCGGAACATCTTTAAACTAATTAATTATTTAAAAAAATAATAATAATGGCAAGGCATGAGTATTAAATCTAACGCACCATGATCAAATTCTTTAATATGTGTAACCTAAACCTATTTAGTTTAAATGAGGGTTTCAGTGATTAAAATAACACTAACGGAAGGAATTTTAAAAAGGAAAATTAATAATAAATATTTACGTTAAAAGAAAATTAAAAATAGCAAAGTATTATTAATGATACATTCAACTGAACTCATTTTGAATCCGAATGGTATTCATTTAAAATATGAGTTCGGTACATCGTGTTCCCACCTTTTGCACGAATAATCGCGATTAATCGCCTTTGCAAGCTCTGGATGAGGTTCTGAATGAAAACCTGTGGCAGGTTGCCCCACTCTTCGATAACTGCTGTTTTCAACTTTCTGAGAGTCATAGGCTTAAAGAACGGCGTCACAAGCGTCGCTTGAGCTGGTCCCAGTCATGCTCGATGTGATTCAGTTCCGGGCTAGCTAGTGGCCGCTCAAGAAACTAGCTAGCTCCTAGAGGTACTCACAAACTCTCCTATGGAGCAGCGGAGCGTTACGTGTATAAGGAGGAATCTTCCTTCAGTGTAGGGAGCGAACGGCCCTCCACAGTACTGTGTCTTCCAAGTTCCGTTGAGCCAATACCACCACTAACTCCGTGCGGGCATCGTATGAATGGCCTCTCCCGGAAATGAGTGTCCCTTTTTGGAATGCAAACCGTGTGACCATGGTGCATTCGACGTGTCATTCTCCCGGGAATCTCCGTACAAAACCACGGCCATCTGACGAGTGGGTCTCACTTCATCAGAAAAACGAACTTCGATTCAAGCTCATTTGTGAGTTCGGGTGAGAAAAGGACCACAAGTAGTGTGTCTGGAACTCAAGTTGTTTGAGCCAATCTAAAATTTAAAAACAGAAAACTTTATGTTAGAAAAAGAAGAAAATTATTTCGTTGGCTATCGCTGCTACTGCTGCCTATGAGATACTGCAGGAACGGCCTCGCGCGTTGGACACCTTTTTGGGGGTTTGTCGAGACCAGTCACTATGGATCCTAACTTCGTTGTAGTAGCATCCGAATTTGTTGAGTGCCGAAATTAACTTGTAAAATTAGTTTGTCGAATCCTAAGTTATCGGTTTGAATTTGATTGTAGTGATAACAGATACATGGTTCGGAAGTTTTTCCTTCGCCTGAAATCGAGGAAAGCACTCAAAAATCATCCATTAGGCCAGAAGCTCCTGCCCGAGGCTGGACCGATCGCCGGACAGGTAAAAGGGGATTGATTCCTTAAATTTTCCTTTCAATTTCGATCTATCCGATCCCGAAAACCACACCTTTTCCCTTACAGAGAGACGGGTCAGCGGCGACGGGATTCTGCTATTGGTGGTAAGTTTGAAATTTATTGATTATTAATATAATTTGTTGCTATGTTTTACTCGATTTCGGTGTTTGTCGTCGTTATTTTATATCACAGTCCACTGTTGGTTCTCTATCAGAGAGATAACTTGAAAACTCGTTCGTTCTAATTTTGACATAAAATTGTTTTAGATTTCACAGCTAATTTATCCGCGTTCACACAAGTGATGCTTCAGAAAGCTCATGGAAGTGCCACACTTCGATTAGACATTATTGATTCGAAATAAGCCTGTCATCAGTTAGGTTTGCAGACCTCAGTCGACCTTGTCCTGATCTTCTAGAGTGTGAGGCTATGTCCTGATAACGCTACAGAGCCTCAATCTCAATAAATATTCTTGTGAAGAACACACAGCCGCTCGCTGTATCCTTCTTACAGTGTAAGAGCCCTTACAACACTGTGCTCACTAAATTTCCTGATTTGAGGCATCAGAACTGTTGAAAAAAAACTACTAACAGAAACCCTCATTTAAATTAAATATTTTAAAGATATTTAATCTAAAAAATGTCATGGTGGTGCGTTAATTTTGTCCGCTAGTGTAGTGCCAATCACACAGAGTGCGAGACTAGTTAATGAATGGACTCGGAAGCTCATTGCTTTTTAACATTCTTCTTCATTATTCTCTTACATTCCTACTTTCTCTTGGTCACTTAGTTCATCCATATATGTGCTAGTGATACCTTCTTATGAATAAGTAAGTTGATAAGTGGGTTAGACATGACCGGGCTGCCATTGGTCGAGGTTCGAGGGAGTAAGTGTTTAGGGGTGCGTGAGAAGGGCCAACCCCAGCCTTTAACAAATAATGTACTGTGTGGGGTAAAGTTTTTATCCGGCTGAGGGGAAGTGTGTTCCCGTGTATGGCAGCCCAACTTTCACATCTGACACACTCCTTTTAAGTGACCTTTTTCTCAACCGAAAATACAAATTTTCACTTTTAGCGGAATGGGAAGATAATACAATATTAATGCATATTCTAACTTGTTACTCAATTCCTTTGATTAATGGATGATTGTCTCAAACAACAGCAAAATGAACGAATGAAATTAGTTTAAAACTAATATGCACAAGATGAGGTCTTTTAACAAACTAAGATTATTATGTGATTAGTGCGGTTGTGGAAGGGTATAGTTAAATAATTATGGAAATATGGAAGATTCATTATTTAACTAAGATTATGTTTTATAATTTAAAAAAAATAGATAACCAGGCAAACGTCCAAAGTTAAATGAACGTGATTCGGTACTGAAAATAACCGTTTCCGTTCCCACGTGACTCTCACACGTCGCACCGTTACTCCAAGTTACTAGCGGCTGGTTACATGACGAGCCAAATATACAAAAAACCTACTTCTTCCATCTTCTTAAATTTAAAATCGTCTAAAACTGTGTACCACGAAATCTCATCCATCCACCAACTGTCTTCCATCTCTCAGTTTGTTTGTAGCTGAAGCGTCTAACTAATGGAACCGAATCCTTTTAACTGTTCTCCAATATCCTACAATTCCTAAATATCGCCTTTTTAAGTTTCTTTGGGAACCTCAAACTAACCCAAGAGCAGTCAAAGAGGAAAATAACTAAAAAGTAAATAATACCCTGGAACTCTCCGGAGCCCAGGATCCACCCCATCCCAATATGTCAGGTGGTGGTTATAGATAGTGTTTTACAGGACACGAGATCCTATTAGAGGATGTGGATATAAACCGTGTAAATCATGTAACTTAAATTCAATAGTATAGCCTTTACGTTTTTATACACAAGAAAAAGTTCAAATCCACCCAGCTTGTAATCAAGCAGTATCACAATCATTTTTTTTAAAGTGATTTTCTCTCATATGATTTTTTACATTAATGGATTGGCCTATTAGTTTTATATTTTATGTGATCCAGTTTTTTTTATTTATTGCAATTATCTAAGCTATACAATTAGTTTTATGAATTTGATAGTGTTTAAAAAGTGTAATGTATGTGGCTTCGACTATTAGCTTAAAACGCAGTGATAGATTAGGGGATGTCCGCAAGTATCTGAGCTGGTATGACATCAAGCGTTCTTGTTTCAGTTTCTTCGTAAAATGGTGACAAAAACGGAGGTGACGGTCCATTTTTATGCTCCAGTATACAATGCGGGAGAATCTGTCTGTGTTCCTACAGTGAAGGGAGTAGGAAGCCGTTTATTTTCCTTCTGTGATAAGAATATTACTCGGTCTTTTCGGTGATCACTGACTATAATATTGACCATCCCCAATATATCGCTGATCTGGTCTCTTTTCAAGATGATTTGGCATGTTGAAGAGCCCTCTTGGCGTTGCTGCTAATGTACACCGCGATAATGTCAGATAAAGCAGGAACTGTAGTGTTCTTATACTGGGCTCCAATTATTTCAGACGTGTACATTGTTGAAAAACAATGTGGACAGTACGGCTCCTTAAAGGTACTCCACAGGTCAGAGGTCCACAGCTTCGGAGAAGCTATTACCTACCCGCACCCATATAGATCGGTTATTCAGGAAGCTGCCATCGTGGAGATCTGCTCCGGACATTCCCGGTCACAAAGCATTTGACACAGTGCCCCCTGGGACAGTGGAGTTGAAGGATAGCCTGCCTGAAGTCTAACGAAATCATAGCCGTGTCCTGTTGAGGTTCTGAATGTAGTTTTACTAGGGAATGTTCCGCACAGTAGCCTTTGAGATAATTCAAAAAAATTATCTCCAAAATCTTCCCCATCTGTGGTAGTAAGCTGAGTGGCTAATGTGATATCCGCTTCTGGCTGGCTAGAGTAGTAGGGAAGAGATGGCTTGTTTCCACGTGTCAGGAATGTACTACAACCTGGTACAGGAATACAGGAATTATACAGGTTGGTGAGTTGTTGAACTGTTGAACGATTCCTCTCCTCGGCATCTGTTTCAGCAGAACCCTTTGTATCCCGACGGGCCCTGGCCCCCTGTTTCGCTGACACTGACGAAGAATCGCCTTGAGTCACTTCAGAATACGAATGTGTAGTTCTGTTCCGTTTCCAGATGAGGAGGTGGGTGGTAGTCGCTTGCCATAGCCGTTCTTGTTGGTCCACAGTAAGAAGAGTGTCGCCTTCGTGAAGGTGGACCGTAGAGGTCTTGTTTTTCGTGGTCTTCTACACATTTCTAATTGATCTGTGATTGCCGTGCATGTTGCTAAGTCGTTCGTACAACTTTGCTTTCTTCCAGATTCGTACCAAGCTTACGATTTACGTTGGGTGAGAATTCACACCACCTTAGCTTGACGGTCCCTGGATCTCAAGGTAATAAGTTTCACAATGCGGTCTGGTGGTATACGGTGGTCTGGTGGCTGTAGGGTGAGTGTTATCGGGATGGCGGTGTCAGTGGCATTTACTATCACTTCAGCAATAAAAGATAGCCGATTATCCACTTCTTCTTTGGTGTGGATAACTATGTGCAGGTTGTGCTAAATTTGCAACCGATACAACCCCCCATGGGCAAGTCCGTAGTCATACTTTCTGGGGCGAGGGGTCGCCACTTGACCATACTGGTATAATACTGGCCAAATCAGTGCAATTCGTGATGCGATGCTGGTGTCTTTGGTCACAAGGAACCCGATGTCGTCCAACTTTTTTTTTTGGTTTCAAAAGCCTTTATTGAATTATTTACAAGATTAATAGATATAATAGATTCAAAAATAATGAATCTATTTACATAATTTCACGTCGTGCTTATTATTTGTACTGTGGCGCAGCAACATTTGAAAATTGTTGGTGTTTCACAATAATGTTCTGTGTTAGTCTGATGTACATAATACAAGGCTTTTAACAGTTAAAGTTAAAGGACTTAACTTATGGTTGTTCGTAGCAAATATAATGTGGTTGAACTCACCCACCGAGGGCACACCAAGAAACAGGTGGAGGTCGGCGCTGTTTAATCTGTTGAGAGAGGTATGCCTGGCACCTTTTCTCATTACTCCATTCTGAAATAGTTGTAGACTTTTAGTGGTATTTTTAGTCAAGTGAGTAGTATATAGCGGGGTGCCGTACATTAGAGTTGGTCGGATGAAACATTGATATATCATCAGTTTGAGGCGTAGTGACAAGTTGGGTAAAGGCAATAAGTGCGAATGACGATGAGACTTGTGGCGTCCTTTTTCTAATTTGTTCCTAAAATTGGTAGAGAAATGGAGATGCCTATCTATCCATTTTTATACCCAAATAGTACATTGGGAAAGCTTGTGAGTTCTCTTTCCCTCCTATAGTATAGTCCAACTCCGCCAACGTCGCCAGTAAAGCGAAAACCCAGACTCTCAAATAGGAACATCCCTATAAACTCATCTGCTGCCAGCTCTATGGAAGATCTACCACCACTTGCTAGCACTTCAAAAGAAGAAACTGTAGCAGAATCTCCATTCTTCACACCGAATAGCTTCGAGGTACTGAGAAATAGCCAACCTGACGACATGGAAGTTATTCAAACACCAACACAGCCCAAGCCGCCTGCTATATTCGTAAGGAATATTAGCAATTTCAAACTATTATGCTCACAAATGAGCAAAGTTGTAGGTACCGGAAAATATATGTGCCTCAATCGCTCTCGGGATACAAAAATTTCCCCAGACACTCCGGATACTTATCGAGAGATCATTAAGTATTTGGAAGAAACCAATGCAGACTTCCATACATATCAGTTGAAACAAGAACGATCGCTTCGAGTAGTGATAAGAAATCTGCACCCGACCACACCAGCTGATGAAATTGAAGACGAACTATCAGCTCTGGGATTCAAAGTTCGGCAAATAACCAACGTTTTACGTGAGGACAGACAACAAAACGAATCCACCAAAACGGCATTACCGTTATTTTTTGTAGATCTCGAGCGGACACCTGGCGTGGAGAAAATTTATGACTTAACAACCCTGTATTACACAAGAATACAGGTCGAAAAACCTTACCCCAATAGAGACATCGCCCAATGCCATAATTGCCAGGCATATGGGCACACAAAATCGTATTGCCACCACCCTCCTAGGTGTGTAAAGTGTAGTGGGCAGCACAAAAGCGAATTGTGCAAAAAGCCCCTAAAATCGCCTGCTGTATGCGTGCTCTGCCAGCAAGACCATCCGGCCAACTACAAGGGCTGTGAGGCCTATAGAATCCTCAAGTCCAGGAGCGAGCAACGTCGCCGGCCAGAAGAAGAGAAGCCAGTGACAGGTAGCTCAAGAAGCGCCCCCACCAGAAATTTGAGGCCTTCAGTCTCTTTTGCTGATGCCGTTCGGAACAGAGAGAAGTCACAGGCACTGCCCACTTCTCGTCCGCAAGTATCTGTTCCCCAGCATTCCGCTCATCCCGCCAACCAGCAAACCCAATCCCATCCTCAACCACACATCTCGCATATTCCTTCACCTCCAAGCTCTTCAGATCTCACTAGCCTATTAACATCATTCCTTACAGAATTCAGAACCCTAATTACCCCTCTCGTTTCCCTTCTTACAAATCGGAGACAAGATACCTTATCCCCGTTAAACAAAATCCATAAGTGGATCCTTCTGACTCCTTATCCATTCTCCTTTGGAATGCGAATGGTGTTCGCACCCACACTAACGAACTGACAGCACTACTCCATGACAAGAAGATGGACGTAGCTCTTATTACTGAAACAAGACTTACGAGCAAACGACCATTTACCGTTCGACAGTACCAGACTTATCGTACTGATCAACCAGATGGAACAGCTCATGCAGGTACCGCTGTCATTGTCCATAACTCCATATCCCACCACATAGTTCCTTTGGTATCACATGATTTCCTTCAATCCACTGCAGTGTCAATCACCACCTTCACTTTTCCTCTTACACTTGCATCAACGTACTGCCCTCCCAATAAATCCATTTCCGACTCCCAATTCATCTCCTTTCTAGACTCCATCGGACATCGTTTCCTTGTGGGTGGGGACTTTAATGCGAAGCACCAACACTGGGGGGGGTCAAGATCCACAAATACACGAGGACGTGCTTTGCTGTCTGCACTCACACGGAAACATTGCTCCACTATCACTCCTGACACAGCCACCTATTGGCCATCAGATCCCAACCGAAATCCTGATCTCCTTGACTTCTTTTTTTACAATAGTTTAGGAACACTAAACTATTCACTCAAGCACCTCGATGACCTTTCCTCCGATCATAGCCCTTTATTATTAACCATTTCCCTAAGACCAATTCACAAACTGCCTCCTCCTTCATTTATTAGGGGCCCAGTTGACTGGGACCACTTCCGTCAGCTTCTTACAGAGTCCGTAAACCTCAAATTATCCCTGAAAACATCCCAAGACCTAGACGATGCAGTGCATTATTTCACTACTCTGGTCCAGAGGTCGGCTTGGGAGGCATCGTCACCCCATCGTCACACAAAAATCCACAATCATAATCGTTTACCTCAGCATCTCAAAGATCTAATCCAATCCAAACGCCGCTCCAGAACAGTGTGGCAAAGATCCCGGCATCCTATTGATCGTCGCACGTAAAATCAGTACTGCCGATTGGTAAAGCGGCGATTGGCATCCTTCCGTTCCGATTCTTTCAATTCCTACCTCTCCTCTCTGTCTACCAGGGAACTCCTTGTGGAATGTAACCAAAAAAATCCTAAAGTATCAACCTGTTTCACACCCACTCCGTCGTGATGATGGGTCCTGGGCGGCTTCGGATGGGAATAGGTCGGAGGAATTTGCTCTGCATCTTACCCATACTTTCACACCTCACCTTTCTCATCAAAGCCATACTCACAGCACAACTGTGGAAGATTTCCTCACTTCACCTATTCCTCTCTCTCTTCCACCAAAAGCCGTTAACCCCTCTGAGGTTAAATACCTTCTGAAAAACTTACCTTACCGAAAATCCCCTGGATATGATCTCCTTACTCTTCAAATTCTCAAACAACTTCCTCCTAAAGCCATAATCTTCCTAACCTACATATATAATTGCATAATCCGAACGACGCACTTACCTCTCCTCTGGAAACATTCCATTATTGTCCTATTCGCCAAACCCGGTAAACCACCCAATGACGCCTCATCTTATCGTCCAATTAGCCTATTCCCTATCTTCTCAAAAATATTTGAGAAACTCCTACTAAAACGCCTACTTCCCATTGTTGAATCCAAAAACCTTTTTCCCACACACCAGTTTGGTTTCCGCCAACGACATTCCACTGCTCAACAAGGCCTTCGCGTTGTTGATCACATCTCCTCAGCCCTTGAAACCAAACAGTATTGCACTGCTGCCTTTCTCGATATAGCTCAAGCTTTTGACAGGGTTTGGCACGCAGGTTTGCTCTACAAGCTCAAAAGATATTTACCACAGACCCTTTTCCTAATCCTACAGTCCTACCTTTCAAACCGCTTCTTCCAAGTCCGCTGTGGTTTAGAATACTCTAACTACTATCCCATAAGTGCAGGAGTTCCACAGGGCAGTGTCCTAGGCCCCATCCTCTATAACCTATACACCGCTGATGTCCCCTCTACTCCCAATACCTTCTTGGCCACATTTGCTGATGACACTGCAGTCTTGTCATCCCATCCAGACCCCGACATAGCATCCCATAACCTTCAAAAACACCTTGACGAGATCGAGTATAGGTGCAATCAATGGCGGATCAAAGTTAATGAAGCAAAATGCTCCCACATTACCTTCACCCTTTGTCGCAAGTCTGGTCCACTAGTTTATTTTAATTCTATTCCTCTCCCTGTATCCGAGACAGTACGGTACTTAGGCTTCCATCTTGATAAACGACTGACCTGGAACCCACATACGAGACTAAAAAGACAAGAACTAAACAGACGCATTGGACAACTGTACAGACTACTTCAAAGGACATCCCATCTCTCAATAGAAAATAAACTACTAATCTACAAAGTTATACTTAAACCAATCTGGACATATGGAATAGAGCTATGGGGGACAGCAAAAAAGTCGAACATCAAGCGTATCCAATCCTTTCAATCAAAAGTCCTTATTATGTCAGCAACAAAACCCTTCATAACGACCTTAATATACCCTACATTCTAGAACTCATCCCTTCCAAGTTTACGAAATTCCACAGTAGCCTTTCCAACCACCCTAATCCTGTAGCACAGTCAATGCACTGCGCCACTCATCCCTATAATCCTCCTTGGAGACTGAAACGGCAGTGGCCTCGTGACCTGCTATAAACGCGTGACAGTGGGAGTCCTGGCAATGGCGAGTCTCTCCAATCATGTCCTGAGCGTCTGTGGCTCTCACGCTCTTGGTCAGCCTCCACTGGCTAGTATCCGGTGACGCGGCTGACGGAGGAGCGTGGGGGACTTCCCAAGACTCCGCTTTCTCTTTGCGGTGTATTTGGGGGGTCTCTGGGCTGTCTGTAAATATTGTATGAATGAGCGAGTGAATGATGAACTGTAAATATTGTATGAATGAGCGAGTGATTGATGAACTGTAAATATTGTATGAATAAGCGAGTGAATGATGAACTGTAAATATTGTATGAATGAGAGCATATATCTTAATTACTTATTGCCTTATAAAAGGCAGATTGTAATTATTGCACAATAAAGGAATTATACTACCTATAGTATAGGATTTTGGCAAGGCTGTTTTCCCATTTTAGAGGAGGAAGATTACGCAGTCTGTCACTGATTGCGTTACAAATTGAATCGGCATGTATACGAGGTCATTTTGCACTTAAACTACTGCTGTAAATCACAAAGTCGTGAGCGAAAGCGATCACAGTAGCATTCTTGTAGTTTCTCACAATAGTGTCAGACATGTACATGTTAAAAAGGACAGGAGACAAAACCGCCCCTTGAGGATCTCCACAGGTTAGATGGAAGGGGTTCGAGAGGCAGTCACTCGCCCATAGCCTCACCGTTCTGTTCCTATGGAACATATGGTAATTATGGATATTATTTTGCAGAATCTCCCTCATGCTAGGAAGGAGACTGATAGGTGGTAGTGGGCTGGAAGGTTACCTCTCTTTTTGGGCTTCCGCATCGGGAACAAGATGGTTCTACCTTCCATTCTATTCTACCTTCCATGCTGTTCTACCTTCTATTCTACCATTCTACCTTCCATGCTGTCGGGTAGAATCGCAACCTGATACATGAATTGTACAGGTTTACGAGATAGGTTATCCCTCTCCTCGGCAGTTGTTTTAGCAAAACAGTCTACACCCCGCCGTGCCTTGGAACTCGGTTTCCTTGACACCGAGGCGAAGAATCGCCTTGAGCTCCTTCGGGGAGACAAACATGTAGTTTTTTCCTGTTTGCAGCAATTGAGGTTCGTGGTAACTGTACTAGCGGCGTTGTCTGCGGTGTAGTTGTCGGTCAGTATTTTCCACTGTAAAACGGGTGTTGTCATTATAAATGTGGACACCTGAGTCATTCTTGGTAATGGTCTTGAGCAGCTTCCAGTACTTATGATGACCACTACGCAAGCCACGAAGTCGTTCGTGCCAATTCGCGGTCTTCTAATTCCTAATCAAGTCACGAATTTGTGTTGTGAGATAGTTAGTAACCCAGCGTGAACTCGGACATATGTCAGTGTAATTCCTTCACTTTCAACCTTCCTAATTTTGTTTATATATATTTTATCAAAAATACAATTTAGTTTTTAATGACGTGAACAAAGTTTGGTCAAATTCAATGGCGAATATGATGAGGCAGTTAATTGACTAACTGAACCTTGGTTCAAATAGTCAGTTAAAATAAATCCATAGGACACCGGAATCATCAAGGGGTTCCATAGTCGATGTGTGGTATATGGTATGGCTCTACTGGTACTACTTCTTTATTCATGAGCTACTCATTTATCTTCAAGAGGCTGAGCGAACCTTGATACATCAGAAAGTCTTCAAGGGAGCAGGAAATCCAACCCGGTGTAACTACATAGTTGTAAACTTGTCGCTGAAATGTTGAAGATATGTGATATTGTTTAGATAAATAAATAAGAACACATCGTGATAAAAAAAAAATAATAAACGCATTAGTGTATTGAGAACATTGACACCAACGCCAATGCAAACGGGGTATGAAAGATGCGGGTGCGCAATTAAACAGGTTGGCAAGAGCGGCTAACAGATGCGAAGGGACGTAGAAGGAGCCCTCTCAAAGACTAACAATGGACTAATTCAAATAATAAACGGCGATGAGCGCACTCAGGCCATTGTTGTGAGCCCTCGACTGTTGGCTGCCCTGTTTGCCACGAGGATTACCGCCTTACCACCGCTCGCTGGCAGCCCTGTAACACTCTCGTTAGGCCTGCTATTAGCGCCTGCGTAGTCTCAAGTGTGTTCGCTGTGCCATCGATAGTTTCAACATTTTTTTCTTGTGGCCAACAAATTTTTGTTTATCTCTGAGTATCTCAGGGCGATGGAGAAAATGGAAAAAAAACAGTAGAGTATGCCAAAGCGAATACAGCCTGTAACCCAGCTAGTACTCAGTATTAAAGAAAATATGTCAGTGTTAAAGAAATTATGTCTATTTATTTTCATCTTCAATTAAGTTTAAAGAATATTAAAAACATTTAAAAAGTAAAAATGAAAGCAACACTACCTTTTTAAAGTAGGTGAAATTTCTTGCCTGTTAGTATAATACACGATACTTTAACATTTGAACCTTAGTTACTTTTGAAAAGAAACATTGCACAATTACGTATTTACCAAACACAATTCAAAGTGGGGAAAATACTTTCAATTTTTAATAGATCAGATCCATGGAAAAACATCTGTTTATCTATCTATAGGCCTAGCTACTTACAATCTTTACTCTTTTTCTATACAAGCTAAAAACACCTGGAATAATTGAAAGTAAAAAACAAAAATAAAGTGTTGAACCCTGCTCCTCTCAATTCCAGCCTCGACCATTTTTCCTTTGATAATTATTATGACAGTGGAATTACATATCACACCTGGTGATTATTAATAAAAAATCGGCATGTGTTCAGTATTTAAATATTTGACACATGAAATTCACTTAGCATACAATGGAAAAATCACTACAAAACATTTTCCCCACTTTCGCTGGGGCTTTAAAAGAGCTTGAAGGAGTAGTCAGGGCGCGGGGTCAACACGTAAAACCCTAGGAAAGTAAAGGAATTCCAATACAAGACGGTTAAAAGGCCTGTAATCACATGTGGAAGTGAAGTATGGGGGCAGGCAGTATACTGGCAACGTGGTCCAGTCTATCTATCACAAGCAATAAAGGAGAATTGAAGCGACTCCATGGACAACCAGATCTAGCTCCAGCAATAAAAAGCTAAAGGCTGAGATTGTTAGACAATGCAGTGATGAAGCAGCCGGAACGAGTACTGAAATAAACAATTAGTGACCGACGTGAAAGACATTAGACAAACTAACAAAAACTGTAAAAAAACTAACTCCTTGCTGAGACGAAATCCATTGTAAGCATTAAAAAAATAAATAATTGTAAAACACCAATAACATATATAAATGAACAATAAAATATAATAAGTATGCATTAGATGATATGTCAAGGTTAAATTTAATTTTTGTACATAAAATTAAATTAAATGTAAAATTAAGACGAGGAAAGAAACAACACGATGTTATGATCTAATGGATTCTACAAAAATAATTTCTATGAATTTTTTCTCTTCTTTACAGAATGTTTCCACAAATTCAATTAAGCGTTTACAATACAAAGCGCAATTTCCTTTCGGTATTTTATCTTACTCAGTCCTTATTTATAGTCTTAGTCATTAACAGTAAAATATTAGTAGATAGTGATCCAATATAAAATGTGAAGTTTACGCCAAGTATTTCTAGAATACCAGTCTCAGATACTTCTGTAAAAACTGATCACGCTTAAGTCCCCCATGTACTTGATTCGCATCATTTATTCATTAATATCCATAGGCAATTCTATTTCCAAATAAATGCTTCTACCTTCGGTATACTTCTTACAGCCGGCCTATCGCAAGGATCCTGTCTATTACCAACCATACGTAACCTGTTTGTTTCCGATTTCCCAACACACCCGAAAGTATAAGACTGACGACACAGCTTTATATACATAATTGTGCCGCATCGACAGAATAGTAAACCAGTTAATAACATACTTTCAAAAAAATCAACAAATATTGTCAAAACTGAAAATTAAAATCAACAGAAACCACTTAGAAGCCATGATTTTCACTTCAATCTCTCGGTTCAACTCTGATCATGCCCCGTGATTGATATCAGTCCAATATCTTGACTTGACCCGAGGTAGATCCCTAATCTTCATAGAAGGGATTCTAAAAATAATGAGATATTGTTATTAAGTAAGTCTTGTAATTTGTCTTTAGTTAACCTTGACATAAAATTTGATAATATAAGTTGGGCTGGTAATCGACCAACCCCACACCCTGTTTTCAGTGCAATGTTAGTTCCGGAATTTTACTCTCACAACCAATGTATAAATGCTAATAAATATTCCGTCAGGCCTTGGCAATGAACCGTCTTTTCTTCCATCTTGAAGTACGTTGGTCCCTGTTTGGACGCCAATTAAATAATTACAACTTACAGACAATCACTCCTTAAAAATAAACTCTACTAAGGTAAAAACCTAATATTAAATAACAACGATCTTAACCAGATAAAAGCTATTTACAGATTGACTGGAGCGGGGAGCTGGAAGGAGTATTGATACTAATCAGGAAAGAAGTGAATCATGGTTACAACTTATGTCGCAACATTACATGATGGTCAATTAGCACTAAATACGTTCAAAACCGAAACAGGAAATATTATATGACGCGGTTCGGAATTGGTTTAACCAAGAACAAAAAAAAGGAGAAAGCAATTGTCTTACATTTAAAAATGAGTGAGAAGAATATTTACTTACGTTTACTGCCTCAGAAGGATTGTTTGATGCATTGAAAAATCTATATGGAATTCGACAATTTTTTATTTCGGGTGGAAAACTTTCAATTGACGTTGCTGGGGTAGAAATATTCAACGACGAGTTTAAACAACTTTTATTTACAGAAAATAATTAGGTTCCGGAGCAAGTTTATAACTTCGATGAAACCGGTCTTGTCTTGTTATAATCTAAACCCAAATAAAACATTGGCATCAAAAAAAGCACAAATTCAGGATATAAACCATCAAAAGTATGTCATAGTACGAGTGTGCATTTTATTGTATAAAATGTTTAACCGACTTCACCGACGCCTTCAAGACCGTATATTATTTTGTTCAATTCAATTGTGTATTATACAGTAAAAAAAAAATCATGTAATAAACACTCTCAATTAAAAAATTGTAAAATATCTATTAGTTTCATCTCCGGTTAATCCGACATTTTAACCCCCTGGTCCCACCAAGGTCGGATTAGTGAAGTTCTACTATAGTAGAACTAAAGTTAGTATTCAATTATTACCTCATTTTCTGTACCCCTAGTCACCCTCATTGCGTGTTACGACCTAGCTTAGTGCTGTGGTTTGTGTGTCCTGCGTTGTACAAGCGGTTGTACTGTCTTGGGCATTGAGCCGAGTATTGTATGGTTTAAACTCTAATGTAAATATAAACTTACTTGTGTTTATGTATACTTATTTTATTTTATTTTATGACATTGCCATATCTTAAAGCACATCCTCTCTGTCTTATGCTGAAATCTTGATCGATCTCAATATTCTAAAGCTGGATTAATACACATAAGGTAAGTACCTGAGGATCGAGCTGCCCTGGATTGAGCCAACACAAGATTAAGTATGATCCATGATATGTTCACACATAGTCATCCAAGGTAAGAAACTCGGTAATGTAAAAAAAACGTAATTCGAATGATACCAAAAGTTTTGAGAGGCAACAGTATAAATTACTGGTCAGCGCTTCCCATGTGTTCCTATTCATTGAAGTTCTTTCTTCCATTTGACTTCTGAGGCAAGTACGAAGTTCTTCTGGGGCAAGATAGTCGTTCATCAATTGCGGCTACTTTTGCAGCTTTGTCAGCTTGTCCATTACCTTCAATTACAACGTGGGAATGGTCCCCAGAACTGACAAAATTAATTATAAATAAGACTTTTAAATTTGCCTATGTTTGATTAACTCAACCGAATGATATCGACTGTTATGTTTTCGGCTGTTGTGGCCATTCTACCTCCTGCTATCACGAGTGCGCGTCGATGAAAGCAAGTATTCATTTGACACCATTTTCTATTAGAGAGTTGGACATTAAGTCTACAATGTGCAGAATGTCCTTCAATTTAAAAAAAAAAGCTTACTCAACTTAAAGTTAAGTATATAGCAATCTATAAATTTTTCCTGCATTGGTCATCGTGAGCATGTGAAATAATACCCCATCATGGGATGAGGGAATTCAATTGTAACATAAGTTTTTTTCTAAGTATATGTTACTCTCCTAAAAAGTACAGAACAACATTGGTGGGGAAAACATTGTAAGTAATCTACCGCGATACTCATACTCTGCACACAATTGCCAAAACGATACGGTAAAATGTCCATCAAGTAAATAAAATTCGTTCCAGTATGAAGAACATATATTTGAAGTCACCATCCAGAGTGGCTGAATATAAAATTAGAAATCCAAATCTAGTTTTACCTTGTGTTCCGTTCTATCCTCTTCATTTCACAAAGTGTTCCGAAAAATAACGAACTAATCTACAGCTCCAAGCAGGAAGGTTATTTAAACAATTGTAGTCATGCTAAAAGGTCACGCCATCTCCTTGAGTGAGGGCGGTACTTTCTCATGACGTTGGATGTTGAACGAGCATTCAATAACTACCATCATTTACTGGACGAGACAAGGCGAAGTTTTAATCAAGAAAACATGGTGAAATATTTAGTTGTTCCTTGTAACAAATTCAAAAGCAATTTTATTAATTTTTAAAATTCAAGTATTTTTCAATATTGTGCTTAACGTCCCTATATAGTTCTACAATGTTTTTTTGAAATTTACAATATTTATTTGATATTGTATTGCTCCAAATTTTTATAAATTGATTAAGATATTTTTCAGATTTTAAAATTATTTTTGTGATCTATCACTTGGAAAATAAAGAACTTCAGATCCATGCCCTAGTCTCTAGTCAAATAGTTACCTAAAGTATTAGTTACCTATTATTATACCTCAATTAATAGTAAATGTTTGAATGAAACGTTTGTAATTGCTTTTACCCGTGACATTCTTTTTTTTTGATCAGATGGAAGAGCACATACAGGTACTGCTGTCATTGTTCATAACTTTATTTCCCATAAAATAGTTCGTTTGGCAGCACATTATTCCCTTCGATCCGTTCATCTTTGTTGACTCCTACTAACCAAAGCGTCGGTAATTACAATTCCCGATTCATCCCTTGGCTTCATCGTACCTCATTTCTTGATGGACAGGGACCATAATGCAAATCATCAGAAGTGAAGTTCAAGATTTAACAATAAATCAGGACTCGATTCACTCCATGCACTCACATGGAAAAATTGATCCACTCTCTTTCCTGAAACACCTACTGGTTTTCCGATCCTAACCAAGGTCCTGACCTCTTTGACTTATTCTTCCACAATGTGTTAGGAACACTGTTACATATTTGACCCCTACCATGTAAAGTGAAAATAATATATGAATAAGAATAGGTTAAGAGACTATCCTTTGGGTTTAGGGACAATTGGGACCAATAGTAAATTAATATATTAATATAATTCAAGAGGGAAGTAGAGCGAGCAAGGAAGGACCGATCGTATGGTGCTGTTTTGTGGGCATCAGTATTAAGATCACAGGATATTGTGTTCCGGAAGTGGACTAAGACTTTAAACTGTAAAATATTGTTTATATATAGGGAGTGACGCGAATGGATAGTTTAAAAAAAGAATGAACCGAGGAAATATTTTATATAGGGAAGGGAACAGCTTCCCTAACACGACGTAGAGGTGAGATATGGGAGCTCACAGAGTCCCAAAGACAAATCTAACGAAGCAATTCATGATTCGCTTCAACTTGCCCCTGAGTCCCACCGAGAAACCCCCATACACCACACAGCCATAGTCAAGGTAAGGGGGGAAACTAGGAAATGACGAGTAGTCTGGGGGAGCAGTTGGCGAGAGCGATGAAATAGTTTCAGAGTATTGACCGATGGGAAATTTGAGAGATATGTTGGTTCCAAGAGAGGGTTTGGTCAATGGTAATCCCTATTTTTTGGACGGTAGAACAAAAAGTGATAGGAATGTTATTAAGGGTTAAAGCGGGAAATCGGCAAAGGTTCTGAGGAGGAAACTGGAGCCTATGATAATTTTCTTGGTTTTCGCTGCATTTAAACTCAGTTTATTCAGGTTTGCACAGGCACTGGTCCGATTTAGGTTTCCCTGAATCTGAGCAAACGCAGCTAAAAACTCGGATGGAGGGGGATGGATAAATA
Source organism: Acanthosoma haemorrhoidale (assembly GCA_930367205.1). Lineage (NCBI taxonomy): Eukaryota > Metazoa > Arthropoda > Insecta > Hemiptera > Acanthosomatidae > Acanthosoma > Acanthosoma haemorrhoidale. The sequence continues at coordinate 62,774,902 of OV884009.1, forward strand.
GATTTTGGAGACATAAGCGTAAAGGTGATGGGAACAATCATGCATAGAATTAATGAGACAATTTATGTAACAGCTAAAAAGTAGGGGAGAAATGCTCGATCCCTGAGCTACACGCAAGGAAAGAGTGAGGGAAACAGATAGGGGTTGATTAGGGATAGGTACAGCTTGTGACCGGTTGGAGATTTGGGATTGAACTAGTCTTTCAAGAAATTTGGAGAGGTTAGGAAGGGTGGAGATTGTCCGATAGTCGTTAGGTGATTTAGGTTAGGATTTTTTTTAAGGGTTGAACTACAGCTTTTTTTCAAGAAGTTGGGAAAACTGAGTTTTGAAGGGAAAAATTGTAAATATGGAGAAGGACAAGCAGGATGATTGGAAGGCATTGCTTTATTAGCTTCATGGAGATTCCATCAGGAACAGTAGCGTTATTGCGTGATATCATTACGGAAGTTATAAAGTGGATGTAAAGGAGAGACACATAACAAGAAAGTACAAAACCCAATCAAAAAAATTTAACAAAAACAATGGCATTCACCTTTGACTTACAACAATGTCTACCAATACCTTTATTGGACTCATCCCTCTCTTTTTATAAAAAAAAGTTATGATCTTTCAACCTGAAAGTTCATAATCTTGCTAATGACCAAGCAACTTGTTTTCTATGGAATGAAACAATATCAGGTAGAGCATCATTTGATTTGATCCTTAAAGTCTCAACTCTGCCTGTGTAATAAAATAAGTAATTAACTGTGGAATATTTTGATTGGATGACTTCTATGATGATTTTTGTAATAAATGATAAAATATTAATAGTGCTATTCGTTTCTTGTGATCTAACGTCAAAGGAATATGAGGTGTTTGGAGACATTTATGGTTGGGCTTTTTGGAGTTTCTTCTGTTACTGGAGTAACCAACGGTCTTAGAGGTAATTGCAATTTATTTTTAATAAATTTAAAGTAGGGACAGCCTCTGTAGCTAGCTGCATGGATTTGTAAACAATTTACAAAGTAGGGGTTATAGGTGAATTTAAGTGGACATTTAGAAAAGAGATGATTTTCTTGCATTTAACGCATCTTGGCTATAAGTGACAGCAGTTTTTTTTGTATTTTTGTACACTGACAATTACTGCACAGGGATATTTCACCTGTTTTATGCTTTGGTTCCACACTTATATATCAAGTATTCAATAGCATGAAATCAATTTTTAGTGAGTATATGTATTATGCTTCTTGTTAGTTGACCAAGGGTCCCAGGGCAGGGAGGAGGAGGCATTTTATACTTATTTAAGATAAGTGATATGTGGACCACTGGAAATTTAATTCAACTTGGAACCCTAACTTTGTCCTCAATGATTATAGTTAGTCACCTAATAACAAGTTCTTATTTAATTATATATTTTTTTATTTCAGGGATTATTGAATTCAATCATATAAATACATTTAATTACTTACCTGAATATACTGTTATGATTTTTATCTTTCTTGCTATTATTTAATTTTACCTGAGGGTTAAAGGTTCTGTTAATATAAAAAAAAAGAATTCTGGCAAAAAGGAAACTGTTCAATTACAAAACTTTTCTTTAATTTTTCAACAAGCACATCTGTGACAAAACTACAATGGTTTACAAAACAAATTTTTATTATTTTACCTTATTATTATTATTCGCCACTGGCCATATTTACTACTTTTCATGTCCCTTTCTTCGGCGAATTTTTTCTTTATTCCTCGTTTGCTCCTATCCTTTGCTATGCGGTTAGTAAAAATCCTTTGTTATCATTTCAATCCTTTTTCTGAGAGAAAATTCTTCTTCTGTCAACTGTTCCTTTATGCCCAATCACTATTTATCGTAAAAAAAATTTAAAGTTTCACAATATTTATAATCTTAACACTTTGTTTCATGATGAAAAGAACAAACTAATACACCATATTGGTTGCCAACTACTTGTCTGTGTCTGTTCTTGCCTTCTTAATCCACGGGTCGTTTACCGCCCTTTTATGCCCGCTAATTTCAAATTAAAATCCTTGATTTCTTTCTTATTTGAATTCAAATCAAAGGCAACATCACCAACAATATATTATGTTTATTAGGTTCCCAACATTAAAATAAAAGATTTGCTTGTCTAAGAAGCATATCAAAAATTGTTAGGTCATAGATAGTATAAAGTAGATGTAATTTTTGTTTATCATGTAATAGTTATTTCTGTTAACCAGAAATAAACTTTTTATGTTTGTCAAGAGGACTGGGTTCTCTTAAAATAATTTGTTTTTCTATCCTATTCTAAATGGCGGAACGATTGTATGATGTAAATTGGTCAATGAACTATAAAAGAGAAGCAGTCCCAAGCTGACATTTCACTGGATCATAATATTCCACGGTTAATTTATAACTAGATCTAGTGAGAAAGTACCTAACAGAAGGAGCCGTTCTGGGACGACAATGACCTTCAAAGGCAGGCACATCTCCCACTGGTAGTCTTGCCTGTCTTACCCAGCTCTCGATTTCGAGACAGGCTCTGCCTGACGATGCCAGTACGCACCCAACTTAGATCGACCATAGCTTCCTTGGGCTAGAAAATAGATGTTGACTATTAGCAACCATTAGGTAAATATTTTTGAGCTCATGGAACTAATCGTTCAAAACATTACTGCAGTCTATTATTATATAGCATCCAAAATTAATTATATTTCTATTTATCTAGTTAAAAACAAAATTCATTTTGGAGGGTAATAAATTACTTCATTATGGCTTATTATTGAGTACTCCTACTATAGGTATCCTATCCAGCCATGATAAGAATAAAAAATTAACATTTATAATATTGATAGTGAGAGTACAAGCCATATCAGTTTGGCTTCCCAACATAATGGTTTGAAAATTAAAATATAAAAACCCATATCAGGTAGCGATTTTTTTTTAAACATCCAAAATTAATGTGAGAATCACTCCCCGATCAATGGAGGCTAGTTCATGGGAAACAATGCGGTAAGTCAGGTACTCTCTCTTTCTCTCTGCAAAAACTGACCTGTCTGATTCACCAGAGAGAAAGTGGTGGGGACACAGTTTGCTCATATAAATAGGGGAACAAAGAATTTCACTACGAGCACCTCTCAGAATAACAGAGTTACTCAGACTTTAACTCTTTTGGTCCCACCTGCAGTCCCTACCTCAAGTCACATCCTATCTTTAGAGCCTACCTCCTTTCACATCTTGAGTAATTTGCTGGATGTTGATCTTATTTATCTTGCATCAGCCTTGAAGGAAACAATCAAGAACCCAGCAAATCATATAAACTACTTTGCACCAGAGGTTTCATTAGTCCATACCAACATGTTGTAATGGTTAGATAATTTATTAAATATTCACTGCAGTTTGTATTATATAGAGTTTATTACCCAATAATTATTATTATAACTAATTCCTCACCAAGATTGCATATAAACTTATTTTTGATTGAGAATAATATAATAAAAAGTTGGTTTACTATTTTTTATTATATATATATATATTATACTCATATATGATAATTAATAGGCAGCACAAGGTCAAGAATTGGTGAATTCAGTTAGCCTTAAGTTTTTTTCCTAAAAATTATGTATTTTCTTTGACAATATATTTAATGTTGTTAATAAAGAGATTAATTAATACATTTTAGAAGTGAAGAAAAAAAAACAATGAAGAAATTTTTTGGTTCATAAAATTTAATTTTTAAGAAAGCCTTAACTGTAGTTATAATTATCCAAAAATATTTTTTTTAAATATTGAAAATTCATTTTACTAATCACATTGATACATATATATAAAACTTATTAATTATTATATTATATATGGTACACACACAACAAGTACCTGTACATTCACACTTCATAGATACATTTTAAAAAACATACATAATACTAAAATTTTAATTTGGGATTTTATACTTTTGCTTAAAGGCTATTCTATTAGGAGCCACCCACCCACTGCTAATTTACAGAGCTTCCACATAAAATTAATTTTCCACCTAACAGATTTGAGCAGTTATGCTAACTACTTAACCATATAAGAGCTCTGCTAACATTTCTCTTTTATATTCTAATATATAAAATAAAATATAATAGCATACCAGAAAAAGTAAAAAGAAACTCACAAAGACTTTAATAATTTAGTACATTTTAAAACAAATATGATTGTGAATTACAATATATTAACACGCATATCAATATAAACATAAAAAATGAAGCAAAATTGCGTGCTTAACCACATTGAAAACAAATTAAGTAAAGTTTGAATCCCAATAACAACTAAACTTATTGAGTACTGAAAATTTATGAATACAGAAGGTCTAAATAGTTTTGAATAGTACTTTTTTGCAACGGAATAGTTTCACTGTGTTGCAATAACAGGTTTCTTCTGTGTCATATTAATTTTATCTCCCAAACTCAATGCCATACCCTGAAGAAAAGAAAAAACATACTATCAATATATAATTATTAATTAAAATTAATATTACTAATGAATTTATAGGGTGTAGGGGAATACATTAATAATTAGATATTTTTTGACAATCGCCAGAATAGTTCACTCTGATTGGCCACAAGATTGTTACAAAATCTCTCTCTCTCTCTATATATATATAGATAAATAATAATAATAAATAAAATAATAAATTGACCTCATATGCCTTTAGTTATAGACTCTTTTATTTGTACTTATATGCATGAAACTGAAAAATGCTTCATGTTAATTCACTTAACATTGAAAAAATGTTTCACTAGCGATTTAATTTAATGAATATTGTAGAACATACATCAATATAAAAATAGTATTATAAGTATTAGTTATATCTCATTATTGTGGTATTGTTACTTGTTGGCCAAGGTGATATGTTCAACTGTTTTAATTAGTTATAATTATACTATTCTTAATTATAATTAAGACTCCCTGGAGTCTTTAGTCATGACAGAAGGGATTTAAAGTGTTAGAGACTGATATAATTCTTATTGTAGCTTTCAATGACTAGTTAGATTATGTATATGAAGTTTCTTTTTGTAGTTTGACTGAACTTGTCATGCAAGTTGGTTAAATTGTGTTTTATAAGATAGGGAAAAAAACAAAACCAGCTGTCAAGTATGTGGAGGCAGCACTTCTCCGATTGCACTAAATAAGGCATCTGATAGTAGATTTTTGGTCAGACTCAAGAGAAGAAAATTTTGAAAAGAAAACAAATGAACAGGATTTGAACAAGCAGGGTAAGGTTGATAACGGTATTAAATAAAAGGAATATGAGACTATAATTAGAGGATAGCCCTAAGAGATTGGATAAGTGGGATGGGACATAGTTCAAGCTGGAAGCTATAAAATATTGGACTATATCTCGAATTTTTGAGTGAGAAAGTAGGTATATTTAGAAGGGTGTCATAACAGTTTGTTTTATGAACTAAATAGTGGTACTAAGGTGTTTCTTGGGTGCTGTAGAGGCCAAGAACCTTGAGGACATCTCTGCTTAGTGGTTCCTGATTTGGCGTTTGGGAACATACAAACATGACACTGTGTGAGGGGCAGGAAAAGAATTCAAAAAAAGCATACTTTCAGAGATATCTAAACTTGATGGCAGCTAATAATGGCTAACTTGAGCAAGCAGAGCTTTGTTGCTGGACTAGGTGACCTGTGATGATTGAGGAGAAAATAGTAGAGTTAGAAATTTGCATCAAGAAAACAGGTCTCAATATACTGTACAGCCCCTGAGGTTAGCAGGGTGCTGGAGAGAGCAATGCCTTCTATTTGCAGAAACTCAAACTTGAATAATTGGGTCCAGATCAACTGAAAGATTAGTGCAGTTTTGTAAGAAAACAAAAAGAAGACACAATGAGTTTCGTGAGCAAACAAACATGACACTGTGAGGTGGCCAGGAAGATAATTAACAAATGTAAGCCTGATAATAAAATGTTATTCTTATTAACTATAAGTTTACTTTCAGAGATATCTGAATAAATTTCATTGAATATTCCCTATATTACTTAATCACTTTTAATTTATACAATCCACATTATTCAAGATTATAAAAAGAAAGACATTTATAATTAAATATATGCTTGAAGGAATATGCTGACTAAAGTGGTAGCTGATGTGTTGGTATGTGGCACTAAGGTCTCACAGCATTTATCATGAATTCCTTGTAACCTTCATTTTCATTTTCTGGCTACTACATTCCACTCTCAAGAAAGCTAATTAGATCTTATTCCAGACCCATTATTATATGAAAAAGTTACGAAAGGAACAAAGAATTTACCTCACATGCCTATAGTTAGTACCGATACATGGTATGCAACCACTAGATCCCAGAGATGGCTCTTAAGAAATCCAATGAAAAAACACTTGGAAACAATATATATAGCGAGGTTAGAATCCAACACAAAACTAGATGGTAGTAAGGTGCACATTAACAATAGAGATAGCATTATGTAAAAATATTTATATAGTCAAAAATAAATTGATTCTAGATTTTAATTCAAAATTACAATACCTGACTTTTAGCTCTTATTCTGATATGTCCCGTAACAGGGGCATTTGGCTTATTAAATGGTTTTTCAATGCTTAAATTAGCTAATGCATCCTCTCCAAAGATTGAACGAGCATACATATTAGCAGCCATAAATCCACATTGGCCACAAAGAGCCTTTTCTGGAGTAAGACATTTCATGTTAGTACTCTTGAGTAAATGGCCAAGGTACTCATGAAGATCTACAAGGTAAGTGTTAACAGACACCTAAAAATTGAAAAAAAAATAATTTATTATTATATATACATTTATTTTTACAGTTTCACAGTTATGTTTTATGAGAAAGGCTTTTAAACCCAAGAAAATAAATAGTTAAGGAAACAAGCAAAAATTACAGCTTATCCTATTTAATCAATGTATTTACTAAGTTCTGACTTAAGTCCTTGTGCACAAAAAAAATTAGCAAAGGGATATAACATTGTTTTTTTAATGAGACATTTTTGTTGTGTTATAGGTACCAATCTTATTTTTAGTTATCAATAATTAACATCCAAAGAAAAAATATAATGGCAGACAGGATCTCAGGACTTGAACCCATGAACTCTCGTCGTATATCTAGTCCAGGAGTCTATCAACTGACCCATTCTACCTTTAGTGATGATCTTCCCAATAAGAATTCTCTTTGGCCGAACTCTCGCTGAGCCTGTTGACTGACTGGTGGGCACAGAGAGACTTAGATATTGGGGAAGTCCTGGGTTCGAATCCTGATCCTGCCTGTCATTATATTTTTTCTTTGGCTGTTAATTACTGATAATTATAAATAAGGGTGGTACCCATAAAACAAAAATTTATCATTAAAAAAACCGATGTATTTTTTCTTTAATATAGTTATATAATAGTGAGACCACATGCAACAACTAATAACATTCATGATTATTTACATGTAAATTTTAACATCAACAATTATAATATCAACAATCATAAAAAAATTAATTATGCATAAAACAATAATACTTAAAAAAGATTAAAGACAAAAAAGAAAATAAGTAATTAAATTTTTTAATTAAGAATAATCTGTACTAATACTTTTAAGTAATTTGAGGCAATCTTGCTTTTGCAATTTATTTTTTCCAAGGAAACGTATTCTGAACTCAAACAATATCCAACAGATCACCATAAAGTGAAAAGTGGCCTCATTAAATTTATTCAGATTATACATAAATCATCTGAACACATCAGCCTCCTTAGTCAAGGACTGGTTTGAATTCAATAGCTGGGAATATGCTTTAATAATTATACTTATAAATGATATGGAATGTTTATCATTGATATAATAATTTGTTAGTTACAAGTTTAATTATTTATAAAAATATTATTATGCTTGATGAACTCTTAAGTAGTTTAGTATTCATGTCCCTGATTTATTTTATTTGATACAAGGAAGTCCGACATTCCTCTATTGAGAGTTCATCATTCACCCACCCTTTCCTAACACCATTATTTTAGAATTATCTAAATTAATCATTAGGATATTTATACAGCAATACTCAGCGAGTCTATCCACCATTTTATAAAAGACTCCCAAGTTCTGATCCCATCATCATAATGTCGTCTCCATACATCAAAAAACTTAAAAAGTTTTACTTGTAATTTCATACCACCCTCAACAAAATCTGGTAGGTAATTTAATAATAATGAGAAAAGCATCTTAGTCTGAGACTATTAGTGGTTTCAAAGCTATTGAATCACTCCTTCTTTTATTTAAATAACTGATTCTACTTTCTGGCATAAGCCTTTTATTACATTAATGAGTTTGGTGGATAACCTCAGGTCATACAATTTCTACTAGAAACAGGCCTAATTATGTTTATTATATTCTTTAATAATATTTATGGGGAGGGTCATACTGTATTTCCATATTTTGTGAAAACTGTTTAATTTTAGTTTTATATTATTTCGAGTAAGAAAATATATAATAATGTTAAATAGTTACTAAATTTTCATGCAGTGTTTAAGCCGATCAATTATTCAACAAATTCATTCATTTATTTATTTTTGAGTTTTTACTTTCTTGGCTTAAAAGATTTGTTTTTATAATTAATTAATTTTACTGCTCAAATATGGTTAGTGAAAATAATAATAATTAAAAGAAAAGGAAAAGGATGTAGTATTATTTATTTAATTTGATGTACTAATAATTTCAATTTTGTATAAAGATGTTCTTATCAGTTATATAACAGCTTTGTTTTTTATTTGAAACCAAAGGGGAGAGAGCAAAGGTAATCGAAGGAGATAGGAGACAATAGGCCTTTCATTGTTTGTTTATGAGTCAGATGGTTTCTAGCATTAATATCGCCCACAACTTTAGTCAAACTATTATTTTTCCTTTGTTTAAATCGTTGTGTAAACCGAAAGACATTTTTATTTTGGCCATGATCAATTAATCGAAATAATAATTATTATTATTGTGATTACAAGGACAGTTTTTCTGCGATCTTTCTTGTAGAGTAAATAATCAATAAAGGAAATTGCGATATTTGCCGACTCTCACCTGGAGCAAAGTCCTTCCATTGGTGTGTATTGCCGCTCACACTATTGGATCATTTGACTGGGCTCTACTTGCATCTACACCACTTGAATCACTGTTCCGACAATTTCTTAAATAGAACTTCAACTATTTACTGAATGATTTAAGCTCAAACCTGTCATATTTATTTAACTCTCTCCGTAATTACCATCATTTCCCTAACGTTTATGGTATTAAATTGAACTTTTTACAAGGTAGAACATTTCAATTCTTGATTATGTAACACTTGATTTATTTAGTTCATTATTGTAAGAACCTGTTATTCTTTAGTTTAGAATAGATTAAATGGTTAGTTTAATTAGGGAAAGTTTAATTTTTTTTGTTTATTCAAGTCTGGATCCCGAAATCAATTATTATTTTGTTATACTTTATAATGTAAATAATAATAATAATAATATAATTTCAAGATCAAAGGAATGAAAATAAATATTTTTTTTGTATGAAAGTTAAAATATCTTGTTTTCATTGCATTTGACCTAAGCATGATTTTTGAATTTATTAATTAATTAAATTTATGATTTCAACCTATATCCAATTTACTCCAGATTATAAATGAAGACATTTTTTTATTCACTTTTTTTCTTTGTCTTTTTTTTTAAAGAAATCTTGCATGGAATTTCATTGAAATTATATTTAAATTGCATTATATACATTATTTTTATTAGCTGCATGTTATTTTGAATATTTTACATTATTACCATATTCTAATTTATTAACCTATGCAAACATTATTTCAGCTAGTTTGTTGAGCATTGAAATACATATTATTCATTTTCATTGAGTATTGAAGCAGATCTTCCTGATTATTTTTAATTTTAATAATATTTAATTGTACTTATTGTCCATGCCAATCTCATTACAATTCAATATTTGGCAACAGCCCTGTTCCTTAAAATCTGCTCTTTTCACCCAATTTTATTGTTCTAGGCACTATTTTGGGAAACCTAGCAAGCTGTTCAAACAATAACAAGATCCAGCAATAAATACTTTAGTGTTTGGGGAATTCTGTCCTTGATAGAGCCCCTGCACACAACATATACAGATTAAAATTAAAATTAAGAAAAGACGGCATATGCTATGAGAAAACGTCTAGTTAAGCTTTACGCTGCTGGCTCTAGTTGACAATTTCAAACTAATAGAGCAAAGATCATGGACTGGTGGTAAATTGGTCACTGACATGTAAATTCATCTTCCTTCTCCCCCCTCCCCTTTGGCATACCATTTAATGGCCCTTTAAAACCTGCAAAAATCAATGAATTTATCTCCTCTTTTGTTATGTACCACATCTCTGGATTTGCATCGATAATTTAGGAATTCGGGTTTAGTACACTAAAACATATGTCATGGGAAATCAGCCTCTCTTACATTATTACAGTTACCAATCAATATGTAATTGTAATTAGGATCTTCCTGAAATAAATCCTCTTATTTATCACTGTATGTATACCAATTGTTGCCATTTAAAGAAATTAGAACAAACGCCAATATCTCTTATGTCAAACTTAATCAATGCTTTATTACTAATTTTACCAAATTTAAAGTCATTACAGATCGTTCTACTTTATAGGATTCCATATAGATTTCCTTCCCAAACCCTCAGTTGCTGACCATCCCATTTGATATCACTCATCCCAATAGAGCATGAGTTATTAATCATGGATGTAAGTGATGCCAAAAGGTTTTTTGTTAATTATTAAATTTGTAGTAAAACATAAAAATTATAAACTTGACAAAATCATTTTTTTAATATCATATGCCTATTTGAAGGTTTTATTACATTTTATGAAAATTTTTCAACAAGATAGCAGGAAAGGGAGTACAAATTTACAGAGATTTTAATTCCTTAGATTCAAAAGCTAAGGAACCACACCCCACCCCACCAAAGGATAAGATAATGATTTTTTTTAATTATAACACTAAATTCATTTAATTTTTTTATTTGTTGTGATTTGGCATTCCACTATTTATGTTAACACTATCCTGTCAGCTTATTTCAAGCCGAGATCGAGAGAATACACATTTGTGGAATTTCATTAAATTATATCAAGTTTAAAATTTGTTGTAACTGATTAAACCAATTGATATTTTTTATCAGCTTGTTAGTTATAGTTATCTAATGTCTCTTTTTAAGCTACATATCACAGTCAAAACAGAACAATCAAAGGCACCTATTGGTAGCAATGAAACTGGAGCTGAATGAACTACTAATGCTAATACTTTCGAAAGCAAAAAATCTCATTTTACCTACAAGACTATTTTGATTTTTCTGATGAATAAGCATTTTAATTTTTACAAACAACGTTACCCTTATCCATTTTAAAAATCATTCTTTCCCAAATGAGCTATTTTGAAGCAAAATTGATTTGTGAGCAACCAATCAACTATATAACTAGTGAAATAGAACTTTGAGATCATCAAAACATGAATAATTATTTTTAAAAAGGTGTGATATGGTCTCGACTTAGTTGTCAATTTAACTGAAATTATCACTTTAACCGTGAAATGTGCATGCATAATTCATACTGACTTTGTTTTCCCATTCAAATTCAGCCCACATCTGTCTGAATTCTGTATCTGAACAGGTTGCAGGAACAATGTAATCCATAATGTCTATATGTATATCATTGAGAACAACAACATTCCGATCAGAAGCAGCACCACTGATATCATACACTAAAACAACACAATTTAAAAAAATTTAACATTACAATTAAATAAAAAATTAGGAAAGTGTTATAATGTTTTAACTTTTACTTGTGTACAAAGCTAACACTGTGATCCACTCACCGCATTAATAAGTAATAAGTAAGACTAAGTAGTGAACACAAAATTAGAAATTATTTGCAATCTTATACCGTTCTATTGAATGGTTTCGAATCCTTATGAAATGATATGAAAAATAAATTAATTACATATTACTTTTAAAAAAATAAAAGTAGATTACAATCTAGAATCAATTCACAAACAATTGTAAAAATAAAAAAGATGAATAAAAGTAAAACAGTAGAACCTTGTTTTGTGATAAAAATTCATAGATTAACAAATTAGCGGGAAGAGGAGAAAATGAATGCTAACAGAAAATAGAAGTAATGATGTAATGAACATGCATCACAATATAATAATGTTATTAGTGAAATAAGGTGAATCGTTGGTGGGTGGTCTTCAAGGAACAGTCATGGAGAGAGTATTATGAACCCGTGATAACGTTTATGATTTATATTCCATTTAATTTTTGTCATTTGAATTATATAATAATGGATAATTTTTATATAACTCAATCCATAGAACATGAGTATTACATAGGAATTATCTCTTATGCATGCTGTTTACTGATCAGTATGTGGATGAGGGTGAGGCAGTCAATCAAGTTAAGTGTATGGGCAGGATTGGTCCAGAACATTTTTTAACAGAGAGTTTAATTCAAAATGCTGCCTCGCAAGGTTAACTCTAAATCTCTAATTTCACCTTGAACATTACAGCTTCTCCACTAACAATGCGTAATAAAAACAAATTTAGCGCCAAAGTTATGACTGATAGAGGTAAGGAAATAAAGGAAGGCAATTTTATGAGGTTCTACTGTATATTTTTATCATATCAAGTAGTATATATCAAAAATAATTGTTTAATTTCTTACCAATATTTCCAAATATGATTCCGTTTTCAGTGGAAGCAACTTTTACATTTGCTTTGATGTTACAAAAATCATATGGAGCAAGCACACAAGGCTGTGGTTTTTCAACAAGCTTTAAATCACCTAGTGTAGCTAGTTCAAGAGTACAATTTTGAAGTGTATCATCTGAAAATTCGCTCATTTATATTATGATTTTATATTTTCAGCAATCAAATATTGAATGCAATATCCATAACAATTTATTATAATCTTAAAATGGGTTTTAAACTTTTTTTAAAAAAAATATACTATCAACACCAGAAAAGAACAATAATACAATAAAAAATATCTTTAAAACATTATAGACATTAGCAGTTCCCTAAACCACATCAAATTTTAATCAAATTATAAAGATTAACCACAGGGATTATAGAAGGTATTAAAGGAAAAATTAGAATAACATAACCTTCAGATAAAGAATTTTCAACTATAGTTATATACATTTTATAGATGCATTCCTTCACAGACTAAAATACCCTTGTTGACATGAACCTTCCTGTTATATTATTTATATAATGTAATATTATTAATTTTCTGGCTAATCACTGATCACTAAATTTCCTAATTTTTTAACTTCGAACTGATCAACAACTTTATATATGCAATCCTACATGAACAATTATTGTTTCACTTATATCTACCTTTTATTTTTCTTGTTACTAATGTAACATTGTCAGTAACACACTTTAGTTTTCAGATAGTTGAAGATGACAGCTTAGAGCTGTCAAAAGTGCTATTTAAAAAATAAATAACAGTTTTGGAAAGACATAAGCTGTATTAATTTATTTTAATAATATTGTTAATAATAATATAACACAGACTTACTTGTTTGGTTGACAATTAACACATCAAGTACAATATCATATTGGTTGACATGAACATAAGCTTCTGCATAAACTGGGTCAGAAAATCCTGTCAATTGAGTCACCTTATTTAATTTACTAGCTGAAAAAGGAAGTTCAGCAGTGTTGGAAGCTGCATTTGGTCCTCCAACAGCTTGGTTTAAACTAAGCTCAAAAACATTTTCTGAACCAAAATCTGATGAGCGTACAGTAGATAATTGTAAAAATGATACCGGATCATCTACTTGAATTGTATGAATATTCTTTTCTTTTGCCTGAAATATAAATTTAACATTTTAATTAATTTGTTTTACAAGCACATTAAAAAAATGTCATTCATTTCTGTCTTGTTTTAAATTTAAATTAGTCAACATAATTGTAAAATACAAGATCTTAGTGATTTTAAGGTATTATTCAAAGCATTGAGATCTATAATTTGATACCCTAGTCAATATCGTAGACAAATATTTGTTTTTATTACTAGTAATTCATTTTATGTTTTATGGAGTTGCAGTATTTTCCATGATATCAGGGGTCACCAACCAAATGAAACCTCTATATAAAATTTTAAGTTTCTAATCGAAGATGGTACCCTACAATGACTATAACAGATTGAAATATTTGACAGGGGTAACAACGGGAATTTTTATTTTTTTTTTAAATTAAAGAAGTTGATAAGTGGGTTGGGATTGGTGCTTCAAATCTAGGTTTTCAAATTTTAAGTCACGTTAGCTAAAATTTTCTGAAAAAAAGATCTCAACTCCTTCAAAGAATTCATGAGTTTTGTTTGGAATTGTGATAGTATCAAACCATAGACCATGTACCTTATGCAGCTTCATTCTTTACCTAATGTGGAACTTCCTTGGTAACAGCCCGCACACTTCTCATAAATAGACATTCTATCAGCTTGTTCAGGGTAATTAGTTGCAAATCTGACAGTTCGGTACAGTGTCAAAGCCTTTTTATATTTTTTACTGAATACTAAGATGTCAAACCGAATAATCTTCGTCGATCTAGAATAATACTTAAATACAAAATGATATAAGATCTTTATTGCAATTTTTCACTAAAATAGATCTATTCTGGGGTTTTCTTTCAGAATTCTATCCAATTTATAAAATAACTGAATTATTATTTATACTTTTAAGCTAATCTAAATTCATTTAATTAAAACTTTTAAAAACATGAGTAAAACCCTTGTGATATCAGAGGTTTAATTTGGAAACATTAGTTAATAATTTCCATGAAAACAAAAACCTGTGTTTTGAGTGAGGGAGTCAATAATTACTTCAATTCATGAAAAGAATGATCCAACAATGGGGCCTGCTTTTGGGAGATACGTCTTTCATGCGGTTGTGGTGCTATGGTTTCAGGCCAGCGCAGTTAGCCTTACCTGATATATTCCTAACCAAAACCAAAACTAAACACTTCCAATACCGTTGCTGCAGTGCAGGATACCATTCCCCTTTTGTACCAATCTGAGTATGATGTAAGAGGAAGATTGCTTCTGTTTCTCATCGATAGCGCAACATATATGTTATCGGCGGGGAAAGCATTGAAAGTGATAAACCTGAAAATGATTCATATCACCTGCGTACCAATAGTAACACATTGGGGAACTTGGGTAAAGTCAGCACTGCACTATGCCGAAAATTTTTACATAACAAAAGATACCGTGTGTGCTTTGGAAGGCGATTCCACTGCCATCAGAAAGGCTTAACTATAATCAGGACAAAACTATACATGCAGGATTCACTTTTATATTGGCCTACTTTTCATTTTTACCTGTTGCGATTACCAAATTAGAAAGAGAATATCGCCCCTTGAGGAATCAATAATAAATAAATATATTTATATTAATAAATATCCTTATTTTCACATGCCCCTATAACGAAGATAGAAGTCGAACATTCATTCAGCAGCAAACATCGTTTTCTGGACTAGAATAAAGGAAGTTTTAATCTACAAAACCTGGAAAAATATTTGATTATACCTCTTAACGAATACAAATTCTTGTTATTAATGTTAATTCTCAATATTCTAATATCTGTTAACATATTAGTTTGATGTTCCTAGTTAGTTTTACGATGTTATTTCGTGTTTTTGTTTTGTGTGTTTTACGATGTTTGTTCATACTTCATAAATATGATTGTATTTGCTCCAATTTTTAATAAATGGCTTAAAATCCTTTTTAGATATAAAAATTAATTTTTATTTTTATGATGTATACACTGGACAATAAGCAATTTCAAATCTGAGCTATATTGATCATGACAAGTTAAGGCCTATTACTAGTCTCAATACTACTTCATAATATTGGTACTATGGAAAATTTAAATTTTCTACCTTTACAAGTGAATACTCCTCATTTTGTTGGGCAACTAACATGTTGGCAAGTGCATTGCGACAATCGGAATTGAATATTTTTACCATTGGTGCATTATTTTCAGAAAGGACCTTTATACAAAGTAACATTCTTTCTAAATCATCATAGCTGAGTTGTTTAGAGGGATATCCTGAAATTGAATAAATATGGTTAGTAATATATTTTATCAATTCTATTTTTAACTCAATTGTTACAATAAAATTTTTAAAAAATTTATATCCTCTGCCAAGTTGAATTATAATAATTATTATAGAAAATCAAATAATTTTTCATTATGAAATGTGAAGGGGGTGGGGGTTAGTGTTGTAACTAAGGATTATGTCGCCCAGACCGAAGTATGATTCTGGTTGCTCCTCTCAACTAGCTGGGATTTTTAATAAACTTAAAGGTTGAAGTGAATATTACACAAGATTAATACATGTATCTTAGTCACAATATTTCAATTAAGTTTATATTACTTAAGCAATACATAACATAAAACGCACACACATTATAGATTTTATTAAAAAATCAGTATTGAACACAATTGAAAACATCCAACTTCTTATTAAGTTTCAATTTGGAGACTATTTTTTAAATAAAAATGACCTCATAATGTTGTCCTAACTGGTACTGGATGATTTCACAAGCACAATTGATACCATTCTCAAGTTTAGCTTGTATTACGATTTCAAATTTTGAAAATGTTAAGGGTCATCAAATTTAATGAACATACATCAACATTTATAAAACGATTTCGCTGATAACATAGAAATCATTAATAGCAACAAATGTGCATGCGCATACGAAAAACTAGTAGTTAAAAACATGGAATCGGCATCTTATAAATTTATTCAAACTTGTGAATGCAAAAAAACAAACAATTAAAGTTAATCCTTAAATCTTTTCTGACATCGTGAAAAACCTTAAATATTTTCTGACATCGTGAAAATCAGTAATAGTAACAAGGTACAATATGAATGAATGGGCAATCAAAAAAAGGAACACAAAAACTAAAACAGCAACCTTGAAAAAAAAATTGGGCAGTCATGCTGCTATATCATATAAGGACATTGACTGGGGATGATAGCTTTGGTTTTATTACCCCTAGAAGGTGTTAGATCATGAATTCTGTTCGGATAGCCCTGAAGAAGGTGATTCTTTAATAGCTCAACAAAATTTCCAGGTGCTCCCGAATGGCAATGTAGACCAGAGACTAACTATTTCAATGGTTTAAGAACACCCAGGAGAAAATAAACTGTGAATTTAGTAAGGATACCTTCAACAAAGACCTTTCTTTGATAAAACAAATTAAACAAACAATATGCACTAGAAGTTTAAATACTTAGTTTTTAATTTTAAATCATTATTAATATTAAATGTTACTTAAAATGCTCTAATAATGATAAATATATTATCTTTATTTGTACTGTAATTGTTGTAAATATTAGACTCATTAATCAACTAGCATGATTGGATAATATTCTACTTACCAGATTTACCAAAACGTGCAATGGATGAAATAATGAGCATACATTCACTAAAAAATTTATGGCATAGATTTTCTTGTTTAACAAGCTCCTTGTAGCGAATAGCTAATTTCACAAGTGTAGAAGCCACAGTTGTTCCAATAAAAAAGTCACCATCCATCAAGTACTGCCGAAGTGGAGGTCGATCCACCTTTTTAATAGTCCTGGAGTAATAATATAACATAATGAATATTTTATATTTCCATTTGGAAGTTCATAATAACAATTGTTCCAACATAAGATGAAATTATAAATGATTTTATAAAAATGTTTAAACCATAACTATCATGTAAAAAATAAATAAAGATAATTAGGTAAGATATAATGGATAATATCAACAAAATTGAAAGCTACTACAAACATAATGAAATATGTTCCCAGTTAACCAATACACACAGCACAATCTCGACATTTTGATAATTTTTTGAAACTATAAAGTGCATTTTTCTATATGAGTGTAGAAAAATATTGCTTATTAAAAAAGCCAACTCCATAAAAAATAAAATATATATACATCAATGAGATTTTCTGTCATTTGCCAGGCATTTTATTAACAGAACATTCTTATGAGTCAACTGAGTTCCCATATGTGTCAAATTATCAAGATTGCACTGTTTTTAGATTATAAAATATTATATCATACCAGACAAACTTAACTCAATCTAATCAACATATAAGGAGTAAGAAGCACTCTGTTTTTATTCTATACAACAGTTTCCTCAACATTAAATCCTAGTGACTAGAAAAATAACATGCTATCTATATTCATCTCAAAATCTCCTTGTTGAAATGGTAAATTCTTAAATTAAAGGCACCAGAAAAATATGTGGCATGACATTTCTAGGCACTAGGCTTATCAAGGTTGCTACCATAATTGGTAGGTGATACTGAGGAAAGAGGCATAAAAAGAATGAAAAATTTAATTCTTCTCAGATAATAAAGACTGTCCATAAGAATAGCACAGAGTGATACTCATTAAATGTGGACGGATGTATCCATTATTATTCTACCTGTAATCTAAAAAAACACAACATATCAAATTTGGTATCGGTAGACAAGAGCTGTTCTGCTAAGAGTAGCATGACTGCGCAGTCATGTCAGCGCTGACAGGCTGCTGGCTAAATCAACTAAGCCTAAGTCAACAGAAACATAAAACATTTGATACTTTTGGTATACTTAACTTGGTTTGTTTTACAAGATTAGCAGTACAGGAAATATATTTAAAACTTGTAAATACTTATTTTGTTTATTATTACATTCTAATAAGAAATAAAATATATTATAAAGAACAAATGTTAATAAATGTCGTAGCAATGCAGTGAAGGGAGTATTAATAAAAATCCAAATCCAAAACCATCTAAAAATTATAATTAGCATGCAAATAATAACAATAAGACATAAAAAAAAAATTACTTACTTCTCAGCGTCAGGTTCTTCCAGGAGCTCTAGACGAAAAGTAGGTTTGGGTTTCTTTTTTAAATTAAGATTTATTCTAGAGAAAAAATTAAAAACAAAGAAAATATGAAATCAAAATTATCTGCAATTATTATTTGTTAGTTAACTTCAAATAAATTGTGGGAATAAAGAAAAAAAAACAATAATAGTTCAAATTAAATTAGAACATAATGTAATGGATGGCTTAGTGTGAGGAAAATAAGGCACTGCAATAAACAAAAACCTTGTTTGGAATGGTAAGATAAAAAAAAATACAGTAATCATGACAAACCATGTATTTGTTACAATTAGAGGGCTCAATTCTCTGAATACCGTGGACTTCCAAACCCCGACCAAGTTACAAAATTTGAGTTTAATAGTATATCCATTTTTGCTAAGAACAGCAGATTCCTTTTTCATCTAGTGTATATATAAATATATATGCTAGTTGTCTGTCATTGGCCACACAGATTAGTATGTGAAAGTGAGGTACAAAAGAGTATAGATTCTGACTGTGGTTTTCTTTTAACTAAATTTACAAAAATGATTTTATTAGTGAAGAAAAAAACATGTGTCTATTTCAATAATGTTGCAATTCTCCAACAAGCTTGAGACTATCAGGAAAACAGAGCTCCCTATTAGCAGATACAAATTGATTTCCAAAATTGAGCACCAGAGCTGTTAATTTGAAAACTTATCAATCATATATAAATCAATTCCCCAATGATAAAGAATATATTTAACTGGAGGAACAAGAATTACTTTCAAAATGTTACAAGTTAGTAATATTTATAAAGTATTTCCACAACTGTAGGACGTATCCAGAGCATTTTACTAACAACTAAACCACTGCTATGGACATCTCTATAGACTATCTAAACAGATGTACCATCTTTTAATAGACACTTATCTAGAAATAGTTATAGGGCAGTTACAGATCAATTTAAAGGGCACAGCAAAACAGTCAAATGCTACGTGCATCCAATATTTACAATTCTAAGTCCTGAGAACCATAGTCAACACTCCTCATTATGTCACAACAGAAACATTTGTAATTCCCTCAATATTCCTTAGATCCTAGAACTCATCCCTTCAAAGCTAAAGAAATGCTGACTAAACTTATCAATCATGGTAAGCTAGTAGCACAATCATTATCCAGTATGGTGGCAGACAGAGTAGCACAGGGGAAGTTCCTAAGTTCTGCAACCTCCTCAATGCACGAGGGAGATGACAATCATGTGTGAGTGGATGGGTCTTGGGCTATATTTGTTTGTTTAACTTGTATGAATGAGTGAGAAAATGCGGAACAGTAAATAAGGTATGAATGTAACTTTTTTTTACTCATTATTACTTATTTACCAATAAGGTACATTTTTTTTGTGTTGTTAGTTGTAACAATACAACTATGTTTCTGCTAAAGATTGTTAAAATATAACTAAAATTTCCTTAAAAATCTTTTTAAAACCAAGAAGTGAAATAATTGAAGAGAATACTTACATGACTCGTATTTGGAGATATGGCTCGCCATTGAAATCTAAGAACTTGAGATTTATATACATGATATTTACATGCTCTGCATTATAGTAAGCCAAATTAGATAAAATGCAGATTAAAATTGCAAAAAAAAAACAACCAAAAAAAACAAACAATGCTTTTTAACAATCATTAGTTTGAAAAGGAAAGATAAGCCCAATGCACCTAGATTAATTACTTATAAGGTTAATAAGTGTTTATTTACAAAACAGAAAAAAAAATTAAAAAGCAGTCATTTCCAACACCTCAATATAATTTAATCTTAAATATACTTATAGTGCCAGAAAATCCTATATAATTATTATCACCGCTAAAAAAACTTTTAAAAATTAATATGAATAAAAATTTAGGTTTAAATATTTAATTTATTCAATTCATTTGTATGTGAGGGAGGTGGCTATCATGTGTGAATGGGTGGTGTCTGGGCTTTGTATTTGAGTAAATTGTATGAATAAGTGAGTAGATGCAGAACTATAAATATGGTATAAGTTGTACCTTTTGTCATATTATTTATTGCCAAACAAGCCATATCATATTTTTTTTTGTCAATAAATAGTTTATATCGTCACATTTGTGGAACATAGTGATACACGATTTTTTTTTAATAACTAAAACTTATTTTGATTTTAAGTTATAGAACAAATATAGTTTCTAGTTACTAATGTGGGAATATCTTATTGTCTAATAATTTTAGTATATATAACCTTTTACATATATATATAAGCATTACGTATTTGTAAATAATCTAACAAGTAATTATTCTCCTTCAAGGTAAAATGCCTTAGCTGTTCACTCTGTGATGTAGCAGTTTTTTTTTTTCATTGTTTTCCATTATTTTAATTAGAATGATGCGTAATGAGGCATCTGTTTTAATGTAGCATGTTTTACCAGCAAAAAAAAAAGTTGCTATATTTTTTATGAGTGCTTTTAATTGTTATCTGTACCTAGTACATTCAGATAAAATAACCATTAGGAAATCAGTCACAGAAGATGTTTCCTGAATCAGAAACAAAGGATTAAAAATAAGGCAAACAGATTCAAACCATGAAAAAAATGAATTCTAGCACCATAGTATTTTCAGATGAAAAGTAAGTAGTTTACAGCATAATTATAAAATAAGCTCAAACAAATATTTATGAAATCTATTAATAACTTACAACATAGTGTTAAATATTGACTGAGTTGCATATGCTCCATCAACAGTAACAATCTTTGTTTGGTCAAATGTCACCTTTTTGGGTTCTTTTTTTTCTACAGTCTCTTCCACCTTTTCTCCAGACGCTGCTCTTTTAATTTCGTCATCAACAAGTGGGATCTTAAAATATTATGTGGCTTTTCAAAAACAAAAAAAATGAATAAAAACATACTTATGAACCGAAAAGATTATTTACCTCTCCTAATGCATTTCTTATTTGTTTCATAACTTCCTTTATATCAGCAACAGAAGAAGTATATTCACCTAGTATCCAAAGAGCAGCTCGATGAACTTTCACAGATTTTATGGTAGGAAAAGCTTCTAATAATTTCTGAAATAATACTGTGATTAACAGAATTATAGAATTAACATTTAAAGAGTTAATAATTTGACTATATATATTTTTGTAGATGGATATTAATAATAATGAAACAAATTGCAGCCCTTTCAGGATTATTTCATAAAAAATTTCTCCCGATCATAAATAAAAACAGTTAAACAACAAATTAAAAATCAAATTATTAAAATAGTATCAGAGCTCGACATTAGTGGTTGGATAACCATGTATCCATAATAAATAAGACAAATTCTTGTCTAGAGGAAGAAACAATCCAATATTATTTTATATTACAGTAAAATCTTTCAACTAAATAAAAAAATATCTTATTTAATAGTCAAGGTCTAAAAAAAATAAGAATGTAGGTCCAATCAACCAACATTTCATTGATTAATATACCAAATTAAGAAGGTTATTCTAATAATGAATTCTTAAAACTGACACAATATTTGGAACAATATGGTGCCCTCAGGGTAGGGTATTGGCTAAAAAAACACTATTTTTAAAAGTGCTTAACACCAATTATGTAATACATACATTTCTATTTGGGACCACTTTGATAAAAATAACCAAAATCAGTCCAGTTTCTCATCCACTGCTAATTTTGGATTTCCTATTTGAAGACCTTGGTAAAGAAGATAATTTCTGAAGTCTGGATCAGGTCCTAGAGCGAGATTGTTGGTGAATGAACTAACATGTTGGGTGCTTAGCACAGATTTAAAAACTGCCAAGGAGTTCCCACGACCGTCTCACGTAAAGACCTGATACTGAAATGTATATTACCAATAGACTCACATCCAAATTAACGAATAGTATAAACTCATAATTTTGGATTTCCTATTTGAAGAACTTGGTACAGAATATAATTTTCAATTGTGCCAACCAATGCTAAAAATCATAAGTTAAGCCTCAACCTTTCTTAATAGATTATCGAGCCATAGCTGAATATCCGGATGGATCAATAAAATTGTTGGAGAGATCTTTTAGTCTACACGTGCACTGAAGCTATTCTCTAGGAGTTATACCTGCTTACAATATCAGTGGAGTGATTACTTTATCATGCATAAACTATTCGATCTTATGCTTCTTGATGAAAACTCCCCCATTCATCAAATCAATTCCTAAATGAACACTCTGATTATTGAAATCCCCCCAACTCACAGCAGACCATAATTTTTCATAAATGACAATTAATGAAGATAATTTCATAAATAGTATTGAGATAGAACTAAGCATAGTGCAACATAAGCACTCACTTTTTTTACTCATCCTAATAAAGTAAATTATCTAGACTAAGAAAATTAAACTAGAGCATTAATGTAAGTAGAAAATATTAATTTCTTTAAATAAATATTATTCAAAGATAAATGTAAAAAACATAAAAACAAACCTCTATTATCAAAACTCTTAGAGAATCAAATTTGTGGATAGCTTCCCTTACAAATATTAGAACATCATAGGAAGCTACTTCACTTGTATCTGATAGAAATTCCATTAATACTGGTATTACAGAAGCAGCAACATCTGGAAACTATAAAAAAGTATTGAAGTGAGTATACATGTCTTTTTATTGTATTTGTTAAATTATAATTGATTTTTTAGTTATTCGTGACACTAAAGCAATGCTGGTATTTTGCTACTGACTGTTCACTATAATGTAGCTCTCTTTCTAAACAATTGCATGGCAAATTAGTATTTCTAATGTTCTATAGTCTAGGATGAGTTGAGATGATCAGGGATCATGTTTTCCTGGTGGCATAGAATCCAGGGAAGATCATTGGCCAGTCTAATTCGGTGCAGATAATCCCACCCAGATAATTATACTTGTAAGCATCCTGAAGCAAGCCAGACACTCACTACTAAGGAGGCAGGTAGGAATCCTGTTAACAGCAAGATAAAGTGTTTTCATGCTGCCTGCTTACATAATTATATAAAAATGATTTAAGAAAACAAGCAAACTTAAATGGCTTTCATCCGAGCTGAGACTTGAGAGAAAGAACCGACATTTTTCACGTTTAATTTTTTTTATTTTAACCAATGTAAATCAGCACAATCAAGGGTCTTCTAGAATAGAGTTTTCAAATTTCAGATTGATAATATTACATTGTTGCATACATAAAGATGAAAGATGATTTCTTCTATACCTGATTGAAGAGAAGCCTCTCCTTTTGGCCTATTTTGATAAAATATGCTCAAAGAGCAACTTCTCCAGTGGAGAGTTCTGGACTACCAAACTGGGACCAAATTAGGATGTACCTGAATCACTGGTTACTCTTTCTGTTGATCTACTGCCCATCAATATGCTCTGAGCTATTTCTGAAAGTCTTCTGCCTTATGCCTGGATATCAACACCAGTTTCTGATAGTTCCTATAGAAGTCAAATAATATCATTTAGTCAGAAATGGAAAGGAATTCCCTATCCACACCTGGACACTCACATATGTAGAGGATACCATTCCTGGACTTGACAGTGTTGCTATGAGTACAATTGACATCACAAAGTATGACCATCCTCGACCAAGTGCAATAATTGTCTCTCTAGTACTATGTTACTCTCATAACAATCTGATACTGATGTCTTTTTTCTTCAACAGTGGAATCAGGTAATTAAAATCATTCTTCTCTGGCCTGGTCCAATTAGCCCTCGTCCCAGATCAAGCCCCTTCCTTTGCCCTCAGCAGTAGTGAAAGTATCTTTTATTTAACCACTTCTTTTCTGCACTGAACCAAATAACCTACAATCATTTATCAAACACTGTTCATACCACCTATATGCCAATAATGCAAAGATTTACTCATATTTTCTTGCGGTGAGTGAGCTCCACTACACTTTTCTACTGAGTCAGGAAGACTTGAACCAAATTGAGACTTAGGCGTCTTCCCGCAAACTTTAACTCAACATTAAAAAACTCTAAGCTCTGGTCTACCAAAATGGCTACACTGAAAAATATCAACTAGCCATAGTTTTCATCAAGGTCATTTTAGACCCTCTTGCAATTCAGAAAGCAATCAGAGATTGTTTGACCACTGGATCCCTTGGTAATTAAAAAATACATCACAGAATAAAAGTACATTTCAGTACCTTAGATACTAAATAATTTAAGAAATGAATTTATGAATATTTTTGCTTTTTACCTTCATACAACAGGAGTGGAGAGTCCTGACAAGAAGCTGACGATATTTACCTGCTTCTTCGTGTTCTGTCAAATTATAAGTTTTAGCAACTTCTTTTTTAAGCATTAAAACCATTTCCTCTACACAGCGAGAAGTGGTGAGGTCAAGAGCTGAAATAAATCAATGAATGATCATTTTAAATAATTGGTAACAATTATTAACTCAATCATTATTCAGTGTTTTGTTGCAAAAAAAAAAAGGTAAATAATATGGAAAATAAAAATATTTAAGTCAAATGTTGATGCATTACACAATTATGGTTGTGAAAACAATTTTATTGACAGTTTAAATGAAGTTCTATAAAAATAATGACAGTCTATTGAAGGCCAAACACCTAATACATGGTATACGCTTCTTATTATGATAGGAAAATATTTATATTTTAATTACAAGTAATTGATTAATAAATGAGTAAGCATTCAGTAATTTTTAAGGTCTATTTTTAGCATTTTTTGGGCAAGTAAAACTTTCTAGCAAAATATCATTCCTCTAATTGAAACTAGGGTTGAATAAAAATGACGAATACACTTTTGATGACCTCTTTAACGACCTGACCACAACTTTTGGTTTAGAAAATACAAAACAATGAAAACCTAAAAATAAATACAACATTGTAAATTATTGGTTAGTGTGTTGAAGCATGCTCAGAAATAGAGCACCTAATTTGAGATTGAGGAAGTCCCTGGGTTCGAGCCCCAGCCTTTTCAAAATCTTTTCTTTGGTTAGTGATTATTAATAATTAACAGCCAAAGAAAAAATATACTGGCACTATCCCAGCGCTGTGCCCACCGCAAGTGAGAGCAAAACCATAAAAGATTCATATTGGAAAGATTATCCACTCGTGCAAGCTAGCTCATTTGGACGGGTTCCCGAATAGGTACTGGAGAGGTCTTGAGTTCAGTTATTGTAAAGTTTGTGTCCTGATCTTGCCAGTATATTTTCTTTGGCTGTTAATTATTAATAATAGTGGGACCTATACCACAATAAAAATTGTTCATTTCATAATTATTATAATTACTAAACAAAAAATACACCATGCATAAATATTCAAAATTATTTTATACATACAAAAGGATTATTACGGATCATGTATACACATATATTGTAATGTTATTTTGAAGGTTTCAGTTATCATAGTGAACTATAATTTGTGAATAGTAAAGGAGATCCATATCTATTAATATTCCATCATTTAACTATCAACCATTTGGTTATATCATTGTGGTTAAGTTTATAACATATACACATACAAATGACAAATGACATTTAGCTTCAATTACATAGTATCACAAAATTATTTCTCATTTATTTACTTTAAACTATCTATTACATTCACATAAACATTATTTTAAAAAACATCTGAGGTTTATAGATGCCCACCTGTTATAATTAATTCCTGTTTAAAAAATTATTATTTTTTTTCCATTTTTAACAGGTATGTCAAAACATCGTTCAATACTTTATTTTTTTTATAACAAAATCTTAATTAAAATAAAATTACAATATGCCTTGATATACAATACATATGTAATCAGAATATTAATTATCATAATTACCTAAACTTAAGGCCTTTTTCTTCACTTCCATATCAGGGCTTGCCAAAACTCGTAGTATATCCATTACCAAATCTTGAAGAACCCTCTCATGGGTTGGGATTTCTTTTAATGATACTAAACGATCCAGGACAATTAATTTCACATTGTTATCACTTTCCTTAATTATCAAGTCTATATAACATGACGCAGCAGCCTATACAAATGATAATAATACTAATTTAAAATTATAATACATATCAAATCAATATATAACATAAACAAAAACTTGTATTGTTTTCTTACTGATGTAAGGAAGAACACTTATAAATAAGGTTATGAATTTTGAGATTAGTAATTTTTTAAATGGATAAGCACTTTCAAACAAATGTAATAATAACCATTATTCAGTCATGTACAGAAAATGTGTAACATATATAAAAGATTTATATATTTCCTAATGAATACATTTTCTTACAAATTACCTTTAACAAATTTTGCCATACTTTACTTAGTATGATAGTAGTACTATCATAACCTTTTTTTTTCTATTAAAATAACCTTTAAGTACTATTAAAATTATTATTATTATCTCTATGTTAAAGACTTTAGTAATTTTGGTTGTCTTCATTTTTAAAATGTACTATATCTTCATGAAATGAACCTATTGTATCTGATTTGTAATTTACTGCTATTTTCTATAATGTATAATTAATTCCATTTTTTCTCTGCTATTTATTGCATTTTCATAAAATAGTTAACAATAAATATCCATAAAATTGAAACAAAATGTTTCATCTCCTTTAAAATGCTATACAAATGAAAATTGTGAAACTTCGAATTGAGAAATTAGGAGTCAAAGGGCAAAAAAATAGTAAAATCACAGGATTTTTGCTTTTAATAAGGAATAATAATTTTTAGGCTGCTAGCTCCAATTTGTGCTAACATTCCAAATTCAGTGCTGCTAGTAACAATAATGACCTGTAGCCATGGAATGGGATCACAAAAACCAAACCTAGTAATAGTAAAAACCAACAGTAGTAATGACGAGGTAATCAGTTAAGCAATTTGAGTCCTGGAAGAAGATTTTACCACATGTGAAAAATATTTATTAGGAAAAATATATGATTTGGCTAATTTAGGGAAATCTGTCATTGGAGGGAGGAGGTAATATCGATGAAGATAAAATCGTTGTGTGGTACGATTGTGGCACCAATATTCCAGGCTTTGAAGATCTTATGAATGAACGAATAGTAGATAGAGCATTAAGTATGGTTTTCCAGGAGAGTGAAGAAAAGAAAAAAAACACAGAAGCAGCCAGTAAGCCATGAGGCAGCTCAAGCAGACACTGATGGGGCTCGCTCAATATCTGGAGGAACAAGATGATGCGTTACTTTACGACAAAATGTTGTTGAAAAAACTGCAATCACAAATAAAGAAGACTTTTTTTTAAGACCAAAAAACACAGTTGATCCCTTTTTAGTGTGAAAAAGTAAACCAACTAACTTGTAAGTAGTACAGAAAAAAGCATTTTGGTGTCGATTTGTGTTCTTTTTCGGATTATCAGTAGAATTCGCTTAGACGGGGTTGCTTTTCCATCCAATTCCACTGTTAATTGGGAGTTTACTGTACGCACATAGTCCCCAATATACTAATAAACTAACCATGTCAGAGTAATTTATGTCATATTTTTTTTACTACTAGACATATTCATTAGTACCTTAATTTTATTCTTAACATCCCAGATTAAAGTGTTTTTCATTGTATTTTCAAACCAACTTTTTTTTACTATTAATGTGAGAAGTTTGTGTGTGTACTACCATCTCATTGACATGGTATTTTCTTTAACTGGCATAAAATCTATTCAGCATTAAAACTATAAATTTGAATAAATAAACACTAAATACCTTAATTGCAGTAGGGGCATTTGACAGAGTGATAAGAGTTCCAGCAGCTTCATACCTTACAGCAGGGCTATTAGAATTCAGTAAATTATAGATGCATCTAATAAATCTTGAACGTTCTGAGGGGTTAGCATGACAAACCTGAAAAGTTGAACATATAAATATAACCATTGATATTGTAATAATTTTAATTAACAAACAATGCATTTGTGAAGTGAAAAAATGATGGTTTGTTGGAGGGATTGCAGCCACCAATATGGGCAATACTGACAATGTTTCAGTAGTTCACTGAATGGTGTCGTTGTTCATCGCTTCACTTTAATGATCTATTACTTTATCCCCCTTGAAGATCCTTGAACTAGACTTTCCAACCATCAACTAATTAAGTGGATTGCGATCAACTAATAATTGGAACTTCTTGTCAACATCATGTTATGCCTCTGGGTCAAATAGGGGTTGAATAAACTTGATTTAAATGACATTATTAACAACTTTTTGTAATTATAACTGGTTGGCCGGGTATATATAACTAAAAATTCAACAAATATCACATTATTAATTAAGACAATAAGAATGTTAATTTGACACCCTGACATAGAGAGGAAATACGATAATCTCTAAGATAGAGAAACATTCAAGCCATCAGATTTTCATTCCATTTGTATAATTATCTAAAACATTGTCTTTTGCCTATATTGATGGCTGCAATCCTACAGACAGCCCAAAATATATTTATTTTGGGACATATAATATAGGTGATATGCTCACTACTCGTTGTTGCGCTATCTGGTCTTGAACAATGTTTCAACACCCTTCTAACCATCCTCTTCCAGCTTTGTTACAATATTTTTGTTAGCTTTTATAGTTTTAATATTATAGAATAAATTAAAATGAACACATTCGGACAAATGAATTTTTACCCAGTACTGAAGCAAGACAATAAACATATTACATGTCAGAAATGTAGATACATAATTAAATATAAATAAAAAGTGAAACGAAACAATTAATTGTTTCAAATGTGCTTTTTTAAAAAAAGAGGGGATTATATAATGTATTATCTTTTCACCTTACAAATAGAACTAAAGTACTAAAATAACTTATTCCAATGCTTACTTACTTTATATATTAATTCAACAATAACTAACTGAAGTATGTCTCCAAAGGAAGTTACTTGATCAAGACACGATGCCAGGTAAGACAACGCTCGTTCTTGATCTGCATGTAAAAGCATTAAAAATGCATTTCTTTTACAAGACATGTCTTGTTCACCATCTAAGAAATTTGCGATAAGTTCAGGTGCATCTGGCGCTAAAAATTCAAAATTTCTGAAATGATATAAAAACATAATTATTAATAAACATTAACTTTTTTATAAAATATATAAAAGATATCTGTAATAGACTAAGATAAAAAGTACAAAATCACAAATGAAAAAACACATACAGTATAACTCACTTATAAGAAACTCAGTTACAAGGAAATCTCTGATATAAGGGATAGCATTAGGAGGAAAGGTTGGGTCACCCTAGTACATTTACTTACCCAGTTTTAAGAACAAACAGGTTTTTCAGGTTTTTTTTTTTTACAATAAAAGTGAAGGGTTGTTCTCAATTCAGCCATCATTCTTGCATGCTTCAGTGCAAAAAGTTTAAAATGTCGAGGAGAAAGGTTTAATCCATCAAAGACAAAGTCGCGGTTATTAGAGAAATGGAAAATGGTATGAGTAATGCTCAAGTGTCTCAAAAATTCAATATGCCTCCTTCAAGTGTGACGAACATTATCGCAAAGAAAAAAGAAATCCTCGAGTGCTATAAAACAATCAAACATCAAAAAATTAAGGCAAGATCTCGCTTTTCATAACTTTACTTTTTATTTCTGCGGGTTCCCCTAATTTTAATGAATGAATCTGTTTATAGGAAATGTGACAAAGACAGGGCTATCTTTGCCCTACTCAAGTGGTTTTTAATACACTCAACATTAAAAACTCCACTAAACAGAGCATTACTAAAAACGAAAGCTGACTAACATTCTGTCAAACTTTGCCACTGTGATTTTTGCTGCACCATAGTGTAATGACTTGGCCATAACAAAGCATGGCACAACATTTTGTGCCAGAAAAAGTCAAGAGAAGTGGCTTCTGTGAATGAGTGTTTGCAGCAATTGGGTTACAAAGGCAAGGCCAGATATCTGAGGGGAGTATGAAGACCGGAAAATCTACAATGCAGACGAGACAGGAGTTTTTTTAAAAGCTCTACCCCGATTCAACACTACCCTTCCGAGGAGAAAGGTGCATCGGTGCATAAAATCAAAAGACCGCCACACTGTATTGATTTGTGCTAACATGACGTGAACTTGCTAAAAGAAACTCTTGATTATAGGAAAGTCCAAGAAGTCTAGATGCTTCAAGAACAGCAAAAACACAAAGCTAACAAGAACGCCGGATGGCTGCCGAGATATTCACGACTCATCTCAGGCAATGGAATGACAATGACGAACTCATGAAAAATTTTTCTGGTCGACAACTGCACGGCTCACATCAAGATCAATTTTACGAATATCCAACTCATACATCTAGCACCAAACAAAATCCTGAACGATAGTGACATCATGCCAAATAGGCAGTCAACGAACAACAACAACGACAAAAACAATGATGACGATAGGATGAAGTTGAGGAAAGGGAACCGATACTAAAACCAGTTAGCCACAGGGATGCTGCCGTCGCCCTTGAAACATTGAGGTTCTACTGAGTTATACGAAAACTCGGATATTGAAAACAAAATCACTCGGGCCCCTCATGTTTGTTATAAGTTAATTAAACTGTAATTTCTTTTGATAATGAAACATTAACATCAAGAAAATTTTTCATCATGGTTCCAACATCTCTTGAACAAAATACCCTTGTGGTTTAACTATCAAAAATGCTATTATTATATACTATTTCTTAAATAATCACGACATTTTATTAAGAATACAACAATGGTCTTACCTATAAATAGTAAATATTGCGAGTACAGCATTTCTTCGAACATAAGAAACTCTATGTTCCAGACAGGCCCTAATGGCTGGCATCAAAGGTTCAAGTAACTCAGGTTCTTTGAGTTTACACAGGAATCGTAATGTAGATCCCCTGACAAATTCATTAGGATGTTGTAAGTCCTACAAGAAAAAATATGTTACTAGTTATATAAAAAATGAGTGCAAATAATAATTAATGTTTTATAAAATTGTAGTTGTTCTTTGCGAGAAGCTACAGCTATTTAAAAAAAAATTATCACTGTTCCATTCTTGTGAAGGTATGGAATCAAATGAAAATAAACAAAGAAATGCAAATTAAGGAATAAAAAAAGTTACATTTTAATAAAATATTAAAATACTCTGTATAAACATAATTTATCAATATTTAATTTTAAAACATTAGATATTCCTTCTTTATGGAACAAACAATCAATTAATTAAACTGTAATTCCTTTTGATAATGGAACATTACCATAAGGAAATTTTCAGACACTCATAGGTCTGCGTCAAATATTGATGTTGGTTTAGAAGACGGTTGTAAAGACGAGGAAGAAGAAAGCCTGACGGATTACATTCTGGTTGACTCTAGCTTAACAACAAAAAGAAGACTTGCTTAAGTGCTAATTGAGCTCAAGTTAACTAAAAACATGGCTACTACTATTTGTTCCATAAAAAACATCATAATGATAATGAAAAAATAAAATAAAATGAATACTAACCTTTCGATATGCATCACAAACTAGAATCATTTCTTGGAGAAGTTTTCCATCTAAAGTTGTTTTGGGAACTATTTCCCAAAAAATTAGAAGCAATTTTTTAATGGTATGGTCTTGTGATGGTAAAACAAAACGTATAATATGCATAAGTAACCCTGGAAGACGCTCTCCATTTGCAATTAAATGAATAACATTTTTTAGTGCTTCAATTTTTGTTTTAGTATCTCGGTTTTCTAAAAAATAATATATACATAAATATGAATATAAATGAAATAAAAAAAACAACTTAATTTGGGTACATAGTATTTAGTAGGATTGGAGGCTGTAGCTCAGCCCTTAGATTAACTTTATTGTAGCCTACTGGAGGGCATGAAATGGATCATAGTACAATTATATTACTATATATATGATATACTGTATATTGTATACTATATACTGTATAAAATACAATACTGTTTGGGTATTAAACATCATTATCTCGTTGTCTAGTGCTCACCAGATGAACAATCACCAGGTCCTGAGCAGTCAGCAAACATTTTATGAGTTGTTTATTAATGTTGTATGCCCTCCAACTGAGTGCAGGTAGGTGAAAACTGATTGTTCTATTGTGAGTGTTATTAATAATATGAAAAATAATTAAACAATTATATTAATGTTCTTAGTAATATTTATTTTTCGTCAAGACTTTCATGACCAAATTTTGATGTTTTACCCTCAACAACACAAAGCAATAGAGAAATTTAAGGAAAGTTTTTATTTTTCGAGATGGTATAAAATTAATCATATATTTGCATGCCGGATGATATTTTTGTTTGATCTAATAGATATTTCATCATTTAAATGTCTCATTTCTGTCATAACATTTTTAAGTCCTTGGACACACAGGCTTACCAAACATTAGTAAACAGAAATAGAGAGAAGGTTAGATACATTCGCTTGTTAAAGAACATTTCTGGGTACTGATGACTTAGGGAACAACTTGTCACATTACTCAATGGTCAAACATTATTTATACATAAAGTTAAAATATAAACTTTTGAAAGATATTGGGCAATCAAATAAAATATTGTTATCTAATATATTGTTGATAGTAATCCTACTGTTCCGCACACAAACTAGTTAGCATCTGAAAACAGCAGAATAAGAGGAACGAATAATCAGAATAAAAAGAGGCGATTTCAAAACTAGGCACATATCATCAGCACCAAGAAATACACTTTGACAAGCTAATCAACCTAACTTTCTATCCACCTTTGTTTACTGGTAGATGGAAACCCTAAAATGTTTATAACAACTTACAAATAAGATATAAGAAATGGACCATTGAAAGGAACTGATGACAAGTCCTAATAAATGATTTCAGTATGTTAATGAAATATCAGTCAGTGAAAGGTGTATTAGCGCTGCTGTCAAAGCTCATTCAATTACAAATATCACCTTTCCTTGTCAATTATGTTTCACTAATTTTAAGCGAATGTGTAATGAATAGAATGCTGACATGTATAAAAGCAAAGGCAGAAGGATACAAGTACTATGATAGGCAAAAAGAGGTGATAATAACTTGATAAGCTTTATATTTAAGAACCTATGATGCCAAAAATGTTTAGCCTTGATTTAATGTAAACTAAATAATAAATAAATTTATCGTATAACAAGGTCTAAAAATCCCAAAAATCAGTCAAAAGTGCAGCCGATTATTTTAGATGCTTAAATCTAACATACTAACAATTTAAAAACTAAAGAAAACAAGTTATAGCCAAATTCAACTTAGTTAATATTTACCCAAATCTGATTTTAGCTGCATCTCATTTGGAGGTTCCAAATCAGAAGGGAAGTTAATTAAAGTATAACACGGTTGTTCAATAACAGCCATTATAGATTAGTAAATCTGTTTTATTATTTTAATCAAAAATATATATGTATATATAATGATAGTAGACGTCAAATGACTGGAACAATAGTTGGACTAACTGAAAAAATCATAAGAGATTTAAATGGGAAATTTTAACAAAAGTAATATTATTAAAATAATTGATTGTTATGTGTAGTAATGATAATTACTTAATTGTTATGTTCAACAGAATACAATACAATTATATTCCACATGACAAATAGTTTCACTTCAAACAACTAATCCACTTGTGGTTAGACGTGTAGTTTGGCGCTACGTTAAATAACGAGTGTTCAAAAAAATGAAATTTATTATTACAAAGAGGTAATGAAACGTAACTCCAAAACATACAATGTACATTCACCACATCAAGAATTGGAGGCTTTCAAACCCTTTAATTATTGATGAGTGCTTTATATCAACCATTAATCATAAATTATCAAAAATATTAATTATAAAAAGACTTTTTTCTTTTTGAAATAAATATGTTCATTGTAATGATTACATGTAATCAATGCATAGCATTTTCAGCAGTGAGTGAAAATTCAGTTTTTAAACAACTTTAGACCGATCGAGACTGGCTTCATGTATGGGGCACACAGAAGACGTGTCTCTTCCCAACGGCAGTAAGGCAGTGACTTTAATATACTAAATCATAATATGAATACTTTACATAATCTTTAACAAAAGTTTTAGATGTTTTAATTTTTAAACTAAAATAAATAATAGTTTTCATCTTTTTTTTTAAACCCCCCCCCAAAAAAACCTAATGAGGAATTAAACAGCTCCAGTTAGTTATTTTCTATGGTAACTAGAGACTATGGTAAGTGAACTGTGTGATTATCTGTAACGAGTGTCAGATAAGGTGAAGTGTATACCAATAGAAAGGATATCCGTAGACGACACCCTCGTCCATAACAACATCTCGATAAAAGTTTTTCACTTGCAATAATCACAACCACATCTTCTACGGTGTAAAAACAAGTTAAGATTTTCTCTTTTCGAGTAACTATAATTTTCCAAAAAGAGAGCATTACTAACAACAGGACCACTGGATTGGAACTTGTTTTAAGAACGGCTCAATGAAAGATTCTACTGAGCTAGAAGAAGCAATAGTTTTTTTCACCACTCAAGTTCAGCATGCTACCATTGATGCCTTGATACCGGTCATAATATAGCTCTTACTTCCTCAGTACACGTACTATATCAATGAGCTAATCACTGATGAACGGAAAGCTCGGAAACTCGGCATAGATACATGACTTCGGACTGTCAAATAAACATACAATTGGCTGAAAAACCCTCTGAAGACTGAAATTGCCTTTTACAAAGCAGAGCCTAAGCCAGCTATACAAGTATATTTTCTGAACTTAAATGATGGAAGTTTGTAGAGATCGGCCCGCAGACTTCTAAGGGAGAACACATCCTCTATGCTGTTGAGAATAGCTTCAACTGCTGAAAAAGCTGGGTGATTCAGACCACTTGTTCTCTACTTCACACTTTACTGACACACATCACGGCCTCATTTAACAACTAAAACTGTCAACGTCATTCACCCTTACTAAAAGCATGTATACTTAACTAAGTCCTGCATGAAATTAAACACTAGTTAAAACATGAGTCTTCTAGTCACGATATCATAACAGGTAAAATCCTACATATTTGCCACAAAAAACTCTTGTACTTCTCACCATTCATCCAATACCCTCAATATCCTCTTTCCTACCTTAGCAAAATTACTTGAAAAATTGCTGTATGGCTTGTACAGACAGATCGCAACACTCTTCCAAAGCCCTAATTCGACTTTCGTCACCGTCATTGCACCGTTACACAGAAAATTACCCAACATCGCTTCAGCTTTTGAAAGATTGTTGAATGTTGCAGGGGCATATCTGAAGTTTCAACGAAAAACTTTTACAGAGTTTGGCATACAATCTTCTCTAAAAACTTAAAACATTACTATAATACACTTACTATTCAATCCAGAAATCACCAAATGTCGCATCTTTGATAGTCTCAAGGATAAGAGTTTATTTGAAATTTTGATTTTCAGGAGAGATTACTTCACTTTATTGTTTACAGAACATTATCAGATTGAACAATAATAAATAGGTTAAATCTTAGAGCATGCGCATGGAGTCACGTGACCTAGCGGATTATAACATTAATCTTGATGAATGCTTCTTCAGTATTCAAGAAGGTTCCCCGATCTCTATCTATCGCCTGGCAAAAGTTGTTGTTCATCTTGAGGGTCAATATTTGCTCCACTTTTTTACATTATTTTCCACCCTACACCTACACTCCCACAAACACGTATCGTTCTTTACGCAGGTGACACAGCTATTCTATCCAAAGCACAAAGAGCCACTACCCTCCTCCCTAATTCTTCAAAATTATATAAATCTCTTACACCGATGATGCATCCAATGGAAAACAGAAATCAACACAAGGAAGTCACTACATATAATATTTACACTCCGTCGTGGACCCTGTCCCCTGGTATAAATCGACAATCGGCATATGACAGGCGGCCACAGTCAAATATCTCGGAATTAAGCTTATCAAACGATTGGAGTGGACCCTCACGAAAAACCCTTAATAAGCGCCTCAAACTACTATATCATTTACCTATCAGACAGTCATAATTTTAAGAACAGAAAAGCTGAAGACATACACTTACTAACTGAAACCCATTCGGATATATGGAGTACAGATACATGAACATGCAAAAAAATGTCAACAAAAATCTAATTCAAAGTACTCAGGCTGATAACTGCAGCACCAAATCCCCCCCCTGTTACTAATCTGTTTAATTCATTATTCACCTTATCTTGCAATGCATAAGGGACATAGTGAGCGTTCTTGACTGTGAATCTGGCAGCGATTTCACATTAACCTTTCCTTTATTAAATTTACCTAGTTTAGAACTGAATACTTTTGAATATAATTTAGACATTTTATCCAAAAGGTTGTGTGAAGGAACCCATTGACATCTCATAATTGGTAGACCCCTACACTCAATATTATAAATTACCATGTCATTTAATCATCCCATTGTAACTTACTTGCACATTCATATATCCAATTTAATTTGCTAAACATATAGAACAGGTATCAAAGACTAGATCGTAATCAGAAAAAACATCCCTAGGTCCCGTGGTAGAATCCTGACAGTGTCACTAACTATTTTTTTACTTTAGCCAATATTTATTAAAATATACACACCTAACTACAATGTAAACCAACTCCGTTATAATAAAACATACAAAAGTAGATCTATCATCTTAGATTTTTTTATTTCCTCCCTGATAGCATTAGATAATTTTTGTCTTTAATAGGAACCTACATTATATAATTAGAATCAGAGGCGTAACTACAGGGTGGCAGGGCTGGCACAATGCCACGGGCCCCCGACCCAAGAGGGCCCCGGCCCAAGTGGCCGCGAGCTCAGAAATATTGTTTTAATATTGTACCTATTTATAAAATATATATACCATAATACAAATTATTGGTTGTGGGTAACTAAACTACTCGTAAGTATAATAAAGCTTAATGATGGGGCCCCCATTAAAGGAATTTGTCACAGGCCCCAGATGATATAGTTACGCCACTGATTAGAATGTTATCAAAAGCAACAATCTTTCATTAGTTAGCATTTAATTCAACTACTCATTTGTTTGTGATAGCAAATAACCTAACAATCTTGATTTGAACACATTTAATGAAGGAGATTGAGGTGGGGAGGGAATTCCAGAAGGATATTACGATTATGACGAACGAATTTTGGAGTAGTGCAGTTTGAAATTAATTAAATTTATAATTGGAGTCAAACCCTCAAAATGATTCTTCGCTAGTCTCTTAACCATAGTATGCTTATTTATGGTGGATTTTTTGCAAAAAATTTTAGTAGTACATAGCACCTGTTGACCAATTAATATTATGTGCTCCCGTAGCTTCATTGTTATATACTTTATTTCACTTTGAGTCACCACATTTTATGTGTCCTCGTTCATGTCCTTTTAAAATGTCTAGTGACTTCTGAGTGGTGACTATGTTTAATAGATACCGACGTTCAATCGTTTTTAACATGAACACTTTCCGTTATTATATCGTAATAAAAATTAATCAGCGTTGACCGGGGTGGTGTTGATTGAACCTTTAGAATTTCTTAGGATCTTTTGTACGAACGCCATCATAAATTATAATAACTACAACTCCGACCTCCTATAAAAAAATCTTTATTGAGGTAATACTATAATATTAAGTAACAGCAATCTGAACTTGACAATAGCTTGTAACATAGTGATTTAGTGGGGAGGCTTGGAAGGAGTATAGTATTAAAGTAGAAGTGATATCATGTTTACTGCTAATGTCACAATAATTACACAACGTGAGTTTGAACTCTGTGAAAACAATTCAACAATTGAGTAAACCGACATCTATATCTTGTACATCAACAAAGGTATTTTTACAGGGGGGCTCTGGACATGTTCACAGTTGTGGTTATGGTAAGTTATCACTTAATGCAGGGTATAAACATTGGATAACTACTTTACTTAAGACTAGTACAATATATTTTATGTTTTATTAACAGTAGTATTTCGATTTATAGTTTTTAGTTATGCAAGAATAAAGAAATAATAAAAATAAGTCTGAAATAATTTTTAAATACAAACATTTTTGTCTCGTAGACCACGTTCCAATTTTTTCTGTTTGAGGTAGACCTCGTGCCTTTCTAATAGTGAATTTTTACAAATTCATCAATTTGAAATGTGTTTTTGACTGCTGACAAAGTGCTACTCACTTCGATATGTTTAACCATGAAAAAACGTTTTAAAAAACACATTTTAAGTTTTATACATTTATCAATTAAAACGACACAAAATGAAAAGTAAAATTATTACATAAAATAACTACACAAAAAAATAAATCCTTGTAATGGGAGGGATGAGCCTGATGCTTTAATGGAAAATTTTCAATACGTGTCTTCAATTTAGTTTAACCTTAAATCACCTAGGTCAGTGATTTCTGTTTCTTTTATTTTGTATGAAGATTGGCAACCGCGGTGTAGCACAACATACAGAAAGACGAACCCATGTCTTTGAAGAGAATGGCATTGTCTTGTGCATTATATATCAAACTGATGATACATAAATGTGTCCTCCGGCCAGCTCTGCTGTACTGTGCCCCACTATGTACTCACTTGACTCACAATACAGCTAACAGTCTCCAGCAATTTCCAGGACCCACCCAGCCCCAGGAGCTACCTGACTCCCTCTGCAAGGGCCTCTAAACTAGTTTTTTTGCAGCTGCGT
This sequence comes from Acanthosoma haemorrhoidale, assembly GCA_930367205.1. Lineage (NCBI taxonomy): Eukaryota > Metazoa > Arthropoda > Insecta > Hemiptera > Acanthosomatidae > Acanthosoma > Acanthosoma haemorrhoidale. The sequence goes on from OV884009.1 coordinate 62,814,422, forward strand.
CTTTTATTGTTTACAATATTTGCATTGATATGACTTATGGTTTGTTAGTATTATTTACATTTGTTTACATTAATTTGCAACATATTATAACCAATTTACAATATATATTGTAATGATATGGGCTGAACCTGATATCATTACATGTAAATTTTGTCAGAAAAAAAAAAATTTTTTTGGTTTAATTCACATATTTTTTTTTATTTAACTGTATTATCAATTAGGATTGTAAACCCCCGACTTTCTCTCTCTTCCTCCTCCCCCTAAATGTTTACAGGAATCTGGGGAAAATATTAATGCCAGGAGAGGGCATTACCCAAGGACAGGGGAACCTGAAATATTACAGGGAATTGACATTTAGATTACCGACATTTTATTAAATGATAATAAACAAAAAAAATCCTTAAGCTATTTGATAAAAAAAAAAAATACTTAAACTATTTGAAAAAAAAATAATTAAACTATTTGATAAAAAAAATAATTAAACTATTTGATAAAAAAAATAAGTAAACTATTTGAGAGAAAAATTACTTAAACTATTGGACAGAAAAATACTTAAACTTTACTAAACTGGAAACTTGTAAACCAGAGTTTTATTAACTTAAAGTTTGCTGATCGAAGAATGAGAACAAAACAAATACATCACTGTCCGTGTTTATCTATACGTATGCATAGTTTGGTGTAAACTGATGAACGACGTAAACAAACAACATAAACCCTCGGTACGTGGAAGCTACGTCCAACGAGGTTACCTGTCGTAGCTAGATAGTGGATTAGTCATTCAGCTGTGAGGTTCCCGGTGGATGGAATCGGTGAGTCGATGATCGATATGCTCATATCCATACTAGTTCCAAGTCAAATCTCCAACCAGAGGTGCTCCCCATAAACCATAGGCCGATAAGGTGGTGAGATGAGGGAGGGGGCGCTCCGGCGGGTGTTGGCCAACCCAGCTCTGGATACACACACTGACTGCAAGCGACTGATCCCGGTGCTCCGTCCTTTTAATCCTCTATAAAGGATGTAGGGTCTTACTGGGCCTCGGAGGCGTCCCGCACCGTTATTTGTTTTGTTTACTTTCCAGCATATTTCCCATAAAACAAAATCAATACACTCACATTTGAAACACAAAGATATTCTTAGAACATTTATAATATTATCAATAATTATTAATTCTTTATATAAAACTAACCAAATACAAAAAAAATATTTATCTCTAATTTACACTTTTTTTTTTTTTTTTTTTTTTTTTTATCATAAATTTTACGAGGGTACTTTGTTAGATAATTACTTGTCAGCACAAGACCCCTTATTCGGCTTAAACAATGACTGATAATTTTTTCCTTCAATAACTAAAATAAACGAATTACAGGCGTAAACAATCGCTAATTTACATTGGCTATAAAAGTCTATCGGTCACAACACTCCCCGTTTTCCAAAAGTGTTGACCCTAGGTCAACACTTTTCTTTCTCGTGACACGCACTGACACCCTCACTCTTTGTTTCTCCCTCCCCGGCTAGACCGGCGATTATTTCTCAATAAGTAGGGACTGCGCGGCAACATCGGTGCCTCTGTACTATCCGCCTCCCAAGTCGGGTCTCGATAGTTGGTACTGTCATCTTCCACCGAGGTCTCTCCCGAGACCTCCGATGTGTTCACCAACGGGGTAACCGGGCGGGTGGGCTCCTTTTCGCTCGATGAAACATCTTCATCCGTACGGATAATACTCGGTCGCCCCTCCGCTTCGCCCTCAGGCCACCAGCTTGGAGCCACTACATCCCTCCTTGGCGAGCTAGTGGCCAATAGGGAATCGTTCCCAATGGCCCTTTCTCTAGGATGGGGCTCTCCCTCCTCGTCAGAGTCGGTTAGGGGGATCGGCCAGAAGTCCTCCTGGTCTCTTTCCTTATCCCTTACTTCGTCATCGTCATCTTCCGATTCAGACTGTTGCTCCTTTGGATATTCCGTTTCGAGACCACTGTTAAAAGCCGGTTTCAAGCGGTTCACGTGAACTACCTGGGTCCCGCCGGTTTCATTTCTGATTGCATAGGTTACCGCACTGCATTTCTTGACTATTATCCATGGTCCCGTCCAAGGGCAATGAAATTTTTTTAAATTTCCTGGTTTTACCGCGGGTACATGTAGGTATACCGCGTCGCCCTCGGTGAAAGTTCGGGATCTCCTATCTTGGTTAACCGCCGCGGTTCTGCGAGCCCAAGTTTTCTTAATCCTTTCACGGGCTTCTTCGTAGGCCTGTTCTACACGAACCCTAATCCTTGCAGCTTCATCTTGTGTTAAGGCGTTTTCCAACGCTTCCACAGGCTCTATCCATTCCCCTTCCGGAGTGCGGAGCTCTCTGCCATATAACAGGAAGTTCGGCGAAAATCCCGTGGCAGAATGTGGTATGGAGCGATAAGCCATTAGTGAATAGGGGACCCACCGGTCCCAATCTCGCCCATCTTTTCTGGCAAAGTGAGCCATGGAATCTCCCAGTGTACGATGAAAGCGTTCCAGCATTCCATTACTCTGGGGATGGTAGGGGGTGGTTTGGAGTTTTTGTATGCCTAAGCCCTTGCACACGGATTTGAACAACGCCGACACGAAATTCCTGCCTTGATCAGTAAGTAGTTTCTTTGGAGTCCCATGTCTGGTGATTATACGCTCGACAAAAACCCGAGCGGTCTCGTCCGCCGTCTGTTCTCTTATAGGTTCAGCTTCAGTGTATCGGCTGAAGTGGTCTATAAAAGTTAACAAGTATTTATTCCCGCGGCTACTCTTTGGGAACGGCCCCACGATATCCAGGGAAACCATTTCGAATGGCTCCTTGGGAAAGAAGGGGGCCTCTAGAGGAGCTGTTAACCCAGGGGGGGTCTTTCTCTGAGCACACGAGTGGCACCCCTTAACGAACTCTTCTATATCTTTCCCCATCGAGGGCCAATAGTACTTACTCTTTATCAATTCCTGGGTACGTTCTCTTCCCGGATGTCCCGCCCATGGCCGACTATGGTGTTCCTCCATGATCTGTTGCCGGCGATCTAGTGGAACCAAAATTTTCCATTGATTTGGGTCATCACTTATTCCGTAGTGTATTATCCCATCCGCCCCCGTCCGTAACCCTCGTGGGTTATTTTTGACCCATCTCTGGCATTCTTCGTCCTGTTCCTGCCCTCTTTTCCAAAGAACCCGTTGGGCTCCTTCGTCGAACGTCCTTATACCCGCTACGGCCCTACTCAGGGAGTCCGCGTTGGTATGCTTCTTCCCTGGTTTGTGGACGACCTGATACTCGAATTCCTCGAGTCTGAGAGCCCACCTCATCAAGCGTGAGGACGGGTCTCTTAGGGACAGCATCCATTTAAGTGCAGCGTGGTCAGTGACAAGTGTAAACTTTCGACCCAACAGATAGCACCTAAAATGCTTGGTTGCCCAGACTACCGAAAGTAGCTCTCTTTCGGTAGCCGAATAATTTTGTTCCGCTGGGTGTAGCTGTCGACTGGCAAAGGCGATAGGCCTTTCTTGTCCGTTTCGGAGTTGTGAGAGGACGGCCCCTACTGCCATTCCAGAGGCATCGGTCGCCAGAATGAAAGGGTCCCGGAAATCAGGATAAATCAGCACTCGGTCAGAACACAATATCTCCTGTAGAGCGGTAAACGCCTCGTCTTGTTCTTTCCCCCAGTGAAATGACATTCCCTTCCCCGTCAACTGGGTGAGGGGCTTGGCAATTTCGGCGAACTGAGGTACGAACCTCCGGTAATATCCAGCGAGACCCAGGAAGCCTCTCACTTCCCGAGCCGAACCGGGTTTTGGAAATTCTGTCACCGCCGTGATCTTTTCTGGGTCAGGTTTCACCCCTTCACTGGTTACCAAGTGGCCAAGGTATTTTACCTGCCTGACCACAAACTTACATTTTGGTCCTTTCAACTTCAGATTAGCACCCCGCAGTCGCTCCAGCACCCTTCTTAATCGAGTGCAGTGCTCATCCATATCACCACTGAAGATGATAATGTCATCTAAATAAACATAGCAGTCAGTCCCCTTAACTCCCATCAGTACCTGGTCCATAGTTCGCTGGAATGTGGCTGGGGCCCCAGCAAGCCCGAACGGCATTTTATGGTACTCGTAGTGCCCCCCTAGGGTGGTGAAGGCAGTTTTCGGTCGATCTTCCTCGGCCACCGGTATTTGGTGGTAGCCGCTAGCAAGGTCTAATGTTGTGAAAAGCCTACTCTGTCCCAACATCTCTAATGTTTCCTGAATAAATGGTAGGGGGTAAGCATCCACCTGCGTTACTGCATTCAGCCCCCGGAAATCAGTGCAGAATCTATACTGGGTCCTTCCGTCTTCACTTCGTTTGGGTACCAACACGACAGGTGCAGCCCAAGCACTGTCGGAAGGAGCTATCACTCCCTTGCGTAACATTTCTTCTAAGTGTTCCTCTACTACCGCTCGTTGGTTGAAGGGCACTCGATACGGGCGCTTGATCACCGGGGGAGCTTCCCCTGTTGGTATTCTATGCTTCACCCCAGTAGAGCAGCCTTCCTTTCCCGGTTCTTGGATAGATCTTTAAACTCTTCTAGCAGCGACTCGACTACACCCTTATCCGACTCACCGAGGTGGTCTACATTCCATAGTTGAGCCCCCTTTTCCAGAGCATTCTCGCTACCCTCTACTCGGTGTATCCGAACGTCCCTTTCATTTCTTTCCTCCGTATGCCATTCCGCGCCTATTCCCAATAATTGCCCTTTATCGAGGTAGGTATCCACCGGCCCCAAGTTCATAAGTTGGATCCAAACCTCCCCGTGTTCTACGAGCCCAATACTTCGCCCTACTCTTAAGCTACCTTGTTTCAAGGGTACCGGCTCGACAACCACCACTGCCTTCTCTCTCTGGTGGATCGTTGCTCTAATGAGTTTCTCACTACACGAAGGGATTGCGATTCGAGCAGGGCTGGTAATTTCTAGCCCCTTGGTCTCATCGTGCTTGTCGGGTTGTTCGCGGGATCCCGGGGTCTCTACTGCTTTGTTCGCGGCCTGCTGGTTTCCACGTTTGGCCCTCTTTTCCCTCTTCTGTTGGTGCTTTCTTTCTTGGGCATGGATTAGGTCGGACGTGGATCCATCCTTTGGAATTGGCTCCTCCTGCGTCGTTTCCCTTGTACTTCTCCCTTTCGCTTCTAAGGAATTTATTGCCACTCCCAACTGGTGAAGGGGATGTACGTTGACTGGTTGCTTCTCAAAACTCAGGCCAGCGTCAGGCGGCGTCACTATCACCTCCCGGTTACGAATATCCAGTTTGGCTCCTAGCTTTTCTAGCAAATCCAAACCTATGATTCCGTCTCCGGGCAAGTTCACGCTGATTATCATCACCTGATGTTTCACTTCCAGGCCGTCTACTTGGCACATCAACTCTTGTACCCCCAAAATACGCAGAGCCTGTCCTGTTACTCCTCTAGCTCGGACACTGGCGGGCCTTAATTGAACTCCCGGAAGCGCTGTGCGAATTAGCGTCACTTCGGCCCCCGTGTCTACTATCATGTGGTGGAGATATCCCCCAATTAGCATGTCCAGTTTTATCAATTTACCTACTCCGGCTCCCACCCCTGTAAGCCATTTCTCATCCACAGGCTTGGGTTTCTCCGGCCCAGACGGGGGGGTGACCGTCGGGTCTTAAGCATTTGGGGGGCCCCTGCACGGGGTTCAATTTCTTTTCGGCGGGCAGCTGCTGGGATCTGCACTGGTTCGCTATATGCCCTTGCCGTCCACACCTGCAGCAAGTTACCCTTTCTCTGGGGCCCGGGTTATTGCTTACTCCTTTAGCCGGTGGTGGCATTCTGCATCCCCTTGCGTAATGTCCTAACTCTCCACACCGATAGCAACGCTGAGAATCGGATTTCCCTAGTCTCGAGGGAAGCGCCTTTTGAATCGCGCTGATACAAGCGTCTTCGATCTGTTCCCTTAAGCTAAACACCGCTCCCGCTCCCCGTGCCGAGGCCTGGTCCTCGTTTCTGGCGATAGGATCCACTGAGCTTCTATACCTATTTCTCTCACTCTCTCGTTGCTGCTCATGGCAGGGGCCGGACCTGCCCCCTGCCTCTTCCAACACATATACGTTCTTTCCCCGTTGATGCTCTTGCAAGGCTTGTTCTACATCTAACGCCAATCTCACTGCATTCTTCAGTGTATCTGGGCGTCCGAACAACACCTGTTTTCCCACCTCACCCGAGAGTCCCCTCATGAACGCTTCTAGCACTTTTCTCTCTACTTCCCGCGCCCACCACTTTGCTTCATTCCCAGATAGATCGGACCTGGTCATTTTCCCCCCCAAGGAAATGCATCTGTCCGAAAATTCTTGGATCCTCTCTTTTGGCTGTTGACTCGTCTCCTGCAAAATTCTTCCATAATATTCAAAAGTATGTGGATCTCCAAACCTTTCTCGCAGTGCGTCTGCAAACTTCTTAAAGCTGACAATACCCTTTAATTCCTCATTTCCTCTGACAAAGGCGGCTGCCGGGCCCTGTAACTTGAGCCTACAAATCCGAACTCGGTCAACGTCCTCCCAAGCTCCACAAGCTGCTACTTCCTCCACATACTCTAGGAATTCGTCAACCGGCCTGGCACTCGCCTCCCCTCCCCACGTCTTGATCAGACCCTGCAAGGACAAATCCTTCCTTGGTGGCTTAGGTGTCCCTCCTTCCTTTATCTCTGTCCGGCTAGCTTCGAGTTCATTTTTCAACTTTTCTTCCGACTGGGCCAAAGCCAGGTTAGCCTTCTCTAATTCTTCTATCCTCTGTCGGAGGTTACTTTCAACCGACATTTTAAAAGGGATTTATCAAAAAAAAATTTTTTTTTTTTCGAAATAAAAGTTTATCCCGGATTAGTGGATTTTCTTGCAATCCACCCCACACCTGACACCACTTGTAAACCCCCGACTTTCTCTCTCTTCCTCCTCCCCCTAAATGTTTACAGGAATCTGGGGAAAATATTAATGCCAGGAGAGGGCATTACCCAAGGACAGGGGAACCTGAAATATTACAGGGAATTGACATTTAGATTACCGACATTTTATTAAATGATAATAAACAAAAAAAATCCTTAAGCTATTTGATAAAAAAAAAAAATACTTAAACTATTTGAAAAAAAAATAATTAAACTATTTGATAAAAAAAATAATTAAACTATTTGATAAAAAAAATAAGTAAACTATTTGAGAGAAAAATTACTTAAACTATTGGACAGAAAAATACTTAAACTTTACTAAACTGGAAACTTGTAAACCAGAGTTTTATTAACTTAAAGTTTGCTGATCGAAGAATGAGAACAAAACAAATACATCACTGTCCGTGTTTATCTATACGTATGCATAGTTTGGTGTAAACTGATGAACGACGTAAACAAACAACATAAACCCTCGGTACGTGGAAGCTACGTCCAACGAGGTTACCTGTCGTAGCTAGATAGTGGATTAGTCATTCAGCTGTGAGGTTCCCGGTGGATGGAATCGGTGAGTCGATGATCGATATGCTCATATCCATACTAGTTCCAAGTCAAATCTCCAACCAGAGGTGCTCCCCATAAACCATAGGCCGATAAGGTGGTGAGATGAGGGAGGGGGCGCTCCGGCGGGTGTTGGCCAACCCAGCTCTGGATACACACACTGACTGCAAGCGACTGATCCCGGTGCTCCGTCCTTTTAATCCTCTATAAAGGATGTAGGGTCTTACTGGGCCTCGGAGGCGTCCCGCACCGTTATTTGTTTTGTTTACTTTCCAGCATATTTCCCATAAAACAAAATCAATACACTCACATTTGAAACACAAAGATATTCTTAGAACATTTATAATATTATCAATAATTATTAATTCTTTATATAAAACTAACCAAATACAAAAAAAATATTTATCTCTAATTTACACTTTTTTTTTTTTTTTTTTTTTTTTTTTTTTTTTATCATAAATTTTACGAGGGTACTTTGTTAGATAATTACTTGTCAGCACAAGACCCCTTATTCGGCTTAAACAATGACTGATAATTTTTTCCTTCAATAACTAAAATAAACGAATTACAGGCGTAAACAATCGCTAATTTACATTGGCTATAAAAGTCTATCGGTCACAACACTCCCCGTTTTCCAAAAGTGTTGACCCTAGGTCAACACTTTTCTTTCTCGTGACACGCACTGACACCCTCACTCTTTGTTTCTCCCTCCCCGGCTAGACCGGCGATTATTTCTCAATAAGTAGGGACTGCGCGGCAACATCGGTGCCTCTGTACTATCCGCCTCCCAAGTCGGGTCTCGATAGTTGGTACTGTCATCTTCCACCGAGGTCTCTCCCGAGACCTCCGATGTGTTCACCAACGGGGTAACCGGGCGGGTGGGCTCCTTTTCGCTCGATGAAACATCTTCATCCGTACGGATAATACTCGGTCGCCCCTCCGCTTCGCCCTCAGGCCACCAGCTTGGAGCCACTACATCCCTCCTTGGCGAGCTAGTGGCCAATAGGGAATCGTTCCCAATGGCCCTTTCTCTAGGATGGGGCTCTCCCTCCTCGTCAGAGTCGGTTAGGGGGATCGGCCAGAAGTCCTCCTGGTCTCTTTCCTTATCCCTTACTTCGTCATCGTCATCTTCCGATTCAGACTGTTGCTCCTTTGGATATTCCGTTTCGAGACCACTGTTAAAAGCCGGTTTCAAGCGGTTCACGTGAACTACCTGGGTCCCGCCGGTTTCATTTCTGATTGCATAGGTTACCGCACTGCATTTCTTGACTATTATCCATGGTCCCGTCCAAGGGCAATGAAATTTTTTTAAATTTCCTGGTTTTACCGCGGGTACATGTAGGTATACCGCGTCGCCCTCGGTGAAAGTTCGGGATCTCCTATCTTGGTTAACCGCCGCGGTTCTGCGAGCCCAAGTTTTCTTAATCCTTTCACGGGCTTCTTCGTAGGCCTGTTCTACACGAACCCTAATCCTTGCAGCTTCATCTTGTGTTAAGGCGTTTTCCAACGCTTCCACAGGCTCTATCCATTCCCCTTCCGGAGTGCGGAGCTCTCTGCCATATAACAGGAAGTTCGGCGAAAATCCCGTGGCAGAATGTGGTATGGAGCGATAAGCCATTAGTGAATAGGGGACCCACCGGTCCCAATCTCGCCCATCTTTTCTGGCAAAGTGAGCCATGGAATCTCCCAGTGTACGATGAAAGCGTTCCAGCATTCCATTACTCTGGGGATGGTAGGGGGTGGTTTGGAGTTTTTGTATGCCTAAGCCCTTGCACACGGATTTGAACAACGCCGACACGAAATTCCTGCCTTGATCAGTAAGTAGTTTCTTTGGAGTCCCATGTCTGGTGATTATACGCTCGACAAAAACCCGAGCGGTCTCGTCCGCCGTCTGTTCTCTTATAGGTTCAGCTTCAGTGTATCGGCTGAAGTGGTCTATAAAAGTTAACAAGTATTTATTCCCGCGGCTACTCTTTGGGAACGGCCCCACGATATCCAGGGAAACCATTTCGAATGGCTCCTTGGGAAAGAAGGGGGCCTCTAGAGGAGCTGTTAACCCAGGGGGGGTCTTTCTCTGAGCACACGAGTGGCACCCCTTAACGAACTCTTCTATATCTTTCCCCATCGAGGGCCAATAGTACTTACTCTTTATCAATTCCTGGGTACGTTCTCTTCCCGGATGTCCCGCCCATGGCCGACTATGGTGTTCCTCCATGATCTGTTGCCGGCGATCTAGTGGAACCAAAATTTTCCATTGATTTGGGTCATCACTTATTCCGTAGTGTATTATCCCATCCGCCCCCGTCCGTAACCCTCGTGGGTTATTTTTGACCCATCTCTGGCATTCTTCGTCCTGTTCCTGCCCTCTTTTCCAAAGAACCCGTTGGGCTCCTTCGTCGAACGTCCTTATACCCGCTACGGCCCTACTCAGGGAGTCCGCGTTGGTATGCTTCTTCCCTGGTTTGTGGACGACCTGATACTCGAATTCCTCGAGTCTGAGAGCCCACCTCATCAAGCGTGAGGACGGGTCTCTTAGGGACAGCATCCATTTAAGTGCAGCGTGGTCAGTGACAAGTGTAAACTTTCGACCCAACAGATAGCACCTAAAATGCTTGGTTGCCCAGACTACCGAAAGTAGCTCTCTTTCGGTAGCCGAATAATTTTGTTCCGCTGGGTGTAGCTGTCGACTGGCAAAGGCGATAGGCCTTTCTTGTCCGTTTCGGAGTTGTGAGAGGACGGCCCCTACTGCCATTCCAGAGGCATCGGTCGCCAGAATGAAAGGGTCCCGGAAATCAGGATAAATCAGCACTCGGTCAGAACACAATATCTCCTGTAGAGCGGTAAACGCCTCGTCTTGTTCTTTCCCCCAGTGAAATGACATTCCCTTCCCCGTCAACTGGGTGAGGGGCTTGGCAATTTCGGCGAACTGAGGTACGAACCTCCGGTAATATCCAGCGAGACCCAGGAAGCCTCTCACTTCCCGAGCCGAACCGGGTTTTGGAAATTCTGTCACCGCCGTGATCTTTTCTGGGTCAGGTTTCACCCCTTCACTGGTTACCAAGTGGCCAAGGTATTTTACCTGCCTGACCACAAACTTACATTTTGGTCCTTTCAACTTCAGATTAGCACCCCGCAGTCGCTCCAGCACCCTTCTTAATCGAGTGCAGTGCTCATCCATATCACCACTGAAGATGATAATGTCATCTAAATAAACATAGCAGTCAGTCCCCTTAACTCCCATCAGTACCTGGTCCATAGTTCGCTGGAATGTGGCTGGGGCCCCAGCAAGCCCGAACGGCATTTTATGGTACTCGTAGTGCCCCCCTAGGGTGGTGAAGGCAGTTTTCGGTCGATCTTCCTCGGCCACCGGTATTTGGTGGTAGCCGCTAGCAAGGTCTAATGTTGTGAAAAGCCTACTCTGTCCCAACATCTCTAATGTTTCCTGAATAAATGGTAGGGGGTAAGCATCCACCTGCGTTACTGCATTCAGCCCCCGGAAATCAGTGCAGAATCTATACTGGGTCCTTCCGTCTTCACTTCGTTTGGGTACCAACACGACAGGTGCAGCCCAAGCACTGTCGGAAGGAGCTATCACTCCCTTGCGTAACATTTCTTCTAAGTGTTCCTCTACTACCGCTCGTTGGTTGAAGGGCACTCGATACGGGCGCTTGATCACCGGGGGAGCTTCCCCTGTTGGTATTCTATGCTTCACCCCAGTAGAGCAGCCTTCCTTTCCCGGTTCTTGGATAGATCTTTAAACTCTTCTAGCAGCGACTCGACTACACCCTTATCCGACTCACCGAGGTGGTCTACATTCCATAGTTGAGCCCCCTTTTCCAGAGCATTCTCGCTACCCTCTACTCGGTGTATCCGAACGTCCCTTTCATTTCTTTCCTCCGTATGCCATTCCGCGCCTATTCCCAATAATTGCCCTTTATCGAGGTAGGTATCCACCGGCCCCAAGTTCATAAGTTGGATCCAAACCTCCCCGTGTTCTACGAGCCCAATACTTCGCCCTACTCTTAAGCTACCTTGTTTCAAGGGTACCGGCTCGACAACCACCACTGCCTTCTCTCTCTGGTGGATCGTTGCTCTAATGAGTTTCTCACTACACGAAGGGATTGCGATTCGAGCAGGGCTGGTAATTTCTAGCCCCTTGGTCTCATCGTGCTTGTCGGGTTGTTCGCGGGATCCCGGGGTCTCTACTGCTTTGTTCGCGGCCTGCTGGTTTCCACGTTTGGCCCTCTTTTCCCTCTTCTGTTGGTGCTTTCTTTCTTGGGCATGGATTAGGTCGGACGTGGATCCATCCTTTGGAATTGGCTCCTCCTGCGTCGTTTCCCTTGTACTTCTCCCTTTCGCTTCTAAGGAATTTATTGCCACTCCCAACTGGTGAAGGGGATGTACGTTGACTGGTTGCTTCTCAAAACTCAGGCCAGCGTCAGGCGGCGTCACTATCACCTCCCGGTTACGAATATCCAGTTTGGCTCCTAGCTTTTCTAGCAAATCCAAACCTATGATTCCGTCTCCGGGCAAGTTCACGCTGATTATCATCACCTGATGTTTCACTTCCAGGCCGTCTACTTGGCACATCAACTCTTGTACCCCCAAAATACGCAGAGCCTGTCCTGTTACTCCTCTAGCTCGGACACTGGCGGGCCTTAATTGAACTCCCGGAAGCGCTGTGCGAATTAGCGTCACTTCGGCCCCCGTGTCTACTATCATGTGGTGGAGATATCCCCCAATTAGCATGTCCAGTTTTATCAATTTACCTACTCCGGCTCCCACCCCTGTAAGCCATTTCTCATCCACAGGCTTGGGTTTCTCCGGCCCAGACGGGGGGGTGACCGTCGGGTCTTAAGCATTTGGGGGGCCCCTGCACGGGGTTCAATTTCTTTTCGGCGGGCAGCTGCTGGGATCTGCACTGGTTCGCTATATGCCCTTGCCGTCCACACCTGCAGCAAGTTACCCTTTCTCTGGGGCCCGGGTTATTGCTTACTCCTTTAGCCGGTGGTGGCATTCTGCATCCCCTTGCGTAATGTCCTAACTCTCCACACCGATAGCAACGCTGAGAATCGGATTTCCCTAGTCTCGAGGGAAGCGCCTTTTGAATCGCGCTGATACAAGCGTCTTCGATCTGTTCCCTTAAGCTAAACACCGCTCCCGCTCCCCGTGCCGAGGCCTGGTCCTCGTTTCTGGCGATAGGATCCACTGAGCTTCTATACCTATTTCTCTCACTCTCTCGTTGCTGCTCATGGCAGGGGCCGGACCTGCCCCCTGCCTCTTCCAACACATATACGTTCTTTCCCCGTTGATGCTCTTGCAAGGCTTGTTCTACATCTAACGCCAATCTCACTGCATTCTTCAGTGTATCTGGGCGTCCGAACAACACCTGTTTTCCCACCTCACCCGAGAGTCCCCTCATGAACGCTTCTAGCACTTTTCTCTCTACTTCCCGCGCCCACCACTTTGCTTCATTCCCAGATAGATCGGACCTGGTCATTTTCCCCCCCAAGGAAATGCATCTGTCCGAAAATTCTTGGATCCTCTCTTTTGGCTGTTGACTCGTCTCCTGCAAAATTCTTCCATAATATTCAAAAGTATGTGGATCTCCAAACCTTTCTCGCAGTGCGTCTGCAAACTTCTTAAAGCTGACAATACCCTTTAATTCCTCATTTCCTCTGACAAAGGCGGCTGCCGGGCCCTGTAACTTGAGCCTACAAATCCGAACTCGGTCAACGTCCTCCCAAGCTCCACAAGCTGCTACTTCCTCCACATACTCTAGGAATTCGTCAACCGGCCTGGCACTCGCCTCCCCTCCCCACGTCTTGATCAGACCCTGCAAGGACAAATCCTTCCTTGGTGGCTTAGGTGTCCCTCCTTCCTTTATCTCTGTCCGGCTAGCTTCGAGTTCATTTTTCAACTTTTCTTCCGACTGGGCCAAAGCCAGGTTAGCCTTCTCTAATTCTTCTATCCTCTGTCGGAGGTTACTTTCAACCGACATTTTAAAAGGGATTTATCAAAAAAAAATTTTTTTTTTTTCGAAATAAAAGTTTATCCCGGATTAGTGGATTTTCTTGCAATCCACCCCACACCTGACACCACTTGTAAACCCCCGACTTTCTCTCTCTTCCTCCTCCCCCTAAATGTTTACAGGAATCTGGGGAAAATATTAATGCCAGGAGAGGGCATTACCCAAGGACAGGGGAACCTGAAATATTACAGGGAATTGACATTTAGATTACCGACATTTTATTAAATGATAATAAACAAAAAAAATCCTTAAGCTATTTGATAAAAAAAAAAAATACTTAAACTATTTGAAAAAAAAATAATTAAACTATTTGATAAAAAAAATAATTAAACTATTTGATAAAAAAAATAAGTAAACTATTTGAGAGAAAAATTACTTAAACTATTGGACAGAAAAATACTTAAACTTTACTAAACTGGAAACTTGTAAACCAGAGTTTTATTAACTTAAAGTTTGCTGATCGAAGAATGAGAACAAAACAAATACATCACTGTCCGTGTTTATCTATACGTATGCATAGTTTGGTGTAAACTGATGAACGACGTAAACAAACAACATAAACCCTCGGTACGTGGAAGCTACGTCCAACGAGGTTACCTGTCGTAGCTAGATAGTGGATTAGTCATTCAGCTGTGAGGTTCCCGGTGGATGGAATCGGTGAGTCGATGATCGATATGCTCATATCCATACTAGTTCCAAGTCAAATCTCCAACCAGAGGTGCTCCCCATAAACCATAGGCCGATAAGGTGGTGAGATGAGGGAGGGGGCGCTCCGGCGGGTGTTGGCCAACCCAGCTCTGGATACACACACTGACTGCAAGCGACTGATCCCGGTGCTCCGTCCTTTTAATCCTCTATAAAGGATGTAGGGTCTTACTGGGCCTCGGAGGCGTCCCGCACCGTTATTTGTTTTGTTTACTTTCCAGCATATTTCCCATAAAACAAAATCAATACACTCACATTTGAAACACAAAGATATTCTTAGAACATTTATAATATTATCAATAATTATTAATTCTTTATATAAAACTAACCAAATACAAAAAAAATATTTATCTCTAATTTACACTTTTTTTTTTTTTTTTTTTTTTTTTTATCATAAATTTTACGAGGGTACTTTGTTAGATAATTACTTGTCAGCACAAGACCCCTTATTCGGCTTAAACAATGACTGATAATTTTTTCCTTCAATAACTAAAATAAACGAATTACAGGCGTAAACAATCGCTAATTTACATTGGCTATAAAAGTCTATCGGTCACAGGATCATAATGTAAAGGTTAAAATAATTTATTTTGTCGGGAAAATGTAAAAGTGAAGTGAAAGTTTAGTTTAAAATCCGTCAACAATGCAAAAGTCGGAGTTTGGAAAGCCGAAAAGAGAAACGTAAACAAACGGGGAGTGTCATCTTTCAAATCAATGCCAAAAAGCCAAAACCCGGTCAATTTTTATAAACTTTGTTTAGTAAATTTCAGGACGTTCCAAGGAATGGAATGCCCTTTACCAAATTCAAAATTAAAAGAGGGAGAAGGAAAAAACTGCATAGCCGGGAAGACGGAAAAAACTTTATTTAGCCATAAATAATAAACCAGACGGCTAATTTTAAATGTAAATGGTTCAAAAGTTTCCAAATTTGATCCAATTTCATAATATTAACATTTATTTATCCCAAGAAATAGCAAAAAGGTGAAATTCACGTACAAGGATAGCTACGGGTGGTCTGAAAAGTTTCCGACCTAACAAAGCTTTTATTGTGTATGTTTCGGAATTCCTTTTTACTCAACTCATCCTTAATTTATCAGAAAGACAATATCAAAATTTAAAGGAAATCCATCGACCAGATTTGTTGGAATAAATTAAAATTAAAATAATTAAAATTCAAAAAGAAGACGGCTGACAATTCCAAAGTCGTAGGGCTATTTGGTAGAACAACGTCAAACCTTCAAGAAATTTAAAAATTAAAGTTAAACAGACTTGTTTTAAATTTAACCAAGTGATAAAGGAATATTAACTGGATATATTCCAAGAAAATAATTAAAATTTATGATGGATTTTTTAAGAAAAGAAGAAATACATCTTCGGAAGGTCAACTTGTTGAGATACAGATGGCCGGAGTCGGTCATTTTATAAATACGAAACCTGGAGGTTTTCGGCAGTTCTCTCCCAGCCTTGAAAGAGGGAACATACATCGTCTCAGCTCCAAAAGTTAAAGTTTAAAGTCAATCAAATGCTAAATTTTTAAAAAAGTAACAAAGTTTCGGTAAAGTCACCCAAGTAAAGCCGGAGTGAACCACCGAGATGCCCTCCCCAGTTTCCTCGTGACAGTGACACACACCTCAAACCACCCCGTATCAGAAGTGAACATCAACATTGCAAGGATTCGATAACAGCAAGACCTTCGGACTCAAGAATCATTTCCAACCGACTTCAAGATCAACATAGAAGAACAAACAAATATGAAGATACCTGCTAACAATATTAATACTGATCAGTCCGACGAAAATAATTAGTTATTAAGCAAATATTGTGTAAAATGTTAGGTTTAGTTTTAAAAAAATCTGTTTTGTTTTCTGATGCCTAATTAAATACACACTAAAGTAAATATTTGTTAATAAATTCAGAACATTATTTCTAAAACTGGTTGTTATTTGCCTGCTACAATTGGATTTGCTTTGGTAAATTGTTTTTTAAAACAATGCTGCCTTTAGTTACAAGAACTGCTGTCCCTAAATGTTTAATAGATAATGATTCAAATGAATCATTATCTATAATAATTAATGATATTGTCTGTTAAATTTCCCTTAGTCATTTTTCTTGTAGAGTCACAGACAATTTATATTTTAATGTTATAACAATCGGGGTTTGTTTTGGGATGGCATTTAATTTAAACAGAGAGAAGTAAACAAATTGAACTTTTCTTAAAAGCTCTGATAAGCCAGGTAATTAAATTTAATTCAATGAAAATAAACAACCTTCAGTTTGAACTCTCTGAAAGTGGACAAAATACACACATCCTTTAATATCGCATGTCCCATTTTATTTTAAATAATCAATGAAAGTCCGGGTTTTAATTGAATATAAATTCGACACAAAACCCCAAACATATATTTTATATATATATATATATAAAATATACAATAGAGTATAGGGTGATTTATCTTATGTATTTAGCTGTCGCTACAATGTGCCTTCCACCACTTGCCCACCGACTGCCACCTTGGTGTGCTACTGAGTTAAGTCTCTCCCTTCGTGCTCGGCAAATATATATAAAAATTACTTATATTCTAGAGTGATAAGGGGAGGTATGCATTTTAATTGTTTTAGGGAGCAAGAGGGGGGGGAGGCAAAATTTAACAAGTATAAGCTGACGTGATACTTGAATAGCTCGTATATCCTGATTGTTGTACGAATATTCCCGTACAAGCTTTCATTAGTTCTTACAATCGATCATGAGTGAATAGAAAAATACGGAAAACATATTAATGTTGATTATAGTGGAATTAAAGTAAAATGGTTGGCTCCATGAGCAAGAGCGGTTCAGCCTCTGAAGCAGAGCGAGTCACCACTGGAGGGGATGAAGTGGGCCACGGCGCTCAGTCTCCGTTTCATCTCCGACACTTTCCCTCCGATCTCAACATGATCATTCGCCGCAAATACTGTAAGTATTTTCTTGACACAAAAAACTTTATAGCCATTAGAAATAATCTATCCTAAACCATGCGACTGTTTCAGTTTATTACAATTACAACACTTAAAACCGCTAGATACATTAATATAAACTTCAAGTTTCTGATTAATCTTTTTATTGACATAATATTTAATCTTCTAAACGCATGTCTCCTATTCAGGCATCTTCAGGACTACAATTATGAACACGGTACATAAATTATTATGAATAGAAACCACAATATATATATTACAAAAATTCTACAAGAAAAGTAGTTACTAAACATATAAATTTATTTATCTTGTTCTTAACCGTAGTCATGGCGATGCCTGAATAGGAGAAACACTGACAGTAGAAGATATGTCAATAAATGGATTAATTGGAGACACTTGATGCTTATTACAACAATACAAAATTACGTAAAATGTCTCTTTTTGAGTATTATTACTCCGAAAAATAATATCACAAAAATAAACGATTTATATTAGATTGTGAAAAGAAAATTGTAATAACAATACTGACATATATTGTGTGTATTTTTATAACGTGTGGTTATTTTTTTATAATTAAGAAAACAATAAATTTTAAATTTAGAGCATTCATAGTCGAGTCGTAAACGATTAAAGTAAAGACAAGTTTTGCGCTGCTTAGCTGTTTATATTTCCGATACATTTCGGTGGTTAAGTTGTCTATGAGCATACCCAGGGTCAAATGTCTCTGGAATCCAAAATAAAACATACTAGTTAATTTACTAGCAATTATTTAATCCGTGGTTCAGTAATTTTGTCGATTTGATTTATATTTTTACCCACTATACTTGGGTTTAAATCAATTATAAACTTGATTGTATTTATTTTTTAAATGTATATAAACGAAACAAATAATAAAGAAAGTAAAGAAATAATATTATAAGATACTCCAGGAACTCGAATTAGTTGTTTTTTTTTTATTAAAACCACTCAGTATTCTTAATAAAACAAATACATCATTTCTATGAATGATATTCATTTATTCCTTTATTATGCCATCTATATAAATAACAAACACCTTTTCAAAAAAAAAAAATTCTAAAGTTCTAAAACATTAATTAAATAATTTATAAATCATAGAAATAGGCTGAAATGCATGAGTAATAAATACACAATTTCTCTGGTTGGGTCTCAAAATTTTTATATTTCAAATATACCTATGGGTTACCGTTTTTAATGAGTCTTTAACTATGGGAATATTTAATTCACAGATGGGATTTGAGGAACCTTAAAGTATAGCGACTTTTTCACGTTATTTTTTTTCCATACTTCCGATTTCGAATATTCGCAATATTGCAGCAACTGTTGCTCATCTCAAATTGTCCTGCGGAAACCATTTACAAACCATCTATATTGATACATTCCAACTATCAATTACTACTAGAAATAAATCCAACATACTCGTATGTAACATTATTTGAGTATTTTGTGAATGAAAATGGATGAGCCGAGTTCGTGCAATTAAATGACGTTTAAGCCTGAGCACGAGAAAGCTCTGTTGGAGAAGGCATGTACGAACTCGGATATCTTAAGAGAAAATATAGAAAGTACAATATTGTTTTATAGAATGTCGCGGAAGTGTAAAATAAAAATATAACAAATACTGCGTTAAATAGATTAGGTTGGGACACGAGAACAATACTCAGGACAATTATTGTACCAGTCAATAGTTATTTGACTAAACCGGACGGAAAATATACATAATAAAAAAATAATAATCCATGAAAAAGCGCTTGAAGAAGGTTATAATAGGCAGTGGCGTACCTAGATCTTTCGCCGCCATTTTTATGTCAATCAAAATCAAGAGTGGTTATTAACAATTAATGAACATAAATAAATACATTTTTTCTTTTGTTTAAACAGATTGCATACGTAATGATAAAATTTAAGCACTTTTATATATTTATTTATTTTTACTTTCTTATTAAAAAAGTCTTGAATGCCATTGACGTGTGTATCATCTGTTAGTTGTTTTTCTATGGAAAGAACCGCTAGATCTCGAATTTTCCACCAGGCGAGGTATCTTTATGTTACCATCGCCAATTCCAAATTTACGGTGCACTTGTCGTTTTTTTTCTCACTGATTAAGCGCAAAAATATCGGAGTCATGTCGGGGTCAGCACACATTTTTGCTAAATTGCATACTCATTAAAATCATTGATTCTCTTCATTAGAACATTATTATCGGGTTTTTTAATATAATTTATACGAAAATGCCGATCTAGAAATAGTGCCTCTCAGGGGACCACCCCCATCGCCCCAATCCAATTCGCTACTGAGAATGAGGATAATTTGCCATTAATAAATAACTCAAAAAACTTAAGATTTTCAGTAATAATGCGAGATTATATTTTTCAATGTAAGGGCACAACATTGTATCTCTGAAGCGATTTATTTGTTGAGCACTCCACGTTACTGTAAATAGGTCACCAAACGCCACAGACTTCAGAAGGATACAGGTGAGCTCTTTTTCGGTTTGAGCGCTGCAGGCATTTAGCTGAATGTTGTATTGTATTGAAGTGGGCCTGTAAAAAGGTTTAATTAAATTCTTATAATCGCAAAATGTTTATATGAGTGAAATTAATGGCTGGCTGTAACCTATTAGGTATTTAGGTTTCTAGGAGTCATATGAAAAAAATCCACCATTTACCAACGTCTCACTTCTGAACGAGATTACTATAAGCAAGATTTTAGATAACAAATATAAATGTAGAAAATGCTTTTCCTCTTTCTCGTAATAATAATAATAACCAGAAATTTATGGGTTGTTTAACTTATGGGTGTTGCTTAGATTCTCCTGAGAATCTATAATTATATATAATTATCTGTAAATTATAAGAGGCTATGAAAGGAAAAAAAAAAAAAAAATGGTTGTTGCTAAATTTAGGTTTATTAAATTGGAATTGATGAAACGAGTGATTTATCTGGGAAAAGTCAAAATTTCCCTACGGATAAAGAATGGTGGTAAGTATGTATGAAGATTTAAATTAAAATAATGTGTGTACTTACGGCATCTGAATTACTCCAAAGAGTATCTTACTAAAAATAAACTGTTTAAATATAAAATACAAAATAATAACTGCAAAAAAATATTAAAGAATTACATTTTCTATTTTTTAAATGGTAAAAAGTAGAAAAAAGAGATGACCTTTCGGTCTGAAAAATCTCATAAATGAGTCCCATCAAGTCAATACGGCGTCAATCAAGAACTCTTCTGGTTATTATTAATATTATTGTGAGAAAAGAAAACATCAATACCACACTTATTGTCCAAAATCCTGCCTATAGTAATGGGAGTGCTTTCGTTCGGGAGTGAGACGTTCTTTATAGGGCTTAAAGAGTCATTAAAGAATAATTGGTTATAGCCAACTTTGAAGTTCACTCATTTTAAAATTGTGCTCACTTAAGCATTGAATAAAGCCTTTTTACAAGCGCATTTCTCTCAATTAAACTCTCAAAATCTTAAATTAAACATAACAAGTCTAAAGATAAACAAAACGTCCGAATACATCGTTAAAGATCAATGGCTGCAGCTCAAATCGTTACTTGAGATAGAAAAAGAGCTAGCCTTTTCGTTACGCGTCTAATTATTTTCCTTCTCAAGTAGGTGGTGTTTGATGTGGCAAGAATCATAGAATCGCGCTGGTTTTTGAGTTATCATGAATGAAATTATTAACGCAACGACATGTGTAAGTTAGCCTCAAGTTTAGTTAATTTTAATGTTCATCAAGTTAACAATCATTTCGTTTCAATTTCACTCTAGTAAGTAGTGTGTCTCGTGAATGATCGGCTTTGTTCGGTCGGCTTTCGGTAAAAAACATTAAACCCCCACATATTGAGTAGACGTGACAGATGTAATCATTCGGACTGAAAGCTCACATTCAGAGTGTGGTTATCGGGACATCATATTTTTTTCTACTTTTTAATATTTTTGAAATAAAAACTTTTTTTACTGTTATCATTTTTTTTTTTTAATTTTAGGTTTAGAAAAGCCTATCTTTATTTATTTATTTTTATTTAATGTCTGCATTATCGCCGTTAGAATCAAATTATCTTTTTTTGCCAGATTATCTCTTTCAATTGCGAGCACTTAAGCTAATTAAAAGGTCTTACTGCCATCAAAGAGAGCTTTGATTATTATAGCTTATTAATCAATAGGGTGGATTGTATTTTTTATCCCATTAAACGAACTTCAAGCACTATCTATATAAAGAAGAAAGCCGTACTCACGTAGATTTATTTCTTCTTTGTGCTAATCAAGAGTTTTTTTAATTGAAAATAACCATGCTTTCTTTTAAAAATAAGCTTGCATTCCCCAATGCGTGTCATCCCCCTAATCCCATCACATAATTAAAACAGATAGATAGAAAAAAGAATTATCACGGGACAAAGGTATGGATCACAATGAAGTACAGATAAGAAATTCATTTTGGCAAACAAACAGAACTATTACATTATAAATAAAAATAAAATGATAAGTAAAATAAAGTGTAAACACCTATAAGAAAAAAAAAAGAAGACAAAACTGCAGTCAGTCTATAAAGTTTTAGATGGATAGGCATATAAAAAACAAAACCGAAAAAAAAAAAGAATATGAATAAGTCAGTAAAACACAATACAAAATGAAATGAAAGCCTTTTAATCAATACATAAAAAATAACAAACAAGCTAAATATACAATATATATATATACATCGTAAACAATGAAATAAAAATAAAAATGCAAAGAATAAAAGTGTGAAAATATAATAGAATAAGTAAATACACATCGTGCCTATGGTTTAAAAACTCCAGACATATTTTATTTAAAACTCAATATGTTTTTTTTTTTTTTCATAGGTTCTGTTTTATCTGAAGTTGCCTCAATGGTCCCAAAGAGCTACCATGAGGTGCCAGGCCCAAAACCTTTGCCTCTATTGGGAAATAATTGGCGTTTTCTCCCTTACATAGGTAACACATCAGTGAAATATTGGTAATGTAATACAAAAATTAAGGTTGAATTTAGAATAAAACAAAATTGATTCTGCGGACAGGATTACAACAGAATTACTGCAATATATCATGCTTGGGTTGAGTTTTTTTTGTTTTAATCAATAGTGGTGTTTTCTCATTAAGCTATTGATTTATAAGGACTTGTATAATGTAATGGCTAGTCATTGCGACTCTGCAATATTTACTTCGGTCAATTTATTCTATGTGGATTTGGGAGTTCTCTGGGCTGTTTGTAATTACTGTATGAATGAGCGAGCGAATGAAAATTGTAAATATGGTATGAATGAGAACATTTATCACAATTACTTATTGCCCAATAAGGCAGATTGTAATTTTATCACAATAAAGAAGTTTCTAAATGATAATAATTGTGTGTACGAATGTGTGATAGTGTACGAATACGGGTCGGTTCAAGGGATGAAAGGATTCGTCGTTCCAAGGTATTCACTTTAGCAAACATATTTGATGCACCGACAAATGCTGTATTTACTCACTAATGATTCCTAGAGCACCAGAGAAACAAGATGCGTTTTATTTTGATGCTGACACGATGATGGGAAAAATGAGCCATGCAAGTTAAACAGGCAGATGAAGACGCCGACGACTTGATCCTCAACACAGTTATTTCCAAATCATCAGTTTATGGCAATGTTGTAATTTAAGTGGGGACATTGATGTTCATATTCTTTCACAAACCAGGGAGAGGCAATAATCCAACAAATCATTGAAGTATGACCCTGCACATGTACTTTTCATTCTTGCATTTACTGGTTGTGACACTACATCTACATTTTTTGGACATGGAAAAATGAAATTATGCTTTCTTCTAAAAAAGCCGCTTCATTTGAAGGAGTCTGCTGCCAAATTCAGGAAAACGCAAACCTCTCAAGAGTCCATAACTCAGAAAATATCCTTGAATTTTATGGTGGTGGAATGGAAACAAATAAATTCACGAACTGAGATACTGGTGTTCAAATAAGTAAATGTAATGAGAGATGCAGCTAAGATTCATCCACTTCGGAATCATGACAAGATTCAAAGTTGGTTGGGTCATTACAAAAAGCCAATTGAATGAAGATTGGAAGAGCTTAGTCCCGCTCTTCGGGTCAGAGTCCAATGACTAAAGACGCTGGATCTGAGTTACTGCTACAGTTTGTTTCCTGTGTTTGCCAGAAAGGTTAGAGTGAAGCTTGCAGCTGCCGAAAAGCAGGCCTGCATTTCACCTCAATACGCAAACACTGCAGTGACACTTCTTGCGAGAATGTTCTAGATGCTGTAGTTGGAGTTCTTTTTCACGACTTCGATGGTATCATTCAAAATTCAGCAGGTGTGCCACCAGGTGGATTATCTGGTGATGGATAGCACAGTCAACACAAGCGCAGGTTATCATAAGACAGGGCCTTCAAAATTCCCAAAAACTGTGAATGAAAAATGTCTGTTTGTTTTCTGTTTAATTAGGTTTTGAATAGTATTTTATTAGTTAAAATGATTATATTCTTTTATCATGTACAGTTTATACGTATAAATTCATATTATTTTATTATAAAATGCATTTAATTTTATTAGTTTTCTTCCATAAGGCCAAAAATTGTAATGAAATGATTCCTATCAGTTTAAATAATTTATATTATTTCAACATGTAAAATTTATTTGTATTGCTGCTATTTGCAGTTAGAATATTTATTACAAGTTGTATTTTTTTATTTAAAAATAAATTTTTTGCAATTTCACTACCAATGGTTTTTTTTACTCGCGCAGATTGGGGTAAGTAAAGAAGATGTTGCGCAACTTAGATAATCTGTATCTCGCTTAATATTGGGTTCGGCAACAAATGTTGTAGAAAATTTGGGTTTCTTTCAAATTTATAAGACAGTATCGTTACAATTAAGCGCAAAAAAATATAAAACCGAAAAAAAACCCAAATGTGTTTTTTTGGCTACCAAATATTAGATCACGAATTTTTCCACTAGGCGACGTATCTTTATGTGACCATCTCTAATTTCAAATTTACGGTGCACTTGTTTATTTTTCTCGCTGATTAAGCACACAAATGTCGACATCACGTCAGGGCGTCGGGGTCAGCACACATTTTGCTAAATTCCATACTCATTATAATAATTGATTCTCTTATTGCAACGTTATTATCGATTTTTTACAATATAATTTACACGAAAATGCCTCTCTAGAAATAATCCTAGAAATAGGGCAATTAAATTAATAAGTTATTTTCCAAAAACCGAATAAAATCCAAACTGTTCGTGTTTATTTGGCTACCATATATTCTGCTGCAAAGCTGGGAAGGGGGGTTGAAAAATTATATTCTTCCTACTACTACTAATATCTACAACATAAAAAAAAACCTTCTACCTGACCTTTTGTAAGGTAAACGTACCCGAAGTCATTCACTCTCCTGATAACATGACCACCAAGTCCCTTCCAATGATTTAGAGGTTTTAATGTGAAGCCTCGCTGGCGGAAGAGGTGTCATGTTTAAGAGGCAAATAACTGTTGATTAGTAACTAATAAAATGCACAGGCATCAATCATTATAAACGATTTACTAATTATAGCTTTAATAAAGTGAAATGTGTAAAAAAATATGGTTATAATTTGTTCAGAATGTCATAAATCTTGTATAGCTGGTTTTTAAATACAGTAGTAAGCTCAGAAGACATAAGTAAAAACTTATAAATCCACCCCAGTAAGTATGCAGTATCATAGTTCTGGCTAAGTTATATCTTGTTATAATAATTTTTTTTTTGGATTCACGAGTGGTTTTATTTATTTAATTTTTATTTAGTTGAAAAACCTGAAATCTTTCATTCCTTATGGTGACTAATTTTTGTATTCCATGATGAATTAAACCCAAAGGTAAACAATTATTAGTTTTATTTTTTGTTTTTATTGCCTATACAATGGTATTTAGTATCTGTCGGGAACGTTCCCCAAGGGGAGGACGCCACCACGGGCTAGGGTCACTACAACCCGGCCGATCCCAAAGGCGAGTGCGAACCGGAGAGAGGCAATCTAGATTACTGGGGGAGACACTACTAGGTAAAGTTCGTAGGGCCCCAGGCGACCTTCGTCCGCGAGGAAGAAGTCTCTTCCAAGGAGGTGCCAGTTTTAGCGAGACGAAGGCAGAGAATCCCACTAGGAAGGTGTGGGGGACATTTCTTGTACTTCAGTTAGCATGAAGGATTTCTGGTATTGGGATTGACTCTTCTCCCGACAACCGTACGTTGTCACGTTGTGACACATGAGCCAATCGGTAGCCATTTTAAAAATAAACCCTTGTTTCTTCTTCAAGCTGTTTCCCATCAGACTATATACTAAAGTTTCTTATTTTTCACTAACTTACAATAATAGATGATTTTTTTTTTTTAAAGGGCAGTATAAACTGGAGGAGATTGATAAAGTTAGCCTGATGTTGCGATCTAAATATGGCCCCATTGTAAGAATAGCCAATCTTCTTGGCAGACCTGATATGGTATTTCTGTATGATCCTGATGAAATCGAAAAGGTTTTTCGCAGTGAAGACACGCTACCGTATCGCCCATCAATGCCGTCCCTTGACTACTACAAGCATCACCACAGAAAAGATTTTTTCGCTGATATCGGAGGAGTGATTGCCACGTGAGTATTTTTTGTAGTAAATAACGTCCCATGCCTTATATATACTGTCGGGTTGTCACGAGGGGGGTGCCTAGTTACCCTAGCCCTGGTGACGAAGTGAGGGTTGATTAGGCTATGACCTGGACAATTACTATCTGACTCCATATTTGATAGGTATGTGCCCCGACAATGCACTATGTTCAGGAGAAGAGGTATAGGGTAGGTTGTTTAGGTAGTTTGCGAGGTCTTGGAATGACCACGAATTCACACTCGGTGTCTAAGGGTAGGTGAATACCGTCCGGATCCCAAAGGCGAGTGTGAACCGGAGAGAGGCAAACTGGATTGCCGTGGGAGACACTACTAGGTAAATTTTGTAGGGCCACGACCACCGTTGTCTGCGAGGGAGAGGTCTCTCCCAAGGAGCTGCTAGTTTTAGCGAGGCGAAGGCAGAGAATCCCACTAGGAGAGTGTGGGGTCTGACAAGACCGGACTAAAACATAGCGAGGTTAGAAAGAGAGGTCCAGAGGTTTTCATAAATGAGAAGGCCAAGTTTTGAAACATCAGTGCAGCCGCAAGTTCACCAGCTAGAGAACCGTCGTGAGAATGATTTACAGGCCGAACCCCGGGTCTATTTATACTCGGCGTACCTTGTTAGTACCCAATCATGTGAGGTTTTATTGTGCCCAATGAGATCCCAGTATGCGGTGGCCCTTTGTTCTGGTAATGACTCAGGCCTCGTCCGGGTCACTTGCTACCTGCTCTGGGTAGAGGGTGAGGGTTTCCAGCCTCTAACCGGTTTGTTTGCAGCTGCGTCTTTTATTGTACAACATTTACAATGACTTATGGTTTGGTAATGTTATTTACATTTGTTTAAATTAATTTAACATATATACAATAGAGTATAGGGGGATTTATCTAATGTAGTTAGCGGTAGCTACATATACTAAGCATTACAAATGCCTCAGAACTATACTCAACCCCCCCAGATATAAATTAAAGGATTTTAAAAATTGGAAATGTGTTTGAAAACTGGGTATTTGGAATTATTATCATTGAATTTTTCAGCATTAAAAAAAACGACATAGACACAAAATAAGTATTATTCAATTTCCACAAAAATATAAATTAATTAATTGAATTTTTTTATTTCATTATCATTAGTTGTGCAGGGTGATTCCACTATTTTAATATTTATTCCTCCTCGGAGACTAAAGTGGCAAAGAACTCGTCACCTGCTATAAATACGTGACAGTGGGAGTCGTAGCAATGATTACTTTCTCTAATCACTTCCTGAGCGTCTGTGGCTCTCGCGCTCTTGGTCAGCCTACACTGGCTTGTATCCGGTGACGCAGCTGATAGAGGAGCATGAGGGACTTCCCAAGACTCCGCTTCCTCTTTCCCATGTGAGGGGGGGGGGTGCCAATCATGCTGATTTGGAAGGTCTCTGGGCTATTTGTAAATACTATAGAATGTGCGAGTAAATGAAGAACGGTATATATGATATGAATGAGAAAATGTATCACCATTATTTATTGCCACATGAGGAAGGTTGTAACTTTATCACAATACATATTTGAATAATAATATTTAATAGCAATAGAAAAACGATAGTGACAGAGCCTCGGTTATAGCTGTTCCTTAACTGAGCAAATCGTAAACTTTATCGTTGGCAGGGAGAATCTGTATGCAGGATGAAGATACAAAGCACTGAAGATATCTGCGCTAAATTCATGTCGTCTAACCGTTGCTTTCTAACTGATGAAATCATCATCGGTCATTATCACCGGAACCGAGAACCTGTAAAGCCTTGTCCCCACGGCTTGTGGTGTGGCAAAATTCGAGTCTCATACTTGTGGACTTATGGTCGGTCGAAATCGGACCACTCGCCGTTCCCACAGCGCGTGGTTTGCAAACCTCAAGTGGCTCCCGTCTCGTCAATACGCCAGACGTTCCTTCTTTAGTTCCATTATAGTTTGTGCTATTTTGTAGTACACAAACCATTCTGGCTTGTATAATTCATTCGTGCCAGCCACAGTTTTTCATTTTCATCACCAACTTCCTGAAAGTAGTCATCAAACGTTCTTTCTTTGTTTTAAGTTCTTTTCAAAGAATACTCTATGTTAATATTATTTTGAATATGTAGCATCATGTGCCTGGTCCCTTATGTTCTTGATGTTGTGGATTACATGTAATACGTTCTCCCTCGTACAAATCCAAAAAATCCTTCATTATTCCACTCCATAATGGACTACCTGACAATTACGTCTACAAACATTAACGTTAATTACTTGTATACACTTAAAAAAGTGAAATGCATGTTTGTTTAGCGGAGCAGCTAACCAAGGTGGGTTCCCCCTCCCTAACACATCGACCTTCAACCCCCACTCCACCATTCAGCACAGAACCGCTTGCTAAGTACAATTGCAAAATTACCATTTATATCTGAATCTCTCTCGTACTTAGCAACTGCTTCAAACCCTATTTTCAATGAATTGATATTCATAATCTGACGCAGTTTTGTGCTCTGAGTCGAATGATGCCAATATTAAGTCGATAGGTCTAATAGTTAGGAAGTTAAGAAATTATTTTACACTTTTTGGGCATTTGGCACCACTGCGCGCCCTGGGAACCTGGGGATGTAGAAGGAAAACACTCGCTGATAATATCTGCGCTAAATTCATCTCGTAGGTAGTTGTCCTATAACTCAGGAATTCACCATCTATATAGGCGGCACCCCTGTAAGGAGGGCACACAAATTAATATATCATAGTTTTTGTTTTAAGTGCTCCTTTAAACCTCTGCCAGGGTCAATGACCATTATGGTTGGCATGCTTTAAAACAAATAACAAACCCATTAACCAGGCTTTGTTTTAGATATCTTTAACGAATACATGACTGCTACATCCTGCCGACAATTCCAGGTATTCTCTCTTACGATAGTGATGCCGCTTCAAATTACTAATTTAATTGTTTTATTATGAACTTCTGGATCCAAGTTTCCAAATTAATTTAAATATATAGTAAGAAAAGAAATAAATTTAAATTTCAAAAAGAAATTTTTCCAGATGTAGTGAACTGACTATCTCTAAATGAAAAGGATGAGTCTCCCTGTAAAAGGAGACTTGTAATATTAAATTTGAGAAGTAGGGGGGGATATACTGAGCCGAAAAGATACTTTTCTATTATCTAGTAGATTTAAAAAAAACAAACAATATTTCTGATGTGAGCATTCAAGAATGCTCTATATAACGTTATGTTCAAGGCGTTGCATATCCAAAAATAAAACGCCCGTTATGTTTAATTATTTTATAAGCAATCTAATCAAAATTTAAATTATGATTTTTTAGGCATGGAGAGAAATGGCACGAATTCAGGACCAAAGTACAGCAAGTGATGTTACAACCTAAGATTGCTCAGCTTTACATTAAGCCAATAGAACAAACGGCCAACGAGTTAGTTTGTAGGTAAGTCTCAAACAAACTTTCAAATAATATTTACATTTAAACAGCAACAAAAGCAATTTAATATATCAAAAATATTCGAATATTATGTAATTATTTTATTTATTTTAGGATAAAACATATTAGAGATGAAAATAACGAAGTTCCTGATGATTTTTTGAATGAAATTCACAAATGGTCACTAGAATGTTAGTATCATTTTATTCATATTTTTATACGCACTTTACATGCTTACATCAGTAATTTAGACCATAGGTTCTCAAGGTGAACTGCACTCACCAGTTGAGAAAATGAGCTAGTATTTGTGCAGAGTTTCTTTTTGAAGCGTAGGGTAAGATGGAGTTCTTGTCTAGACTAGGTGGTGAGTTATGGTTGGTTCATATTGCCTATCTAATCAACATTTTTGAGCAGCAAAATAAACTAAATCTTAAGATGCAACGGTGGAATACAGACAAAAGATTAAATAAAAACTGTTCCAATTTTGGCGGTGGATTTCAGAGGCATTGTAGAGCTCATTTAGCAACGTGTGCTTTGTAGGTTATTTACAAACCATACAATTATAAGACCCTGTTTAATTTAATCAATGTCATAAAAATAATAATAGATTTATTTTATGATACATTATAATTGTCTCAAGAATATACAATGCTATCATCATTTCCAGTATTCCACTATTGTGAAAAAATGTTACTCCAATATTTCTGTTAAATAAATTATGAAATTTTTCTATCGCGTGAAACAACCCTCTTTCTCGAAACACCAAGCATCTGTAAGAGGCTATGAAAACGGAGCAGCGATGCAGGTTTGAAACATCAAGTTTTCCTTTAATTCATTATAATTTTCATTTAATCAAATAATAGCCCTGGAATTCTTTGAACCTTCTGTTCATCTATGTCTGTTAAGTGATTGCATAGTTCTAAACATCGTCCAATGATCCCTTCTATGTTTTTGCTTCATAACCCCTCGTTACAGAATTATCACAGTATTCAATATAAATTCTACAAGTGAATCTATTTACAATGGGTCATTATATTTCCTGTAACTTGGCTACATTTTGTACAATTTCTACAATGATGTACATTATACATTAATTTACTGAACATCTTTAAAAGTGATGGGGCTAATTCTATTTATCATAGACTTAAAACTAACTTTCATCTAACAAAAGAAATCTTAACCTAATTTTCCCGGACAGTCTGTTGCCATCGATGCGGGACGGGTGTGGGGTCATAGTGTTAAACAATGGGTTTGTTAGATGCTGCAACGAGTCAAAAACTTGACGTGTCTCCGGCGGATGAACACCAAGCAATGGGTGCAGGTCGGCGTTCTTTAACTTCTCGAGAGAGGTATGTCTGACCACTTTTCTCATGATCCCATTCTGAAATTGCTAGAGACTTTTAGCCGTATTGTCAGTCAAGTGAGTATATATCGGGGCACCGTACAGTAGAGCAGGACGCATTTATATATCATCAGTTTGAGACGAAGCGACAAGTTAGGTGAAGTTAGCAAGTGCGAAAGCCGGTAAGACCTGTGTCGTACTTTTCCTCTTTTGTTACTAAAATGGGTCGAGAAATGGAGATGCCTATCGATTTCTATACCCAGATGCCGTGAATCTTGAATTGGAGATGGCCATATAAAGATACGCGATAAAATAATTTTAAAATGATTATTCGTATTTATAATGAAAAACAGAATGAACCTTCTACTTCATGAACGAAGAGGTCGTATTGGCATATAAAATAAGTTGGTGACCACATCATGTTTGGTATATACAGAATAAAGACAATGTCCCGTTGGATTGTGACTAGAAACCTTATTTATTAGAAAATAAATAAAAATCGGGGCACTACACTACACTGCTACTACTGTAGTGTTACACTTCCGTTGAATGCAAACCGACAACTGAAAGGCCACACACAGTGGTTGAAAATCTACTTTTTTTAGAAAATCAATGTCAAGGTCGACCTTAAAGCCATGGAGTGTTTATATCATCTTAGTCTGAATTAAATTTCCTTTCAAATGTTTTCTACCTTTTATTTTTTCATTATAAATAATTATCAAAATTTTCTGTTATTGACGGTTTTTATTCTATAAGGTAACCGTGGTTAAATATTTATATGAGATTTCGAAACTGATAATTTTGTTGCTGCTGAAATACTAATTAGAGAATATAATAATTAATATGTACACGAAACTAGATTAAACTAAATAAAAATTAACCAAGTAAAATGCTTTCTAAAAACTAAAACCGAATATTTCTGAAAAACACAAAATTTATTATTATAAAACCTATTATATGAATGCAATAATTTAAATATTATATAATAACCTACATAAATTCAATTAATACAAAAAAAATCGTGAAAATTCAAAATGTATACAACAATAATGAGTGATCCTTCACACTATTAAGGTTGTCGTTCCAGTATTTAAGCGATTTCGTTGACACTTTTAGTGACTTTATGTAATAATAGTCTACTTAAGCCCCATACTACATATTATTTACTAATCATGACGTCGACACGTGTAATATACCTTTGATTTGATATCCTGCATAATTTGTTCGGAAAAAATATTTTATTTGCAATTGATTAATAATTAAACCTCCAATATTTTTCTTTTGTTTTTAGCATATCTGGGTTATCAATTAACACTTTCATGCAAAATAACTATGAAACTTAGATTCCAAAACATTGCAATTGCACCTTTGGTGACAGTTTTAATGGCTTTCCTCTCAATCGACTGGTCTTTCATCACCGGGCATGTTGTCCTTATCGAGCCTTGGAACAGGCAAGAGCGCGAATGTTCCGCTCAATGGGCCAGTACAGCTTGGAAGAGTCCGACGTGCTTGTAGACAAGGAGGAGAATTTCAAGACCTTTTTCATAGTTGGTCAGAAGTGTAGTAAGTTGGATGCAGGATGAGCATCCGTTATAGTGGGGATGCTGAACAAGAAGGTATCATTGTACGAACATGGAGTGGGGTGTACGTGGTCCGTGAGGCAACCCCGTCTGAGACACAGATCCCCTGGTAGGGTTTTATGTAATTATAGTTCACTTTAGCCCCAAAAAATAAAAACCAATTACTAATTCAACATTAATTTGATACCCTACTTAATATGACAACAACATATTTTATTTTTACTGCTAACCCGAATATTAAATATTATTATAAATAGTATGTAACACGTCGACAAAATAATATCTGCAGTTATTCTTCAATAAAACAATAACTAACGCGTTCTATTCAAAATACACGTTATCAGTGCAAAAATCAAACCATTTCAAATTAATTTAGTAAAATATTCTAGACATGTACAGTATACAACAATACTGACAGCAAAATTATATTTCCACTGCTTTGGAAAATGTTTTTATTTTACCTTTCAACCATTGTACGACGTCCCCCACAGTCGATCACGCACTGTCTATATGACGGTTTTCGTGCAATTTTTTCATGACGCACTGCCATCAATCGCCACTCCCAAAAAACCTATTCCATGTTAATATGAGTATCGTTGTACAGAAATTTAATTGCATTTTTTATGACAGGTAGACCTTATTATTACAAGTATTTAGCATATGTTATAACTAGTTTGTACATTTTTTCAGCACTAGCTAAAATCGCTTTAGATGTCCGGCTTGGTTGTTTAACCCCTAATGCGTGTACGGATACCCAACAACTAATTGACGCAGTGACTACATTTTTTAAAAATGTTGTGATTTTAGAATTAAAAATTCCATTCTGGAGAATAATTAGTACTAAAACATGGAAAGAATACATTACCGCCCTGGACAGCATTACAAGGTAATTTAATATTTTATCGATTATTAGTTGATGATATTGTTTTGTGTAATAAAGAGCATGTTGATACGCGGATCATTTCTTATTTGATCGCAATTTCAAATATTATCTGAGTAGTAAATAACAAAGTTCAAGAAATTAATTGTAATTGGAGTTTTAATAGACTCTTGTATTTTCCAAATTATTTTCAATCAGTTTAAATTCATTTTTAGTTTCACTATTAGAGCTTAAGTTGATTCACGTTTTACCACCCTGTGTCATTGTATTATTTCTTCTTCAACGTACTTCCAATTCATTTGGCCATACAAGGTCATAAAAATAAGAATCGGTGGTGCATCTTGAGCTCCTTCAGCTTTCAAGTTATCTTACATTTCCAGTAACGTGGCCGCATTCCAAAACTCCACGTAAATTACTTATAGCAGGACACGAGGCCACTGCCGTTTTAGTCTCCGAGGAGGATTATAGGGATAAGTGGTGCAGTGCAATGACTGTGCTAGGGAATTAGAGTGGTTGGATAGGTTACTATGGAATTTTATGAACTTGGAAGGGATGGGTTCAAGAATGTAGGGTATATTCAGATCATTATGAAGGGTTTTGTTGCTGACGTAATAAGGGGCATTTACTATTGTTCTCAGGACTTACTTGATTGAAAGGATTGGATACGCTTGATGTTCGACTTTTTTGCTGTCCCCCATATCTCTATTCCTCAGTATGTCCAGATTGGCTTAAGCATGATTTTGTTGATTAGTAATTTATTTTCTATTAATAGATAGGATGTCCTTCGAAGTAGTCTGTACTGTTGTCCAAATCCTCGTTTAGTTTTTTTTTAGCCTTGTGTGTGGGTTCCATGTCAGGCCCTTTGTTGAAATGGAAGCCTAAATACCGTACTATATCGGACACAGGAAGAGGAATGGAATTAAAAAAAACTAGTGGACAGGACTTGCGCCAGAGGGTAAAGGTAATGGGGGAACATTTTGCTTCATTAACTTTTATTCGCTATTGGTTGTACCAATACTCGATCTTATCAAGGTGTTTTTGAAGGTTTTGGGATGCTATATCAGGGTCTGAATGGGTTGATAGGACTGCAGTGTCATCTGCAAATGTTGCCAAGAAGGTATTGGTGGTAGAGGGGACATCAGTGGTGTATAGGTTATAGAGGATGGGACCCAGGACGCAGCCCTGTGGAACTCCTGCTTTTATGGGATAGTAGTTAGAATATTCTAAACCACAGTGGACTTAGAAGAAGCGGTTTGAAAGGTAGGACTGTAGGATTAGGAATAGGGTCTGCGATAAATATCCTTTGAGCTTGTAAAGCAAACCTGCGTGCCAGACCCTGTCAAAAGCTTGAGCTATGTCCAGAAAGGCAGCAGTGCAGTATTGTTTGGTTTCAAGGGCTGAGAATATGTGATCAACAACGCGAAGGCCTTGTTGAGCAGTGGAATGTCGTAGGCGGAAACCAAACTGGTGAGTAGGATAAAGGTTTTTGGATTCAACATTTGGAAACGTATTTTTGAGAGGATAGGGAGTAGGCTAATTGGACGGTAAGATGAGGCGTCATTGGGTGGTTTACCGGGTTTGGCGAATATGACTATAATGGAGTGTTTCGAGAGGAAAGGAAAGTGCGTCGTTCGGATAATACAATTATAAATGTAGGTTAGGAAAATTATGGCTTTAGGAGGAAGTTGTTGGAGGATTCGAGGAGTAAGGAGATTATATCCTGGAGATTTTCGATAAGGTAATTTTTTCAGAAGATATTTGACCTCAGAGGGGTTAACAGCTTTTGGTGGAAGTGAGAGAGGGATAGGTGAAGTGAGGAAATCTTCAACAGTTGGGCGATGAGTATTGTTTTGAGGAGTAAGGTGAGGAGTGAAATACGTGAAAAATGCAGTGCGAATTCCTCCGCCCTCTCGCCACCCAGGACCCATCATCACGACGGAGTGGGTGTGAAACAGGATGATATTTTAGGATTTTCTTAGTTACATTCCACAAGGAGTTATCCCTGGTAGACCGAGAGGAGAGATAGGAATTAAAAGAATCGGAACGGAAGGATGCCAATTGCCGCTTTACCAACCTGCAGTACTGATTGTATGAGCGACGATCAGCAGGGTGTCGGGATCTTTGCCACACTGTTCTCGAGTGGCGTTTGGATTGGATTAGGTCTTTGAGATACTGAGGTAAAGGATTTTTATTGTGAATTTTTAGATGACGGTGGGGTGACGATGCCTCTCAGGCCGACCTCTGGATCAGAGCAGTGAAGGAATGCATGAATGTCCAATGAAGTCCAAAGTATTTATAACGGTGTCAGTCTGTGTCAGAGGTTGGTTGTCCTAATCGTCCAGGTCAAAGGGTGTACGTCATGTGTAAGGATTTGGTAGATTAATTTTAATTTTCCAGATCGTTCAAAACATAAGGAGTATTTGTAAAGTGAGTCTCCGTTATAAGTTCGACACCATTCATTCATCGTTCGTGTAACAGTAAGTCCAGTTCATTCCTCCATCTCAGTGGTCCGTTAAGTATTATAAACCTCCGTTATAGTACGTCAAACTATTTGAACATGCAAGATTTCTGTTTGATATGGCCTCTTCAGAGCCCTAATATGGTGACTTTTTATTTCCGATTAAGTCCCATATTTGCTATTGAACAGAACTCATACATACAATAAGCTGCGATCTGTGTACACCCTGTTTAACGATTGAATCGGTTTTATCATCCTCGGACTAACTACTGTGACCAGAGAATTCCCTCAAGGGTTACATTGAATGAGTACCCCCTCTTTACCCTTTTTGGAAATAGCCCATCTTAATACGTGGCTTCCTCTCATGCATATAACTTCTCCAATTATAACAGTGCGAATAAAATTCTCCTTCATTAGATGAAGTTTTTAGTTTTATTGAATTTATGTTAAAGGTTTTTTTTTTAATGGTTATAGTTAGCAGTACAACCACGGAATCTAGTTACGATTTTTTGCTTTTAGAAGTGTTTGCAAAATAAATAATTATAAAACTTCAAATTAACAACCAATGAAACCTCTTTCAAAAGATGTATTTCTAAACAAATAAAATAAATAATAATCTTTATTACTTTTTAACAACAATACATACATGGGATACAACGATAATAATAATAGTCTCTAATACCCTGGTAAAATACTTTGGTCTCCCTTCAAAGCGAATAAATCTTTCGCCTTAAAAAAAAAAAAAAGTCTCAACAAATGATCCAAATAACATAAGTATTTTTCAATTTTTGTAGTAGCAAAATTGAAAAATACTTATGTTATTTGGATCATTTGTTGAGACTTTTTTTTTTTTTTTAAGGCGAAAGATTTATTCGCTTTGAAGGGAGACCAAAGTATTTTACCAGGGTATTAGAGACTATTATTATTATCGTTGTATCCCATGTATTGGATTTCTCAGCATTCAATTAAATATTGTGAAGAGATTGCGGCACGGATAAGAAACGATCTAAGGAGAAAGATTTCTGGGATCGGATGGACGGGATCTAGTAGGCCCAGGTACCAGATTTGGTTCTTCCTGAATCAATAGGGAGGTGGGAAAATTGTGCCTGTTACCTATATTCTTGAGTCTCGATTAACTCTTTCGATGGCCCGATTAAATAAGAGAAAAGCCACAGCAGTATCTTGCCTAATGCCTCTTCTTACTTCGAGCAAGCACAACACATTCCACCTCAGACACTGTAGACTTATCACACAAACAAGTTTCCGATAAATGTTCGTATTCAGCTCATTTAGTATTATATATTTACAAAGGTTTATCATTACAGAGCAGATGGAAGTTTTGAAATTGTGTTCATTTATTTAATATAATTCATTAGTGTATATTTTAATTTTAACTTTTCGTATTTTTAAAGGATTACATATAAATATGTATCTGAAGCATTGGAAAAGTTAAAAAACAGCAATAATGGATGTGATGAAGATAGCTCAATATTACAAAGGGTTCTTTATAGAAATTCTGATAATCCAAAGGTTGCCGTCATTTTCGCACTTGATCTGTTCCTTGTAGGAGTAGACACCGTAAGTTTTACAATGTGTTATAATAAATAACCTCTTTTATGTTCTGTTCTCAATATTATTTAACCTTGGAGAAATTTCTTGATTTCCTCACTTCTACTTTTATCATTATGATTTTTTCTGCGTATAAATAATTTTCGTCTCCATGTTTGTTATTTCACTGTGTTTCAAATGATAGCTTTGTGTTATATTGGAAAGAGAGGCGGTAAAGGTAGTAAACGAGATTGTAATTATCGTTACGGGTACACTATGGATATTTACAAATACACATACTATACAAGGGAGAGAAATGGTAGGGACACTCATAACCACACCCTTCCCCAACCCAACTAGGCATAACGGTCCCCCAGGGCAAGGGCCCATAACCCCCCACCCCACCCTTGGAGGTCCACTGCCTTTACAATAGTATTTCTATATACACTAACTTTGATTTTCTCTTTGCTTCTATTTGTGTTTTTAACTCAGTGAAGGTTTCACTTCACTGCCTTTTACCTCTGAGCATCAAATATCCAGAAAATTATGTTGGAAGGTTGCAGATTGGCAATTTCTCATTGGATGACTAGAGTCACGTGGTTACGATCTTCTCCTCGTCCGTTCGAATTATTTTTTAAATTGGGATACTACTGCTTAAACTTCATGCATTTTCAGAAACTTCATTAAATATACAGCCATCAATCATTGCTCCGTATGTTAACACTACTTTCACTCAGTTTGCTCAATTACAATACGACTTTACTTAACATTTTCAAAAGCACAATTTACTCTGATCTATTCAATATGACTAACAAGGGTTGCCTCATTGAATCTTTTATTCAAATGTTAATGATAGAAAGTTATCATTACTGATTTTCTGGCTCTTTCTTGATATTTGTAAATGCTTTGAGTATTGGATAAATCCTATAACAGGCAAGGGTGTAATATCATCTAGATTTTTTTAAATACTTAGGCAGCAACTATTGAGTTTGCAATAGAAGTAGCATACCTTTTTGCATAAAAAATAAGCAGAACAGTATTTTTCTGTACAGGTGGCCAGAACTTCAAAATTATATACTTAATTTGTTAGTAGTTTATTAAGAAAATATAAAAAACATAGTTCTTTCATAACTTTTGGGGGGAAAGTCGTTATTTTTTTTATTAATTTGTTCTATTTTTGATAACATTCAGCTTTAATGCATTGATCTGATTTTCTTCTGTCTTTGTAATTACTGGTTGTATTCGATTGAAGACAATTATTATACTCTAGAGAAACATCGTCAACCCCACAATCTATTTGTAGTCTTCTTCTTCTTTCAGATTGACTCAAGTTTATGACTTAATTTTCTTCATTTGAAAGGCTTTTATCAATTTTCAGTTAAATTCTGATTGAAAGCAAAAGTTCCAATAACAAATTTTCATGAAAGAAATCAAGTTCATATTTGATGTATTTATTTAATTAAATAGTACAACAATTAAATTTATGATGTAAAAAAATTACATACGCGGACGCCTGTGGGACTATCCACATTTTATTCTTGTTTTTAGCTTTAATCTTTTCTTTTACATGTCATACATTTTTCAAGAAGGATATGTTTTTGTTTAGGTATTTATTATTAGATCGATCATCATATTAAACGTTAACTATTCCTTTAATTTCAGACCTCAGCTGCAGTAGCTTCAATATTGTACCAATTGAGTTTACATCAAGACAAACAAAAAATATTGCATGAAGAAGTCAAGCATGTACTTCAAAATGAACCAATAACTGTCAATAAGTTGGAAAAAATGTTGTACCTGAAAGCATGTATAAAGGAAACTTTGAGGTTGGATTGTACACGTAATTGTTATTTGCTAACTGTGTCTAAAAAAATAAATCATGTTTTTGAGTGATATTCAATAAGGTAATGCGATTTCTTTTACAGAATGTACCCAGTTGTTTTGGGGAATGGGCGATGTTTAAAAAAAGATACTGTAATTTGTGGATATGTCATCCCTAAAGGAGTGAGTGGCCTATTTTGGTTTATAGATTGATTGAGGGTTTTTTATTTAAAAAAAAAAAACCAATGCAGCTAAGAATGAAATATCTTAATATTTGTACAATTTTGTTAATATTTTCCCCATAATTTTACTTTCTTTAATGTCTTTCCTTTTTATTTTGTAAATATAATTTGGTATCAAGCCCCTAGATTTGATTTCATTTAATTTTAAAGCTTAGCTAACTAATAATCTTCATAACCCACCCTTCGGTCTAATATACAGATCACTTATCAATTATTTTATAATAATACATAAATCCATAAGTTTTTTATTATAAGTATGTGTTCCCCCTTACTAACTTACAATAGCAAGGTTGGAACCATATAGGTCTATCAGCCTGAAACAGATACACCCCATCGGAGTCTTTTTGAATTGGTGGGCCATTCGTGCAGGTGCCATAGCAGTTGGTGCAAACTGCTGAGCATGGCATCCCAGCTTTCCACCACTCACATCGTTGAATTGCAGTAATTATTGCATGGGCAATATACACTAGATTTCTTTTCACTTTATTCTCTTTCCTTCTTTTTATAGAAACAGAGAGGAATAGAATAGAAACATGGATTTCTTTTTTAAAAAATGGGAGCTATAGCCATAAGAAATATTTTTAATCTTCCATTCTTTTCTTCAAGAGTGAAAAATAGGCAATAATTCTGTGATTTTACTATTTTTTTTAAACTTTCCCACCTAAATTTACAATGGAAAATGCTAGAATTTTCATTTGCATAATGTTTTATGGAGGATGAACCCCCCGATAAATCTTCTGTTTACACTAAATGCCAGTGAACTTTTTATGAGATATTTCATTCTGAAATAGGAAGTCGTATCTTCGGAAAATTTTGGATGAAAATATTTGGACAACTATAACCGTTAGAAATGTAGTGAAAGCTATATAAATAATTTTAAAATACTTCACGACTGAATCATAATCAATAAGCTGAACACGTAGAGTTACAAGGAAAAACTGGAAAAAAAATCAAAAATCTGAATAAACTATCCAGATTTATTTTTTAAATTAATACATAAACATATATTACATTTTACAAAATTTCTTTTTAAAATATATCTGGTAAATAAAAGTGTAGAGTAAAACAAAAATTAACAATTTGCACTTCATAAATATGAAATCATATACATATCCTTAAGAAAATATAAACAAAAATGTGAATTTTCATGTAAATCCAGGATCTAATTATCACCAATTATAAATATGTCAACATCACATTAAAATTAAAAATACAGCCTTAAATTAACAATTTGTTATTTATATAAAATTAGCAACTACATTTGAATACCAGGTCACAAAAATATCATAAAATATTACTATTAAATCCATTTTGGCAATAATTTGTTTGAATATGCTAACTACATAATTGAATAGTTATTATGGAATGCTTTATTCCAAATATTTAATATTGCTTTTTACTCCTTGAATTTATTTTATACCTGCTAAAAATCTTAAAATCAGCTGGGTGAGTGGACGAAGCTGTTTCTTTTGATGACTATAAAACTTATCTATTTTTAATAATACTATTGAATTTCCTTTTTCCTAAACATATCTGCGATGTCTAAACTTAGGAAAAAGTAATAACATTTCTCCTTTTTTTTATTGAATAGCTCCTGCCCAGGATCTAAACCCTTAGATGTTTGCAAGCCTTAATATATAATAGAGAAACGCATTAGGGTTTTATTTGTTTCTTTTGAAACCAGAAACCATTGTTTTCACCTGTGCCTCTGTCCTACGTTCATACATGAAATTTTTCATAAATGTTCAATTTGACTTTGGGAAGATAAGACATCTATAGTCATCTCCATAGAACATGATTAAGTGGGATTAATTAGTTACATAGTGATTAACAAATTAATATTTTCTTACCATGCTGTCAAATTAAAGATCTCGACTTTCTGTTGTATCATATTTGGGCTTTAAATATGTATCATGTTTCTTTTTTACTTTAATGGACAATGGTCACAGGAATTCATTAAAAGCAGTCATCAAAATTGTGTTCGCTGCCGCAGTTTCATATAGAGGATGATGTTTTACTTGATGCACTGGAGATGCTAAACATAAAATCAGCCTCACAAAATATAATTAAAGGCCATTAATGAAACACTTACTTAAAATTAAAACATGAATATTTTTCTTACATATTAACTAGGGTATCAAATTAAATATCTTGTTATTCTAATTTATAATATGTATTATGTGTAGAGAATTTAGTGTATTATAATAACAAGTTGATAAAACTCCCATTCTAACTGTTTTTCAACCATGCCAAAACCCAGATTGTGTGATTCATAAAACTTGGTTTGAATTTTTACATTTACTTCTTGGTAAATTACATCACTCCTTTAGCCAACAGTGCATAGATCAATAACTTAACTTTTAGTGGGCAGACAAAAATTCATTTTACAGTTTCTGAACAGTAAGCTTTTTGAATTTTACAGTTTTTGTGTCATAAACTCCGTCTCCCACAAACTTCTGGATAAAACTAAGCCCCATGTAATAATATGATTACAACAATAAATAAGTATGCGCTAACTTGACCAGATCTTTTAACATGTGCATTAAAAATTTTCAGACACAGGTGGTTTTCCAGCACTATCCAATAAGCAATTCTAAGAAGTATTTTGACAACCCTACTGAATATATGCCTGAACGGTGGCTGAAAAATCAAAAACTTAAACAATATCATCCTTTTGCCGTGCTACCATTTGGATATGGAAAACGAATGTGCTTGGGAAAAAGGTTTGCTGATCTGGAGCTTCAGTGTGTTATAGCTAAGGTAAACTTTCTCATACTAAAACCGCAAATAGTAAAATTACTGAAGAAGATATAGAGATATAAGTATATTGTATATGAGGTTTTTTAAGGCATCAAAAAATATTCTAAACTCTAAAAATAAAAACTTGTTTATTTTGGTCACCACTTAAATTAAAAACAACTATCATTAGAGTTATCTAACTCTTTACTAATTGACTGCTTTCTTGGCCGTAAAAAACATGGTTATGCAAGACTTAGGAACTTAAATGTTTAGTAACTCCACTATTTTATTTACATTTTTTTTTCCAGACTAAAATTTTCTAAAGATAATTTGAAAATAAGTTACCATTTACATGGTTTAATCACTCAAGAGCTTATGCTGCTTCTAATTACTAGACACAGCCATTATAATATTGAAGTTTTTCCCTTGTGATTCACATGTGAAGAATTGATGATGCTTGAATTTAACGAAATGTTCATCTAAATAAATTTTCAAATTCAAATCAATTTATTTCTAATATTTACTTACATAGCAAAAATAATGTTGTGTTAATATGTAATGCACCTACTCCAAAAACAAGATACTAACAGCATCACTCTTAATAATGAATAAAGTCTTCATTAAAGTACATATAAATTTTAATTGAGGAAAAAATATAAATAAAAAACTAGATGCTGACAGAAAAACATATCTTCATAATATATCATGCCCTAAGTCCTTAGTTTGGGTAATATATCAAAGTTAGCAATATTTTGAAGTAATGGATTCTCACTATGTTTACATTTATCTATAAAGTTTGGGATTATCGCTTTTAAAACATCTAGAATATAATCAACTTTGGATGTTTCGAGCAACTTAACTATTGTAGAGTACCTTATTTTGTCAAATATCATTCTCACAAAATTATTTTGTATTATTTGAAGTTAGCTGATATTGATATGACTAACTAAGATCCAAGTAGATGCATGTGTATATCAGAAGTGGTTGCGGATCAAAGGAAGGGCCAGTAAAAAATTCTGTAGATAAGTTAGTAAATTAAAGTTTTTGTATTTTCAATGTTAAGTTCAAACAGGATGGATATTATTTTTGTAAATTCTTCCTCATCAATTAACAATAATACTAGTTGGCACTGTCCCTAAAGGTTAAATCCCTTACCGATTGACAACCACCAATAAATTCATCACCATATTGTTATGTAAATTGTGATATAGGTTGACTTTTAAGTGTGTATATAACTATTGGCTGTTTGTTTTTTTCAATTATTGATTTTTCAAAATTTATACTTACACATTA
Organism: Acanthosoma haemorrhoidale; assembly: GCA_930367205.1. Lineage (NCBI taxonomy): Eukaryota > Metazoa > Arthropoda > Insecta > Hemiptera > Acanthosomatidae > Acanthosoma > Acanthosoma haemorrhoidale. The sequence goes on from OV884009.1 coordinate 62,857,589, forward strand.
AATAATCCGTTTTCAGTTTTTTACTGTTTCCAAATGTTGAATCTATGTGGTTGGTGAATATTATGTTGATCTGAATTTATTCAGACGTTAAGTTCATTTAATTTATATGAGGACAATATTTACAACCAGATCAAGGCAAATGACAGAAGAGAGAAAATGTAAGTGCCACCATAAAATATTAATAGAAAGAGATGTCAAAATGGTTTTTGGTAGTTTGGTTAGCAAATTTGTTAACAGTATAGCCTAGTGAAGGGAATATGAAGATCACAATAAAATAAAATAGCAGACTGAGGCAGTGGTAAAATGACATGTTTTTATAGGGATAAAAAAGAAAATAACTCTAAAACAATTAAGGCTATTTCCAGATTTCACCCAGACGCTGTGAACAACCTTAATTCAGTTTTACAGATGATTTTTCAGTCAAATAAGCCAATTGACAGTAAAAATTGTATAAATTAAAATAAATGTTTTTTTCAGATCATTGAAGCCTATCAAGTTGAATACAAGCGGAAACTCCTGGAATACTCTGTTCATCCTATGTACATGCCACGTGGTCCTTTAAATTTTCGATTCACTGAAAGGAACAAGCAACTATAATCTTATAATAATGCTTTTATTCTAATTCAATTCAAATTAGTTAAATAAATGTATTAAGAATGCTGAAATATTTACAGTACATTCCATTTTGTTAAAATAATAAATAATTTAATAAAATAAATACGAAAATCATCCTCTTTAATGTTACAAAATCAGTAAAAGGGAATAAGAGACTATATACAGGGAATATTAACGTTATAAAAATAAAGCAAAAAAAATGTTAAGACTCTTTCATTACCTTTTGTGTCTTTCAGTGTAGGGATGTCTCTTTACAATTTAGCCAAGCCATATCTGTCCCTTGCGAGCACTTTCCCCTTTTCATTCTGAGATCAGCAGTAATGCCCAGGTAAGTTTCCCTGTTTCTCTTTCAATAGTGGGCTCATCAGTTTCCTAGGTTCTCGGATTTCATCCATTCGACAGACATGTCAAGACCACTCCACTTGTCCTTTTCCCAGCCTTCCTTTGTGGCATCAAAGAGTAGTTCTTTCCTTATTTTTCATTCCTGAGCAGATCTCTATTTTTCCTACAACTTAGTTGCAAATCTAGTTTCCCTTTCTAATCCAGTGACACAGTTCTAGGTCAAGTATAAGAGTTCAGCCTATTACTGTCGGTGCAATCTTCTGTAGTTTCCTTTTCGTCCACTGTTACGTGAAAGATGTACCTCTTCCAGTTCCCTACCAAGATGAAGCACTTGCCTCTTGCTAACATTAATTGTCAGCCGCTTTCCCTACAGTTCAGCCTTCTATTCTGTTACAGCTTCTTGTAAGTTTTGTTGCAAGTTGGTTGGAGGTGGTTGGACACACCTCATTTTCCACTCTTCAATTATCATTCTAGCAGTCCTCCTTATATTTATTTCGTTGATAAAAGCAATCAAGAGCAAAGGGCTTAGGATATCTTCTAGTTTGACGCCCTGTTGGGTTGGGAAAGGATTTGATAACATTCCATTAATTTTAACAATATCTTTTGATTTATAGTATGTTGATTTAATTTCATTGATCAAATCCTGATGAACACCTTTCTTAGAGCATTGAATATATCATTCCTTGGAACCGAATCAAAAGCTTTTTTCCCAAGCTTTTTTAAATATAACACTTAGTGAAAATATGTAGTGTTCTGTCTGACTTTCCAGGCACATATTTCCACGAATTTTCCAAACTTTCTTTTTTTTAATTCATTCATTAGAATAAATGAACCTTTAATAAGGTTATTTTACATTTTTTTAACCATGTAAAAATAAATCCTTTTAAAGACCAGATAATTTTCATGTTTATTATATTATTTGTTTAAACTAATTAACTGTTCCCACATAACTACTGTCCTCCACCTTATTCACTTAAGATTTTACAAATTCCATGGAAACTCATCCTCTTATCCAAACCCTCTAGCCACTCCATGTCTAGTAACACTAATCCTAAAAATCCTCCTCGGCCTTAAGTGCCAGTTGCTCTCCCCTTGGTCTTCTAGACTAAATGGCTTGATAGAGTCTCACTGTTCTCGCTTTTTTTATCACCCTACTGGAGGGATTACAAAGTTGGTGGACTGATTTCATATCTTGTATATAGTATTAATATTTATTGTACATATAGCATGAATAGAACTGTACTAATAGTATTAATGGAATCTTAGAGCACAGTTGTTACTCCCAAATAAACAACATGTATTTTTCATTGTTAAAGAATATCACAATTAAGTTATTACATTCAATAAGTAACTATGATCAATGATCCCATATCTACAGTTCAGGATTCACTCACCCACTCTCATAATTTATTCAAATACTAACAGCCCAGGGACTGTCATGTATTTTCAACAGGTAACCTACCTAGACACTATAACTTTAACCTCTAGGTGGACTATAGAGATGTGGGGAGTTGAATAAAAACAGGGTTGAGGGTGATTGGATAAGTCGTCATGGAATTTTGTGAACATAAAAGAGATGAGATCAAGGATATAAGGTAAATTTAGAATATGTAGGGTTATGCAATAAAGAACATTAAGTACTGTTATCAGGACATTAGTCAGTATGACCAGTTTGAAATTATTTAAATTTAACAGTGATAGTGTAGTGGTGTGTGTGAGGCAACTGATTCAGGTTTTCAGTCCAGATTTTTTTTTAATTAATTGAACTTACGGTAATGAGACCGTAATTAGGAGGTAGCACCAAACAAGATTTGGCTAAAAGCAATAAAACCATTATTTAGAAAAATAATAATTTAATTTATCTGATCTATTTTAATTTTGTAATTTTATTAACATTTGCACACCCCCTGCATTTTATATTTGTTTTATTAATATAGCTTCTTTGGGCCCAATGTAATTTTGGTTTTTGCTAAGCTGTAAACAATTCTCAATATGTATAACCATTTGAATAAGTAAAGTAATCATTGTTAGGATAGTGAAGGATTTGGTGTTAACTATTTTTAGATGACATGAGTTGTTGATACATGCGCTTGTCACATCATCAAGAATAAGGGTAATAATTTTAAAAAAATAGCAGTGCACAGTTTTTAAGGCATGTCTAATCAGACTAGGCAAATACTCCACTTGCTAGGATAAGGAACTGTGAAAACTTGGCGACTACCATCTCTTAAGTCATGCTCTACCAGCCTAATTTTGAAAACTGTCTGGCTCGATGTGACACTCATACAGAGTAACTTCATCTACAAACTGTTTCCTTACACTGAGTTTCTAGTATTATTATTGCTATCTTGACATCAATTAAATATATGTTAAAAACAAATATTCGCCTCTCTTCGTTTTTTTTTTTCTGATTGAAGCTTTTCTTAAAGACTTAGCATAACATGCCAGCAATAATTGAAGCACTTGCATTTTAAGTGTAATTCTCTGACGTCAAGTCACGTTCAGGCAAGTCCATGTTTTTCATTATTTTATTTTTAACATTTTAAAATTTTCTTCATTTCTACCAGAACACAAGTGTAATAATATTTGAATCCTACAAAAGGGGCAAAGTTTTTTTGTAGTAAGATAATATTTTCAATGAAGTAAAATTAAAATTTACTCTTTCAACGGATAAGTGATTGTGGTTATTCATACTAATTTATAGTCCAGCATTAAATCCCTTGTTCATTCGATGCAGAAAAATACATACAGCTCAGGTACCTCAAAAAACTACACATGATCGTCGCCTTTCTCATATATGAAAGAGGAAAGAGAAGTTCAGAAGATCCCCCTTGCTTCTCCATCAGCCACATCACCAGATGGATGCAAATGGAGGCCAACCAAGAGCGCAAGAGCCATAGAACTCATGCCATGATTGAAACAACAGTCCCTCTGTCAACATTCCCTGTTTCTTGATGCAAGGTCAGTTAGCTAAATCATGCTAACTAATAATCCTTTAACTAGGGGAAATTTTGGTTCACCAGAAACTAGTGCCATGATTGCTGATATATTTATGCAGCTGGCTGCTACTAACTGTGTTAGTACTGTGCTGTTAGAACTGTGCTACTGACTGTGAGGCTGCAGTCACATTCCACCACAGCCATAGGCGAGACAGGATAAAAATCAAGTATGTATGCAAGACATCTTGTAGTCCAATTTCTCCGACTAGAGTGCGGCATCTCTCGGAGTCATTCTCCCTAAATATAAATTAGATATAAAGCACAACCTTACCATGCAATGGACAGCTCTTTCCCAATCAAAGATAAATAAAGTTCTCTTAAGAGGGTTCGTGCCCTGACCCTACCACTACCTTTTTTTTTATCACTAATAATTATAAAATATGTAGGGATCTATATCACAACTAATGATTATTAATGATAGTATTTTTATTTTTGATGATGATTATTCAAGATGTGAGTAGGTGTATTTGGATATCAGCTTTGGTAGGTGGAACAAAGATATTAGATTTGAATCAAATTTATTTATGGAGGGTGTTTCAACATATTACGTACATCTGAATCAGGTCCTCATATAAGATGAGAGATTTCAGTAACCTGATTTACTATTAAATAAATTAAAATGAAAATCTAATATCTTCCTTTCATTGACCTAATCAGATTCCCTACGCATATATCCACTCAAATTTTAATTCATGGTTAACTACAAACACATTTCGATATTTTTCTCTAACATAATGATTCTCCATTCATAATGCTGAAGAAGCAAATAGTAATTTTTCAAATAAAAATGTTAAATGGAAAGCTTATTTTTTGCTTAGAAGTTATATGTTGATTTATTAGTATTTTGGCAGTTCTCCTTAATCAATATTTTTTAATTAATGTATCACTAGAAACTTGGCTATAGATGGGGGAGAATTTTATAGATATATCATCTAGTCAGTTCCATTTATTTGGGGCAGGTAAGGGAATGTTAACTCCTCAAAAGTATTAAAATAAAATATGGCTGTTATAATGTGATGTATTACTTTTTTTGAAAAAAACTAAAAAAAAAAAAAAAAAAAAACTAAGAAAAGTAAACATTTTTTTATTCAACTAACTTGAGGAATACTGTACATACTATTAATAATTGTAATTTTACCTGTCAGTCTGATAGGGTGCAATACACATGGAAAAACAAAACAAATTTTATTAAATATAAATATAAAAATAAAAACAAGTATTTTTAAAGTTTTCCATTATATTTCACAAATATAGCTATGTGAACCATAAGTCAGTCATAAGAAACACAACTGCTTTAGAAAAATAATAATAAGAAATTAAACATAAATTATTTATCAAATTTTACACTTGACTAGATTATTACATATGTCTACTTAAATAAGTAATTGTAACACAACCATAATGAAAGCCAATATACAATACTTAGGCACAATAAACTATAAATTAATTTTGTACAACAATAAATAAACATACAACTAATACATAAAACGTATGACAGCTCTTGGAGCACCTTTTTACAAATTACTTAACTAAATGAAATCTTCATACTAAAATACATTTTAAAAAAAACAACTAGAAATCCACAAAAATATGATACCTTAAGGCACTTTTAAACAGTTTAAGTCTTTTTATAGTCATTTCATAAGCAAAAGATCTTAGTCACGAAGTTAAGAAATAATTATGAATTTATCATGGGATACTACAATTAAGAAAAATATAAAAAACACAGATATTTAATAACTTACTTCATTTAGATAAATGCAGTTTTGTCAGGTGAAAGTTGGAATATTCCATGCAGTTTTAATGACAGTTTTTTTTTAAATACTCATATTACAACTAAGCAAATAATATTCTGTATTACTTAAAAAAAATTCTTCCTTAGAAATGAAAATCACCCAACATAAGGTTTCAGAAAATTATAAGAACTTTTAGTTTCTTAATAATCAATAATATAGAGATAATATTTATTGTATCCCTTGATAAATCAAATAAATCAAAGGTAACTTTAATATTAATACTTAACAGATAATAAACCAGTATTATATCCACTGTGAATTGATTCTATAGTTGTTAACCAAATAATTCTTTCTTAGCATTAAAAAGGTAATTTGGAAGTTAAAGTCACTATTTTATAATCAAATAACTAAATTACAATTACAAAACAAAATTATATCACTAGAGATGTGTTATTTAATCTATAGTGACAAGTAAATGTCAAATCACAGCACACAATTAATCTAATGAGCTAGAAAAGTCAAAGTTAACAACCAAATAAAAATAAATTAATTTTAGTAAATTGGATGTCAAAATGCAGGTGTTAATATGAGTTTTTAGATAGTGGTAATGGAATTTAAAAACCATCATTTGAAAGTAAGGGCCAAATAAAATGATAAATTGGTCAATAATAAAGCATGGCTGTCTATGTATTGAGGTCACAACATTTTATCTAAAATTCTTGAAAAAATGCTACTGCCAAAGAAACTATCAATAACCAAAGATCTAAACATATCCCTTGATAACTTCCAACCAAACTGGACTAATCTAGTGTGCTACTCTAAGGATACTCTATCTAATAAACTAATTAAAACAACAATAAATAATACCTAAAATAGAGTCAATGTCCAAATGGTCATCTCTAGGACTTTTTCAATGAAAACAGGTTGTGAGTGAGGATACCTGATTCGGTCTATACAATTTAAATGACTGTTAGAGACAATCAGAAGAATAATGGAGAAATTATTGAAAGCATCTACAGCTGTCTCAGTTGGCTCTTTAAAAACTTTCTCAAAATTTAAGAAATAGCTTTATCAGATGTCAAATCAACATGTTACAATTAAAGAACGGGAGTAGACAATAATGATTAAAAGTAATAAAAATGGGTTATTCAATCTACATAAAAAGTCATACTCCCACAGTAAAGTAAATAGATTTTTGACATTTTTAGAAAACGTTAATGTAATAAAATATAACCAAACATTTCCTTCTGGTACCTACAAGACAATTTAATGGTATGTGATTTATCTCACTACAAAGTGTAGCATCTAACAAGCATGATCTCCCAACCCCTAGGTTTTTACAATCATTAAAAGAACTAACAAATTGTGCACCGTTTATTCGATACAGACATTTAGTGCATGCATAACATTTTACAATAAGTGACACCAGGAACCAAGAGTTGAGTTGTGCTAAGCTCAGGAAACGTTTCATACAGACACACAAAACAAATAACCCATTCACTACTATTGGCCCAGTTGTTTTAACTTGTAAAGTTACTAAGCAATGTGAGGTTGTTTGTACCTCTGGTACTGAATACTGTTTGTTTGACTTCTTATTACCATTTTTATAAAACGTTAATGTAATAAAATATAGTTAAAAATATAACCAAACATTTTCCTCTGGTACCTACCTACAAGAACATCTAAAAACGTGTGATTTATTTCACTACAAAGTGTAGCATCTAACAAACATGATCTCCCAACCCCTAAATTCTTACAATCGTTAAAAAAACTAACAAAATGTGAAGCGTTCATTTGATGCTGGTATTTAGTTCTTGAATAACATTTTTCAATGAGTTATATCAGAAACAAAGAGTTGCATTGTGCTAAACTCAGGAAATGTTTGTGTGTCATATAGACACACAAAACAAGTAACCCATTCACTACTATTAGCCCAGTCGTTTCATTTAACTTGTCAATTTACTAAGCAGTGTGAGGTTGTTTATATCTCTGGTACTGAATAGTTTTCGACATCTTAACACGATAACCAAACATTCTTAGAAAATGTTAATGTAATAAAATATAGTTAATTTTATTTATATTTTTTTTTGCTAGGCCTTTAGGAAAGCTTTGTTTTAAAAGATTAAAAAAACAACAACTAATATTTTATCATTTTTTTCCTTTCCTTCTTTATAAAAAAGAATTGTTCTCAGTTTTAACTCTTTTTATAAATATATATAAGCAGCTAAATAAATAATTAAAATTTAAAAATAGTATTAATATCAAAAAAGACCAAAGCAAGAAAAATACCCACCGGGAAGGTAGAAGATGAAAAAAACAAAACACTATTCACACTGCTTATAGGTTTGGAAGATTATAATGCTACTAAAGTATATCACTAGATGTTGCTAGAATACCCAACTTTGATGGTAGAACTTATTTCTAATTTAAAAAAGAGCCAATCGCAGTGGAAGTAGCAACTGGAGGTTCTGTAAGTATACTAAGACAGTAAATGGGATTACGAACTTAAAGCAGAGTCACAATTTATTCATGAGTTTTGCACTCATAATTCACTCAGTGACCACTACCGACTTTTTATATTAATGTGGCCATTGTAAGGATAGAGATTAAAGACTACTGAGTCAATAAAAGAAAATTACTGTAAACATTATTTGTACAACTAAAGTAATTACAATATAAAACCATTACGTTCATTATTATTATTCACTTATTCAGTGTGGACAAAGAAAGGAAAATATTTTTTAAAAATAATAAAACTGTGAGTAAAAACAATATGTTACTGGTGGGGAGTGCATGGCCAAATGACTAGACAGCATAGATACTCAGCTCTTGAGATCGGTACTTAGATGAGTAATCATTCCCATCTGGTCCTTATCCGCTCTGAGCAGCTGCAGTCCTCACCTGGGTTACATAGGAGTCTTCAGACTTCAGAAAGAAACCTATCAGAGTAATGTGACGTCCTTAAATTGTGAATTAATGACTTTATTAAGTACTCATATTAGAATACCAGGACGGCAGGGTAGTAGAAAAATATTTCAGCTTTCATTTGTTCCAGTGATTAGTATAACTGCTTCACAGTATGAAGATTTTGGTTTTAAATCCAAATATGGATAGATTTATTTTACTTTTGTAAATAGAAGTCAGTATTCGCAATAGAATATCAAAAATAAATTCAACCAAGATACAAAAAAATTAATTTTGAGGGTTTCTCTACCACCTTATTGGGAAAAAGAGACACTCCCCACTGACTGATTTTAAGGTTAATAAGATGATTAGTTGAAAACGTATTTAGTAAATATATCTTTAAAAAACTTTAATTAGCTAAAAGGCACAGTTATTTGAGAATAGGTCTCATGGTAATCCTTAAATCTAAATGTATTTTATCTGTTCATCTTATGCTCTTATAAGAAATTAGGGCCACAAAACAGTACAGACAAAATAAATAAAACATCAACCCTGAATATTGGTTATTACAGTACAGTACATTTTGTACTAATGACTGTCCAATGGCTTTTGTGATCAATAAATAGTCGATCTCCCTAAGACACGACCCTTTTGAAGACAGGGCTAGTTAAGTAACAATACAATCATCACGTATAAAGGCACTAAAAAGAAACCTGCTCTCACCCTATTACACCCATACAAAATGCCATATTCTCCTCATCAATTCAATGAATCAGTAACCACCTGATACTATTTTTTATACCCATCCTATGAAAATGAAACACACCAAAAAAACTCATAACTGAAGATTTATGAAGTATAAAAATACTAATTACATTCTCACAACAAGAATTTGTTTTTCTAAAACATTCATTCATCGCCTATTAATAGAACAGTGATCAATTGATTTGAAATTATATGAAGTTTATAAAACATTAAAAAAAAAAGTGACAAACAAATATAGATAGTTATGATTCATCATTTCTATTTACATTAGTGAATAAGCATCACTATGGAGAAATAACAAGTAAATTTATTTAAAAACAGTTCACAGCTTACTTAAATTAATAGAGCACGAGTGTTTTTTGTAATTATGTAAACACATGTTTTAATAATCTGGTTTCCAGACTACATCCCAGGGCAATATACATTCTGCTAATAGTTGGCATTTTTCATAACCCTGGAGCATCAAACCTTTGTTGGTTCCACAAATATTGCTTCTCAATTCCAGATAATTCTACAAGTGCTTTCTACAATAAATACCCTACCATCAGTGAAAGTTTCAAGATCATCAAACCTATAATAACTTATAAAGGACATTTTTTGTAAAACATCAAGACGAAGGTTTAAGTAATACACAGTGAAATGCTTATTGGGTGAATTTTATTGCATCAGAATTATAATCCTAACCAGCACTGCATATAAATATATATGCATATATTTTGGTAAGTGGCAGAGATATATTCCGATGAGAAAATGAGTTATGACAACAGAGACTTAATAGAAAATATAACTGAGAACTCAATATTTCAGAATATTCTGATGCATAGAAAATAATTAAGAACAAATCAAACAAAAACAAAAAACTAAACTAACCTGCATGCATTTCTTGAAAATCTTGCCGATTTTACAGTTAAAAGACAATGCATATGAAATCAAATGAACTCATGAACCTCTTAAGAAAAACACAAAATATAATATAATTACGCAAGCCAAAGTTAGGCAAAACATTGGGAAATGCAAACTACTATGCCATCTACATTTAGCATGAATAGAAACTTCAAAACCACATAATTACTCACCATTTTTTTGCCTACTTTAAACAATAAAAAAATATGTTAATTAACTATATCACGTTTACTAGTTCCAAACACTATTTGTTTTTAGTGTTTGTCGAAACAACAAAAGTTTGATATTCTAGTGTTAAGGGATTCTAATTCCACAAGTTCCCTTATTTTCCAACATAATATTTTGTCTCCAATCCTGGTGACTTTTCAGTGTCTATTGCATAGACACATAAAAATGTTTTGTACAATCCTATTAGATGGAATACAAGTAGAAAGGTAAAATGGCAGCTTTGGAGTAGAGAGAAAACAAGAAGCAATAAAAATACTATATTTCTATACATAGTTCTATTGCTATAAATAAATACATATATTTTTCTACCCGAGTAAAAAAGGGGGAGTACTGGTGACATCCTATGAACCCCCAATTATAAATTAAGAAAAATAAACTGAAAAAAAAAACCCAGCTAATAGAACACTATATTAGATATAGCAACGTAAAACACAACACTCAGTCCACATTAATGAAATTTTCATAATTAAACATGCTGTAATGAAGTTAATCGAAATATAACAGTAATTAGTGTACTCATTTCCATTCAAAACAGTAACATTGGTGTCAAAAATCTGCAATTCGTGTTACATTTAGGTACAAATATATTCTGAGATCAAAAACACATTTCTAATAAACTATACATATCTTTTTATAATTACATGACATAATTACTAATAATGTTATAAATAAATTGATGTTCAAACCTATTCACATGCGAGTTTACTATCAAAACTGCTTAGAGCAATAGCAAAAGCCTGAAGAGCACACATGGGGTAGCGATAATCCATTGTAAAAACATCTTCTGCAACTCTTCCAAATTGCATTACCACATAATCCACTAAAATAAATAAAAAAAATTGTATTTAGAACTCAAAAAGTCTTATTGTACTACTTTGAAAATTATATCCAAACTACTTTCATTTGTAAATATATTGATATAAATATAAGTATTACTATACAGTTAAAATTACTTGAGTCCTAGCCAGGAAGTTTACTAGCCCTCTAGCTTAGGTAGTAGAAATATAACCCTATATATTCGGCAAAGAATTAAAATGCAAAAAAAACACCACAGATTCGAAAACAATAGAAATGAGACCCCCCCCCTCAAATGGTTTTTTTAAAAGGTTAATTAATTTTTACACTAAGGTACTGACTAGTTTTTTCTAAGAATTAACTGTTTCAAGATATCTGCCACCAAAATCGGGATATTTCTCATAACGAATCATAAGAGAAGCAATTTATAAAATTATATCTTTTCCCAGTTTTCTCATAATGGCAGTCATTTTTATACTATAGAAAAAACTTCCACTGTTACAAAGTGCAAATTTATGAAAAAATAAAATTACTTGTCAACTTGTACATTCCATTGTTATTCAGTTTGATTCCAGATTAGTTTGAAGGTCTGCATCAAGTGAATTAGCGGCTAACCTACCAAGTGACAAATGAACACTCATCTCATTCTTTCTTGATTAAGACAAAAGATTTTTCAGTTAAAAAAGAATTTGGCTATTATTTCAACATATACTAGGTGTTATTTCATATGTTGCATGACAAAATATGTTCAAATACACAAAATCGAGTAAATTTAAGTTTATTCCCTTATGTATAACTTCTCGAGTGTTTTAAGTTCTCTTATGATATCCTAGCTCCATCATATCTCGAGCTGTTTCAGTTTGACAAAATTGAGGACAGATTTTCGAGGTTAAGTTGTTTTTCTTTTAATATAATATCAAAGAATATAAGTACATACATGATACCTCAAGTACTTCAGCAACTACTAGGAATAGTAATGTACATCATTACTTAATAACTGCAACTGTAGGAAATGTCTGTCCAAATGCTCACGATAGCCTCAAATCCTCTCCTCCCCCCTAGAGTCCTTGTATGGAATACCTTTTCGCTTAAGTATCTGACCACTCCAAGTGTATTCTTTATGGTGCTATCTATTGTACTCAAGTTCCCTTTGATCCCATATTTGAATCAAATCTTTACAACCTTGTCTCTTCATTGTATCACGTCAATTTAGCTGGTGATCTTAACACTAATTTACTTAGCAATTCCTCAGATAAACACTTCCTTGGCAATCTTACCACTTCTCTGAATCTTTTGTTATCCTATATTCTGTCTCCCTTCATTCGAATATTTCAGATTCCTGGATAGATATTTTGATTTAGGTTGACTTGTTTCCTTGAAGTTGATAAGGGCCAAGCTCTTGTTCTCCACAACTTTTGAAATAAAACATTCTAAAATACTTTATAGTGACATGGTAATAAGGAGATAGTAGTTAGCACCCTCCAGCTTATTAGAAAAAAATATTATTCCTACAGTAACAGAATCATTGAATGACAATCAGAAACAATAATTAATTTGCTGTAACAAAGGGCCTAACTGTTAGAAGTATCCATTTCCCATATAAAAATATACACTTTGCCACATGGCGCAAATTAGGATGAAATAAGACAAGTTAACACATTGTAGAATAACCATGCCCTTGTAAGTACTGGATATAGGCCCTCATTGCTTGATGCACTATCTTATTGTGGAGTTAAAATGGATTCTGACAATTACCTAGCAATAGCTTAAATCAGACCTCAGACACTACAGCAAGATTCCAGGATCAAAAACTTAAGAATAGAGATGTGTGAGAGTTTTTTTTTATAGATTAATAGCTTCAAAGTTCAGAAACATTGAATATCAATCTAGATGGGTATCATATCATAATGCCCTAAAGGGGACACCAAAGGAGAATCTGGGATTCAAGGAAATCTAAAAAAAAAAACAAAAAAAAACTCAGTGAACGAGAATACACACATCCACCAAAGGACGAAGAGATGATGGGAAAACAAATCATCGTAGGACATTGAAACATTCTTCAGAGAAAAAAACACTAGAAGCTTCTTTCAAATGGCCAATAAAGGCAGCAAATCTTAGGGCACCTGCCTGTAAGGCTTAAGCTGAATGCTTAATTTCAGAAAAGCAAAGAATATTGAATCAATGGGAATTATTTTCAGGTTCCCTTAAATAGATGTGAACAGGAGACGCCCCACCACACTATCATTGAAGACGAACTGGTGGATTGGATAAATTTAAAACTACCAGATCAAAAGGAAGAAATCAACCCAGTTACAGATAAACTGAAGCATAACTGAGTACCAGATTGGGATGTTAAGTTATTCTACTAGGCCAGATAGGTGATGATGTTTTTTTCTATACTCTCAGTTGGTTTAAAACCACGTTCATCACCTGTCTGAGTTGAATGTATGAATGTGATCTATATATATAAATATACATGAATAAAATATATCTCAAGTTTGATTAAGTAAGCCTACCATCAGAATCGTGTACTATTTGAAAGTTCTTTACTGATGCTTGTGTTACTCTTCCATGAAAGTTTAATACATAGGATTGCGTATCATCATTCCAAGCAGGGGTTTTATTGTGTAACTGTATGATATTATCCATAGTTTTAGTTCGATAACATTCTGAAAATAAATTAAGATATAGTTAATAGTTCAGTATTGTTTTTTAAAAGTAGAATAGGTCTCTCTTTCCCTGAATATACTATGGGAGCATATTTCATGATACATGGAAAAACAAAAATTAGCAGAATCAACACTATGCTAATGTTGTTAGTAGTTAGGTCATTAATGGCCTTGAAATGGGGTGGCATATTCTATGATGCTTAACAGTACAATTAATTAAAAAATCAGGTCAATTCAAAAAAAGTCTATGGAACCATAACACAGATAATAATAATTTAAATGTGGTTGTTTTCTGTGTCATACATTATTAAAATGTTTATATTGAAGTTATGTAGTGTTTTAATGTTATGGTAATTTATACAAATACAACTACATAAATTATAACTTCACATATTGATGAAACAAATAGATAATCATCATATATAATTATATTAAATTTCATACTAATACTTATTTTAGTTAAAACTCACCTAGTAATGTTTCAGTGTCATCTGTTGGAATAACACTGACTCTTTGATTATTGGCAGTCATACCCGGTAATATAACAGTCATCTTGCGAGGTCCTTTGAATCCAAGTACATTGGTATCCTAAAAAGAAAAAAGATAATCCAAGGCCAGAGGAGCAAGTCATTTTTATAATTCAAGATTTATTTAATTCATGATTATAGACCAGTTTTCAATTAGACACCTGCAGAAACCAGAAGTAAGAGGTCCACCCAGAACAAGGTGGATTCAAGGGCTCCACAGAGGAAATGGCACATAGTGAGGTACTAAAGGGATAGGTCGGCCACAGACAATGATGGGGGGAGGTAAGAAGGCGTCATTATTTATTTTAGCACTGTCTCAATTTTATCACAATCTAAATACCAAGTAACTAGGAAGGAGGGTAGGAGGGTTTGTCACTAAACATTTTTAGAGTAATTTGGAGACATGAGTTCTTTAATGTGCTAATAGTGCTATCTCTTGAAAAAAAAAACCATTTCAAAGAGTGTTTGTTGTGATAGGCTATCTTGGGTTCAAATGATTTTCTCTCTTTGGAGTATTTTCAATCTAATTAAATATTATATTTTAGGAAAAAATTGTCTCAATGTTTTGTTATGATTTTTGTAGTTTAAATCAGGGATAGAAAATCAGGTAACAATACTTGTCAATTAGTTTAAGTTATTTTCTTTCATTTGCCTTTCTTTTGATCACAAAATAATTGTCTCCATTGGGAGGCAATTATCTACTGTATTTACCGTAAATCTCTGGATTATGAATAGACATGATTTTGAGTAGTGTGGCCTTTTGGTATTTTAAGTCATTATACACATTACGAGGTTCCATATAAGGTAGGTGATGCTTCCATAAAATATTATATATTCTTTAGCTTGAAACACAAGAAAGAGACAGAGAGGGTGTTATTGTAAACAACCAGTTTAAATCCTCAGTACTAAGAAGTAAATTAACTTTAATTTTTGAGAAATGTGAGGTCATAAGTGCTTAAGATGATGAAAGTACTTAATTACCTTATTGTTTCATGGAGGGGGGGAGAGTAATAAACCTAATCTTTGATAGATAATTTCTCAACATACACTTCAGGTCTAAGACCTGCATTTAAATATATAAGTTGCTTTTTTCTTTATAAAGAAAAATAATATCTTTATTGAAATGATTACTTGGAATATACACAACCCATTTCAAGCAAGTGCTTAGGACTATAGTATAATATAAGTTATTAAAATTTTTATTAACATTATTATTTGTCACATCATTTATCAAATATCCATTGTAAGAGGCAGAAATAAACTTTATATATAATAATTTAAAATAAAAAAAGAGATGTAAATTAGTTAAAAGATATATGAATCTTACATATACGACAGCAGCCAATTCTTGTCTAGGCAAACTAGCTTGATCCCTTGAGCTTATTTGTTTTGGAGATTTACCATTGTCATATACAGTAAATTGAGTTCCAAGGAGGTTTGATCTTAATTTACCAATAAATGCTTCTCCTCCACGTGATAGATCAGTAGGGTCAATTGAGATAAGGTAGTTACTCGTAGTACTTTTTTTACGCTTTCTGCCAGCAAGTAAGAATATCTGAAAATTACAATTGAAGATACTATTATCTACCTAGTATAGGAGAATGGAAAGTGATAAGTGGCCCTTTATAGGTTTTTATTTCAAAATTTTTTTAAAACATTAAATTTTGAAATAAATAAAAGAAAAACAAAACATTTGATATCAGGTCAGGAAGGGCCAATGGAACAAAAGACCCTACCATACTCTTTCAAAAAGGTTAGAGAATCGTTTTACCTCAGCTCACAGGTTAAGTTTAATAATAATGTAGCACAGTAGTCTTCTATAAGGGCATTTTAGCTGGATAAAACTCAAAATCGGAGGACTAAAAAAAAATTCTCCTACCACTGTAAGATGAAGGTAGGATAGGAAGAATTACAGTAGTTTATGACTTTATTTATGGTAGTAAATGCTTCTGCCAACTTCCCCTTTTTTAACCTAGTCAATCAACACTCAAACCCAATCAATACTACTGTGCCCGATGTCCTTAAAATTAAAGGATTCATGTTTTTTTTTTTTTTACATCCTGCAATAGTTTCTAATATGTACCGCTGTTCACGGCGATCGGTGACCATAAACATTTCCAAGTTTCATCAGTTTGAAATGTGTGCTTATAGGTTAACCCCGCTCATAGAGAGCCATCATCGCTAGGAGCACCTGAAGAAACATGAGGTATTATCTGACAGGTGACAACACCTCCTGGACAACCTTTTGTACCAGCATAATTTTTTACCTTCCCCAGATGTTTAGCGAAGGATCCGAATCCCCCTCCACAGGGAAGTTAGAAATTTCTTGGATGCTGATCAAGAGATTTTGACACATGGGAAGAAGATATGATTTTTAATAGGTCACCTTTGAACTTCATTCTGGGACATTAACGAACAAATAAGGAATGACTAGCTGACAGAAAAAAAATAAAAAATATATATAAAACATTACACTGATATGATAATCATATAAACAATAAAGGGCCTTTGTACATATGAGATGATTACAAAAATAAAAATAAGTAGAGGTGAAAAAAATAAAGAAAAATACGGAATATTGACAAATTATGAATCGTTAGATTGGAGGGAGATAAGAAACTGGTGAAGTCTAGATTTAAAAATTGGGAGAGTTAATAAATGACAAACATCAATAGGGGTAGATTCCAAAGATCTGAGTCTCTCATCAAAATCTGTGCCAGATAAGAAAAGAATGGCCAAAGGAAGCAGATTACTGAGAAGGGAAACAAAAGTCGGAAGGGAGGGATTTGATAGCAGATTTGAATTGAAGGAGGTTTTAGCATTTTAGTAACGATAGTACTGAAGAGGAGCAATTTAAGTAAGTAATGGTGATGTGCAGAAGGGCATAGCCACCCCTTACTAGGAGCATTGCAACAGAAAACATGACAATTCTCTGCCGATCCCGAGAATGAATCTAATAAAATAATTCATCGGCTGCTTTAACCAAGACTTGAGATGCTCAGAGAGACCACCATTTACCATACAACTATAGTAAAAATGAGGAAAGACAAAAGAGAAAACCAGGAGTTGGCGCACATGTGATGGAAGATGTCTGGACCCATCGAGCAGTTTAAGGGTGGAAATGGTATGGCTGATGATTTGGGAAATGTGGTATTTCTAGGAGAGAGTTTGGTCAAGGACAAAACCTAGATTTTTAGCTGATAGGTCGAGCTTCGATGGTGAAGGTGGAAATATCATTTAGGGTTTCGAGGAGGGGATATGAGCCAATAATAATTTGCATTGGACTTTTCCGCATTCAATTGATGATTGAGGAAAGAGCCTCAGGCCTCGATTCGGTCCAAGTTTTCCTGAATCAATAGTTAGACAGATTGGAGCTGAATAGGAGGAATGTATAGGTTAATTGGGCATTGTCAGCATATAGGTGGTATGAGCAGTGATGGATAAATGTATAGAGGCTGTTGATGAAGACACAAAAATGTAATGGAGATATTTATGAACCCTCAGCTAAACCGGAAGACAATGAAAAGGGTTGGGATGGGGGTTTATTTACCAGGGATGAGTACTACTTGGGAACGAGCAGAGATGAATAATTCAAACTAGCTAACAGAACTGTAAGAAAAGGACATCAATACTTTTCTATCAAGTTTAAGAAAAATTTAGATATGAAACAATATGGGACGAATTGAAGGAAGACAGAGCTTAAATAATTTCATTGGAGTGCCATCTGGACCTACCGAATTCGTACTTGATTTCATAAATGAGGAAATGAGGTCAGAAGGAGAAATGTAATAGAAAAATAAGTTCTCTTGATAGAAATTACTAGTATTGCTAATTGGACTAGAAGGTATGGCAACGAAGTAGTCGGAATGGACAGAAAATAAAAATTGATGTCATTGGGATAAATATGCCAAAAAGGAGAGGGTTCGATTTAATAAGAGAAAATTTGCGAAGGAGGTTTCATTGGGTGCGAGAGTCCAATGCTGAAGATAGCGACTTGCCAATGAAACAGCTGCGTTTTTGCTTCAGTCAACCAGTGGTACAATACATGCCTGCTACTGTGCAAAAAGTTTTTACGCATGGAGCTGATGTGATGGTTACATTCTAATTACCCATCAAGCAAATGGCAAAAAATACTCAGGGAGTAGGCACAAAGAGGTAAAAAATTAGCAAGTACTCAAAAAATTTCAGGGCTAACCACCAATGAAGACCTCCCAAATAGACTTAGCTTTTTATCTGACCCTCTGATCTTATCTTTAGTTTAAGTTCATTGCCATCAACCCTTCATAATAAGTTGCTACCAGCAGCACTCATTTTATAACTTGTGGAAAATAAATCTATTTTATGAGTTTATAATTTCTAGCAGTCAGTCAGTCCCACCGGTCGCTGATCAATCAATAAATAATGTGAAATTAATTTTGTCCCATGAAAATGCACATTTAGACCACTGTGTATAGGAAGAAAAAAGGTGATGTTTGCAAATAATTGCTTTTTTGAGCTGAGGTTTTAAGTTCTAAGTAAAGAACTTCTAATATGAACAAAGCTCAAATTGCCTAAAACCCTGATCTACCCTGTCTTAAAATATTAGTCAAGATTGCGGTTCCTTCACTGATTTCTCTGGAAGGTTTGAATTAACGCCTCAATTAATGAAGTGGCCATAGATGAATTCACTTAGGGAAAACAATTATTTCAGTCATATAGAGAAGAGAAATACAAACATATTGATAAGTATAAATGTTACTATTTTGTTTTTAAAAAGATATTTAATATTTGTTAGATATCCCAAACTTCAAATTTATAGCTAAGTGTTATATGACTGGTATAGTAAAAATTTATAATATTAAATTTTAATAGGAATAAAACTTATTCCTGCATCTTAATTTAACAGCAATTATTGGAAATAAATAATGAATATTACTTATAAGTCTGAAAAGATGGCTGAATCCTACTCTATTTAATGCGGAATATAGAATAAGTAATCAAAATAATGAAAAATGAATACTTATAACTGACTTTTACCTTTGTATTGATCAGATCATTATTAGAAATTTTATATAGACAAAAATAATCTATTTTAAATGAAAAACTTTAAATTATAAAAATACCTTTTTACCATAGTCTCTCTCTAAATGAAGAAAATATGTTGGATAAAGGCCTCTATCCATACCCTTACGATCTCTAGTTATCCGACATTTGTAATGAACATGTTGAGCTGCTGGTTCCATTACAAATTTTTCAAGGTTTCCAAAAAAATCACCTTGAATTTCTGATACCTATTAAAACATAGATTTTAAATTATATACATTTTAGCTCTGATACCTTAAATTTAAAAATATAATCTGATAATTTTCTAAAAATAGAATATACGTACATTTTTCTATGAATACACTTTTCTTACAAATTAATGAAATATTAAAAATTATGATGAGTAAAGATGAAATAGAAAAGTCCCTCTCGTTTTACGGAGGCAGATCCTGAACAGACTGACGCACAAAATGAGAGCCGATGGTTGCAGGTCTACTCCTTTTTGCCGCTTCCTCTGCAATAAAACAATGTCATCCGGCTACAGCTATGGTTGTAACTATCGCCCCCGGCCTTTCTCTGTTCTTCACCGGAACCCCCCGGACCTCCAGAGACCTTGACTGCAGGCCCTGATCCACAAAAATGAGCCTTGCTTCCAGGATCTTCAACTCCTTGAGTGCCAGGTTGCTTAAGTTGAAGGTCTCTATGCATTCCTTCTGTTGCTCAGTGTGCTCCTCCAGACCCTCTAATAAGGCGACATTCTCAAAAAAAGAGATCTTCAACTGCTTTGCTAATATGGCAAGCAACAAAACAAGCCAACCTCCTCCCGCACTGGTGAAAGAAGAGGCCTCACATCCCTGACTACCTCCCTGAGCGTTCACTGCCAATAACCAGTTATATAAATTACTTGGATGATTGATTAAATTCAAAAGAAGTATTTAATCCATAAATATTTTAATAAGAATTTGTTTACTATCTATAAAATATTTGTTCATTATTTATTTTTTTCAATCACGCAAGTTTATGTTATAAGAAGATACTTTGCTTTTAGTTTCATTTAATGCAGCACTGGTGGTTCAATTACTATTAGTCATAAATAATTAATTACTTTATAATAAAAAATAAATATGTTCATATTATTATGAGTTATTACCATATTATTCTCCATAACTATTTTTCGTCATCAAACTGTATTGTGTTAATCAAACTCTGTTTATATTGAACTATTCTAAATATTCTAATGGTTTTATGTAATGTTATTTAAACATGTATATTACATCGATTTTGTTTTTGAAAAAAACAATATTATTTGTACTAAAAAAAAAGTAAAATAATCTGTGAATCGCTTAACCACGAATTCGAAAATATGAATTGAAAAAATCTGCAAATACCAACCCCACCCTATGCTTACTGTATGTATTTAATTCATAACAAAATGTATTTGTAATTTTATTGATTAATATATTTATAGAAGGTCTACAGGGACAGAAAATTTAATATTTTCTAGTGTACATTTTTAAGGGTAATTATCAACAAAATTTAATGCAGACAGTAATAATAACTAAATATCAACAATTAAAATACAATTCTATACTTATAATATAGTATAAAATAATATTCTTAATGCCCCTAGATTTTTTTTCTCAGGCCAACAGGTTTTTGCTTTTATAGTTTTTGCTGTTTATCTTCAATTTATTTTATTGTGTTTCCCTTCTAGAAGCTTGTAATACTTATTCTTTAAGACAAATGAAAGAGAGGTTGTTCATACAGTACATTCATTCATAATAAACATGAGGCAGTGCCAGCTCCATGTCAAATTGACAGGAACATACAAAGTTACCAAGAAGGACAAATAAAAAAAATGATCAGACTAGTAGTTCTGTACAAAAAATATGAGATGTCAAAGATGTTGAAAACTACCATGGTTCTCTGAAGATAAAATTGTTACTTATATTAAGCACTTAATAGAACACATTTGTTTATAAGGCTGTTAGGGCACATTGTTGCAGTACGGCTTATTAATTTAAATAATTATCAGTTATTTAATAGATTAAATTAGAATTGTAATAATTGTATTTTAATCTGTTTACTACACTTACATCACTACTTAAGCTGGAATAGATAAACTGTCCAGAAAATGTTTCGGGTGAAATTACACTACCAGCATCAAAGCTGTCCATGGGAGTTTGAGGTGTGATAGGTGAAGATTCAGTATCTTCCACTTCCATGTCATTATTCTCAAAATTAAGGAGTTCAACTCTTGAATTCAGCACATCTAAGAGAAATCCAAAAAATTACAAACAATTATTCAGTTTTTTTTTTTTTCAAAATATAATAGTTCATTATTTTTTAATTTGCAAAATACAAATTTTGACATAAATAAAAATAGTTCACATATTGCTTCAGATAACCACCACCAAAAGTAATAATATGAAAAGAAAATTAACAAATAATATTAATAATTTCAAAAAAACAGCAAACTCTATAGGATTATAATAAAAATATAAGTATTACAAACTTAATTGATAAATTCTTAAAAAACGAATTGTCTATACTTAGAACCACTTTTTACAACTGCTTAACTGTCAGTATTCATTAGCATTTAAAATAAGATTTAATTTATTCTTTGCATAGTTTCTACATTGTATGTATATATACACACACACACACATTTTACAGTATTAACTTGGTATTGTAAATATAGCTAGGAAATAGAAGGTCTGCATTATCCCAGTGGTTCTCAACCTATTTCAGTCTATCGCCCACTTTTAAGTACTCTATCCTGCTATCACCTATCACCCTATTTGGAATAATTGTTACTGTTACATTTTGATTTCCAGGGGTGACTTATCACCATTAGCCTTAGCAGAACTAAAAAAAGTGAATCCTGGGACAAACGTTTAATTCAACAACACAGAAAAATTTACAATAAAAAAGGTTAATCGTAATAAATTAAATGATTGCAAGTATCTTAAAACTAGAAAGAAAGGCAGGAAAAACTTCTTTAAAAAAGTAAAAATTAACAACCGACAAAACCAGAAAGCCTCTTGGCTTTCACAAAGGTTAGTGATTTCAGAATTGCACTGGAATATGCGCACGCACCACAGGCAACAAAATACCCCATGGTCCCATCAACATCGAGCAATATCCATGAGGGAACCATGTCAGGGACATGGATCCCGTGTGTGATTAGTGGGGCAGCAATGAGGTAAGATAATTCTTAGTCATTGAAAGAGACTGTCTAAGTGTTGATACAAGTACACCTATGCATGGGCTGTGTGGTGGGAGAGATCAAGAGTGAATGGATATTTCTTGTGTGGACAATGATCTGGTGGACAGGTATAATTTCAGGTACTGTGATCTCTTTCAGTGAGCAGTAACTTTCCTTGGCCGAGTCTATAGCAAGGTCTATTATTTTCCTTTGGTTTAATGTTTAAGTGAATTTAATTCTTTTGTTAATGTGTTCTTTTTGATAATAATGTCTTTTTGATCATTCCTCTAAGGTCCATCACTCTCAAAAATGATCACTCCTATTGACACAGTCTTCATCTGTATTTCTATATCTATATGCTGCTTCACTTCTAAGTGATAATAAACAATTTAAATCCTGAAAGAGTACACAAGAAAGAGTAGACGATTATTCTTTGTTTCTCCAAAATGTTATCATTTTTGTTCTTCACTCTTAACTTCAATTTATGTCGGTCAAGATTATGTTTAGATATCGAGCTCTGAGGTTTATGAAAGATGATGATAGATTTTCATTAAACTATAAATGAACATTTTGACATTCTATGTATGCTGCATCAGGTCCTGAGTTTCCAGAAGCAGTTTCCCAGTTTGAAAAAAACTTTGGTTAAAATTGAAATAACCTGAGTTGCAGCAAAGTTTAACACTGTGAATGGACAAATCTCTAGGGATGTTAGGAGGAGAATGGATAAAGTCCCTGTTTTTGTGATCCAAGCAATTGCTTGTCTAGTAGAATGTTTGTAAATAGTGAAATAACCTCAAAAATGGGGTTAGGAGGAGAATGGATAAAGTCCCTGTTTTTTGACCCAAGCAATTGCTTGTCCAGTAGAATGTTTGTGAATAGTGAAGTAACCTCAAAAAGGGGGAGAAAGAAATGTTAGTGGGAGGGGGGGTATAATTAAAGGTAATCTAAGAATTTAATTTGATGAGTTCGAAATAATTTTTTATGTCATAAATGTTATAAAGATTGATCGTCTGAATAAATTCCCTCAACTACAACTTGACCTAAAAGCCAACAACAAAATTCACAAACATAAAGATCCCATTCCTTCTAACCTCCTTAAACACTGGAAAAATCCATCAGGACCTTTCTTAACCTTATTTCTTAAGTATGATGTAAGCAGTCAATGTCTTTACTCATCTATGTAAATTTAATAATTTTCATATTGCTTAATATGCTATCATATTGTTTAAATTATATAAGTACTCTATGCATCTTCAAATATTTAAATCACTACTTTATGTCACACCACCTTAATTGCAATATACCTATATTTATCATAAATTGTTTATGGTGCCATTATCACTCATACTGTTAAATACTTTCATTCCCTTCACATCAAATTTGTAGCATTGTGGATTCTCACATCAACTTTGATTTCCCATTTGTGGCGTTAACTACTATAGTTACATTTATTTTATATACATCTTATCATGGAGTTAGGGAAGGGCAAAGGACAAATGGCATGACCTAGGGGGAAGAAGAGAAGTCAGCCAGAAACAAAAATAAGTGAGACACCCAACGAGATTTTGGTCTGGTCATAAACTTATTTTTCTTTGACTAATAATTATTATAAAACCAGCAGTATTACCCCTACTACAACTAATACTTATTAACTTTTTTCTTTACAACATGTGCCCCACTAAAAACAAACAATAATCTACAGTTTTTGTTGTATTCAGTGATTCGGTCTGAGTGCACTTGAGATCAGGAAGTCCCAAGTTCAAATCCTGACCCACATATTTTATATCTGAATAATAATTATAAAACCAATGTAATAATAATTTTTTTCTAAGATGTGTTCCAATAAAAAATAACAATAACCTAAAATATGCCATTCGTTTGCTTTATAATAAATTCTTATATCGTGCATCCTATGGGTTCATTTATTTTATTCACCCTCTGTACTTCATAATGTAAAGGTTTGAAAAAAAAAATTGTGTGATTTTTATTTAAGTTAAACACCATAGAGATTGCTGTGCCCAGGATTTATACGGAATGGGGACATTGATAATCTAAAAAAGAGAAAATAAATAAAACTAAAAAAAGGAGAAACATATGTGAAGTTATGATTATAATATAATATACTCGTATAATTATTTATAAGATAATAATTACTTGGTGACTAATTGGGGCTCTAAACTAAGAATTTTTGTGTTCAATTACAAAACATTTCTCCAAGAGTAGTGTTTGTAGGTGGTTCTGTAATGGTGTGGGCTGGCATAATTTTGGAAGCCTGCGCAGAGTTACACATAATAAACAGGGGCTCACTGACTGCAGAGAGGTATGTGACGAACATACTGGAGCAATATGTAATGCCATTTGCCCCATCTATTGGTGAAAATTTCCTTCATCTCTGAGACAATGCGAGACCACCTACCCCTGCTATCGTGAATGCCAACTTCCAGGAAGTAGGCATTAATCTTCTGCTCCTTCCTGCAAGAAGTCCGGGCCTTAACCCGATAGAGCATGTGTAGGATATGCTAAATAGGCGTACCAGAGCTCGGAATCATGCACCAATAACACCTGTTGAACTTCTAAACACATTATTGGAAGAATAGGAGAACATTGGTCGTAATCCAGACAATGTCGAGATGACTGGAAGCTGTTAGACAAACTAGAGTATATGTTACCAGATACTAACACAGTAAACATTTTTTTCTGATTAATTCCGTGTTTGTGATTCATTCTCACATAATCCTTCCTCATTCCAGGCTCCTTGCTTCTGGAATGCTTTGTGGACTTTCCATCCAGTTTGTTCTCGTTTGCTTTCCAGGCAAAGTGGCCTACCATTGGCAGTAAATGACTACATTATTCTTTTTTCATATAAATGACTATTTTATTGTTTTATCATTGGTTAGATAGGGATTCATAGTTTTTCTCACTCTTAGGTTTTAGAAGTTTTCAGTAGTGAAGGGTTTAATAGTGATGCCAGTTTTAGTGTGTACTAGATGGGTAAATTGTGTAGCGATGAATATCACTTGATTTTTATTTATGAAACACAAAATTAAAGCACTATTATTTATTTTATTACACCCATTTAGAAAATAAGTAATATTAATTTAAATGTTATTGTTAATTATGTAACTATCAAACAATACTCACTGAAGAAATCACCTCTACCAATAAAATTATAATTATCCAACAACACAATTTTCTTATCACAGCACAACAGCTAAATTTAAAGCATTTTTTATTATATTTGTCATCAATTTAAAAAAAAAAATCTAACCATCACTTCCTTCAGAAGTATTTTCTATTATCCCGGTTATACTTTCTCCTGAATCTGGGTTTCCATGCATCATTGTAAACTGTAATGGCCCATCGTAACCTAAAACAAACGAAAAATTCAAAAATATTTGAACCCATATTCTACAGCTTTATTAAATGATACAAGGATATACTAAACTAGACACAATAATGAATTAAAATGTATGGCAGTGTAACCTAAAATTGGAAACGGGTTACTCTTCCAACCCTTGGATAGTCTAAAGGCCTAAACACAAACGGGCATAGAAAAAACTAACTACAAATATGAGATTTGATTCCTAGCCCCTTAAAGAATTTTTCTTAAAGGAGAGAGGGTGCCTTATGGCAGGTATACTCAGTCTAGTACGGGAATATGAGTAGTTTCTTGAATAAAGGTGTAACAAATCATTCTAAAAAAACAAAATGAAGGTTGTGAGGTAATAACTTATTGTAGGCCATGCAAGAACCAAAGTACCATCTATTATGATAGCAACCTCATTAGGCCTGATCTATACAATATTTCAGTATCCACCATTTACACATCCCCTTTTTTCAAATGTGGCTTTAGCCATTGAACGGTGTACATCGTCTCTGAGATTAACTGACTTCGTACAATTGCCCATTTTCAAGAACAATTATTATGGTCTGCAACTGCATAGAAGAATGAAAATTTCAGAGACAACGGTATGGAAGGGGTGAAAGGAGTAAATTAAATATATTGTGGTCAACGTTTTTATTGATGGCAAAGACTTGGTGGCCACTATTGCACCTACACTTGACCCTGCCTTAACTAGCTGGTACAGATACCTGTTTCCAGGTGACATATATTCACCAATGTTTATCATCGAGTTGGAAGTAGGGGTTCTTCTACCAACTAATGTGAGTAGAGAAATCCCTCTACTATGTGCATCGAAGGATATCTTGTCCACGATCAACTATCTGACAAATGTCTCGACAATCACAGGTGTGTCATCTCCCACTGGACAATTTTCTCAACAAGGTACCTGATGACTCAACAGGACTCATTCCCAAAAGCTAAAAGAGAGAGGGAGGGTTTGTTCCTCTGTATTTCTGAAGTGTCATAGAAATCCCTTTCTACCATTTGTGCCGAGTTCTGTTCAAACCCTAGGGTTCAGCCAGCTACCTGTCCATAGAACCATACAGTGAGAAGAACAAACACTGTGATTAAAAACAGGGCCCAGGTAGAACTGGATCGGGGTGTTCAAAGAATTGTGACGATGTTGTAATGTCTTGATAAGGCTTCTAACATACAATAAACTGAACACCATGTACGTAAATTCAATGATTTATTGGTTTACACATTTATAGCTATACAGGCTCAAACAAACCTTAAAACAAAACTCAGCCGGGAAGGTAACCCCGCTGTTTCCTAATCGATACATGAAATCGATATTACCTATACCACATTCTCCCCCCTCTAATCCTCAAAATAATGAAAAATTACAAAAAAAACAAATCACCTATTATACTTTTTTTTTTTTTTTTTTTTTTTTTTTTTTTTTTTTTTTTTTTTTTCCCGTAAATTATTTTGTAAAAAGAAATCACAGGAACATAATTTATATTTCTTCGATCAATCTTTTTGTCGGTTTCTTGATTCGTTGAGGGCGAGCTGACTCACATAGTTGGTCTTTTTGGCATGTGCTCGGCAAAGTGCCAGATTGACTGGTTGGCATCTCCTGAGTTGGCTCCAAAATGGTATCATTAGTCACCTGTGTTGATACAGGTTCCACATGACTTGAATAGGCCGGCAAAACCTCTCGTGCAGTAGAGGACCCATGGATTTGGTCCAGATGCCTGGTCCACTGTCTATTCAGTGATGGCACAAAAACTTGACGTCTTCGAGGCCCTAAGCATTTAACAACCGATGCTGGAATCCATTTCTCCCCAGAATGCCGATAGTTTCGTACATAAACTGAACTTCCTTCAGGATAAGAATCAGTAGCCGTAGGTGACCCACGATAAGCATTTACTTGTTTTTCCTGAGCCATTTGCACCTTAGTCGACATAGCAAGAGGTCGTAGGAGGTCAAGTCTGGTCCTTAGCTGACGGCCAATCAACACCTGGGCGGGGGAAACTCCAGTGGTAATATGAGGCGTATTACAATAATCCAACAGGAATCTATTCAGAGTCACGTCCAAATCTGAAACAGAAGAATCTACCAGAGCGGTCTTCAAACTTCGTTTGATGGAGCGTACAGCATTCTCAGCTGCGCCATTGGTCTTTGGTGAAAATGGCGCTCCATGCTTGAGGTCAACGCCATTATGCTGAAGAAAATTCCTAAACGTCTCACTATCGAAAGCCGAATAATTATTTTTTCAGTGAAATCAGTGAAAACTTCGGGGAAATTCTGCACCGCTTCCTGTAACAATACCGTTGACATATCCGTATTGAAAAACACTGGTTGAGCTGTCCTGTGACTAGGACCCACTATTTTGAACCCAAGATGCTCAAACCACGATCTACCGAGTAGTGGAGGCCCCGTAGAATTGACCACGAAAAACGTCATATCATGATATTCTTGATTTTTATACTCGATAGATACATTTACAGCACCCAGTGGCCGAGATTTTTCATTGAAATATGACACGAAAGTCTTTCCAGTAGCCAACAATGGTAAATGTGCACAGTTTTCTTTGTACATGGAAAGGGGTACAATAGTACTAAGACATCCTGTGTCTATTTGAAAAGATATTTCAGTATCCCGATTTAGTTTAAGCGTAACGTGATACCCAAATTCCCCATCTCCACTAGCTTCAATATGATATAAGGACTCTAACTGATCACTGAGATCTTCTGACACAAAATGCGTTTTTTTCTTTACTTGATTGTTTTCTAGTATCAATAGGTTGGGTCTGGGGTCTTTCTGACCAATCGGACTTGCTATTTCTCGGACACATTTTCGCTAAATGTCCAATCCGTAAACATTGTTGGCAAGAATAATTTTTGAATTTACATCTCGAATATTCGTGGTTAGTATAACCGCAAACAGAACATCGTTTTTTCTCTGCTCCAGCCGAACTGGGATATACCATTTGTTTATTTTTCTTGGAACTCTTAGTTATTGAGTCGGTAGTTTGTGAACATTCACCTTTACAAAACCCTACAGATTCTTTTTTTACCTCCAAAAGTCTGTACTGCTGTTCCGTGATTTCTTTATTGGTGGCAATTCGAATTGCATCAACAATCGTAAGCTTTTCAGCGTCCTCTTCAAATAAACGGTCACGAGCGGGACCCTTTTGCATCCCAATCACGAATCTGTCAACCAACATTTTGTCAAGATAATTGCCGAACTTACAATTACCCGCCAGATTACGGAGTCGGGCAATCCATTCATTAACAGTTTCATTGTGTTCAAAACAACCAGTTCTTTATAGGCAACAGACTCCGGATTTTCCGGAATGGCTAAATTGGTCAATAATTTGAAAGCGTCCTCGCTCAAAGCGTTTAGAAATGTGTCGCGTTTTAGGTCCTCAGTCTTGAAAAAATGTTTATTCGCTCTAAAAAAACTTTCCATACGAGGCTTATACACTTGCCACTCGTTTGCCAGTGAAAACTCCCGCAACTGCCCGACGATCACTCCTTCACTCATCTTTGACGATGCTTTACAATTATAAGGAAAACACTCACCCTGCGATTTTCAGTCATCAGTTGTTGCTAAGACATCCCATCCTCGTCGCCATCTTTGTAATGTCTTGATAAGGCTTCTAACATACAATAAACTGAACACCATGTACGTAAATTCAATGATTTATTGGTTTACACATTTATAGCTATACAGGCTCAAACAAACCTTAAAACAAAACTCAGCCGGGAAGGTAACCCCGCTGTTTCCTAATCGATACATGAAATCGATATTACCTATACCACAGATGTGAGAACTAATAACTACTGAAATAAATAAGAGTTCAAAGGATCTCTTGGAAAAGATGTTGAACGTACAACCAATGGCAGCAGACTGGTGCCAAGATATGCGAATGTGCTGCAAGTTTAGAAGTTTTTTATTCAAATCCTTTAATTCTCTTCCTTTCTTCAGAGGTTTTTAGCTGTCTTCATGTATTTCATCTAACTTTTATCAACTTCAATCAGGCCTCAAACTGTATTTTCGAACTCTTGTCTCATACCACTAAGTAGTGTTTTTGTCCTGCATAAGAGTAGGACATCATCGGTTTAGCAAAGATGTTTTGCCCTGGATTAGTCCTTATTGCTCTGGTGACTTTTCTAACACAAAATTAAACAAGACTGGAGACAGTGGGTCTCTCTGCCTAAGACCATTATGCTCCTAAAATGGTATTGACAGATAATTTTGAACATTGACTTTGCATGTGGTATTCATTATTGTCATTGGCAGTTGGAATATCAACTTCAAGATATCCAAGGCTTCTTGTGGCATCTTGGGTCTGCCTTCTGTCAAGTCAGTCATATGCCTGTTTGGAGATACAAGAACAGATGGAGAAGGTCAACTTTACACTCACAGACTTTCACCAACATAAGTCACACTGAATATCTGGTTGGTGATTGATTGGTTCTTCCTGAAACCAGCTTCATATTTGCTAATCTCTTTCTCCTTATACAGTGTAAGGATTCAGTTTGAAGCGATAGAGTAAACTTTATACTGAAGAGAAAACTTTGGCTGTGGAGTGCAATGTAATTCCTCTATAGTTCTCAATGAATTTCTTTCTCAATATAGGGAGGAAATCTTTTATATAAAATGACAGACAGTATTGTATACACAGGGGAGCAGGAATAAACTTCTATAGTTCTTTCAGTAGAAAGAAACCCTTTCTTATGAGTTGGTTGCATGATTATTTTCTTCAATTCCAAAGGCAATCAAGCTTCTCTCCATATATCAATCAACATACCCCGTAGGAAAGTAATTAATGCACGGACACAATATTTTTATGCCAAGGTTTTGATTTAATTTAAAAGTGTTAGTGTAAACTAGCTGAGACCTCTTCTGAATGCAACAGAATATATTGTGACAGTATAGGACCAAAAACAGCAGCCATTTCAAAAAATTACATTTTTTATAAAGGGATGTTGTACCATAGATTTATTTTATACAGTAAGAAATAATTTAATTTAATTGAATACAAAAAAATATAATTTCAATAAAAATTGATGAGAACATTACTTATTAAGAAAAAAAATTACCATGTAATTCTCTTTCAGCTAATTCTCGTGTCCCAGTTTCTGGAAGTACACACAGTTTCTGTTTGTTAACAGAAGTAACTGCATCAGAAGCATGAACCATACCAAACAGTTGTCTCTTTTGTTTAATTTTTTGTTCAAGCAGGTGTTTCTATAAAAGTTACAGCAAAAATAAATAAAAATAAAGTAGTTAGAAGTAACATAACCATACAAACATAAACTAATGAAAGAAATAATGTGGTTGTTTAAATGAGAATCTAATCTATGAACCAATTGGTGTTAATCACAGCATAAAAACATGGGATAATTATCACTTATACTAACTATGGAAGATAAGACGGGGTTATAGACTGCCACTTAGCTGCTTTTGACGACTATTCTATTCTATTACTATTGAATATTCTATGAGGTCTTTAAATTTTCTTCTTTCTTTATTTCATTGCTTAAAAATTGTATCTCTTCCAAGAGGTAACTTTGATAATTTTAGAAAAAAATCCAGTCAGTGTGATGGATTACACAATTAAGGGGTTTGTAACAGTTTTGATGACTTTCTGTGATTGAAGTCCGCTTGAGTCCCCAAACAATGCATGTTATTATTCAGATCGTAGAAATCTTCAGTCTGATACCCTACTCAATATGACAGGAACATATTTATTTATAAATTAAAGTAATTGATTATTTATCAACCCTTCATTATTTTCCATGGGGCTGCTTAATTTGTGGAGCATCACATAAAACTTTCATGCAAAATATCTTCCCTATATGTGAAACTGAAGTTCCAAAACCAATTTTGATGACAGCTTTAGTTAATTTTTTTTTAATTAGAGCCATTTAATCCTACATGACACATGTTATTAATCAGACAATTGACACGCTATCTTAAGCATCTGGCTAGTTAATTTGTTAGTTCCAGGAAATAATTCCTAAAAAAAATCAGTTGCCCGTGGAAAATTAAATTCAACTACTTTAAAACTTCTTCAGCCCCTTGTGTAGGAGTAAGGTGAAATCTATGCACTATGTGACTTTGTACTGTCAGGTCCTAGCGGCGAAGGAGTATCTCCAAAGACATAATAGTGCTACAAAAATTATTGATCAAGACATAGCAACAAAGATGAACTTGTTAAGTAACCAATAACCTAGTGGATAGTATTATAACCCTAGTTGATAGATTAATATCAATACCATCCAGCAAGCACCAATAGTCTCAGGGAATAATATCACTATTTACTGGGATCACCTTATCAGTACTGACCACTCGGTTTTAAATAATAGGCCTGACATCGGCACAGATTATTGAGATAGGAGTGCCTGATGACAATTCGCTAAAGGTAGTATCTCAAAAAAAAAGAAAATACCAGGATTTAGCAGAAGAATTAAGGCAAATCTGTAGATTGGATAGCTGGGATATTTTACCAATCATCGTTACCTCCATTGGTTTGATTCCTGAGGACACACTGGAATCTATCCAGATGCTAGAGCTGCAGAGAAAATGCATGACAAGGTACACACTTTTGGGAAAGTATAGTTCAAAAACTCAGCAACATCAATTAATACAAGCCTAACCCTTAACTTATAGTCTGGGTAGGAGAATATTCGCAGATTATTCTGAGGAAGTTTGACATTAGTAAGTAATCATAATAATAACGTATCAGGTTGGCCAAAAAGTCCGTTCGGTTTTTGTTGTCACGAAACTTCAAGCAGTCTAATATGTAGCTAATTTCAGTCCATCCCTTGCGAGTGCGCTCTCGTCAGATACTAGACACTTGTACGTAGTTCGACACGAAATTCCAACGAGACTAATTGTATTTTGTGTGTTTAGGATCATCCTGAAAATGGAAAACCAAAACAAACATTATTGACATCTCATGCTTTTCTATTTTAAAAAAGGCAAGAAAGCAGTGGAAACTTGCAGGAAGATATGCGCTGTATACGGAGAGGATGCTGTTGCAGAACGTGTGTGCTAGAATTGGTTTTCAAGATTTCAATCGGGAAATTTTTCAAATCAAGACGCACTTCGCTCAGGCCGGCCATCTGAGATTAACAGCGACTAAGTGAAGGAATTAGTCGACACCAATCCCCGTTATACAACTAGGGAGATCGCAGTTATCCTCAAAATATCCAAATCGAGTGTTGAAAACCATCAACTTGGCTCCATGAGCAGGCTCAATGTTTGGGGTTCCCCATCAACTTAGTGAGGCTAACCTCGCCCAAAGGATTTCCATCAGCGATTCATGGCGGAAACGTGAAGAAAACGATCCTTTTTTGAAGAGAATGATGACAGGGGACGAAAAGTGGATCGTCTATAACAATGTTGAGTGCAGAGGCTCATGGGGGAAGCACGGCGAATTACCACAAACAACCCCTAAAGCAGGACTTCACCCAAAGAAGGTTATGCTCTCGATTTGGTGGGATTGGAGGGGTGTTGTCTTTTACGAACTTCTTCCCACGAACAGGACCATCAATTCGGATGTGTACTGTGGCCAGCTGGACAAATTTAATGCAGCGATCCACCAGAAGCGTCCAGAACTAGCCAACCGTAAGGGGATTGTCTTCTATCACGACAATGCCAGACCGCACACTTCTTTGCAGACGCGGCAGAAGTTACTGGAGCTTGGGTGGGAAGTTTTGCCGCAACCTCCATATTTGCCCAACCTTGCACCTTCAGATTTCCACCTGTTTCGGTCTCTTCAAAATTCATTGAATGGACAGACCTTCAACTCTGAAGAAGATGTAAAAATCCACTTGGAAAATTTGTTTGCCAATAAAGACAGGAAATTCTTTGAGCATGGAATTATGAATCTGCCCATGAGATGGCAGAAGATACTGTAACAAAATGGCAATTATATCATTGATTGAATAAATCGCTTTGTGCTTAAAAGTTGTGTCTTATTTTCGCTTAAAAAACCGAACAGACTTTTTGGCCAACCTTTTACTTTTGCATTAGACAATTTCTTAGTTTAATAGGCAGAGTTGGATTATATATACATTTATATTAAGCTTCTTAGCTTCTATACAATAAACATTTATAATCTTTTTATTAATTATTTTACAAAATTTGTTTCATTTCATTCGTCTTCAATTACTTTTACCACCATCCCCCCCCTAATTTAGAAATATTTTAATAACACAAAAATATTAAAAAACCTATTCAGGTCCTTTCTCTACCTCTCTCTGTTCAGCGGGTAAATCTTTATTAATGTTTGCTTTTATTTAAAAAAATTTAATTTTGGTACTGAATAGGACACAATTTTCTTGAATTTCCATGCAAAAACAATTTGCATCGTTAGTAGTACACAGACAATGACCAACGGTAGTGTTCTAGAATAAAATGGAAGGGACAACAAAAATACACGCTTTTTCCTTTTTTAATTACAGGCATGTACGTCATCATCTCTAATCGTAATTATTGTAGTTACATGGTTGATTCATGCCAAGTTACATTGTGACATGGCAGAGAGAAGTACGATTTATTTTTAAGTTATCAATTATTTAAATAATTCAACGTGTAAAATGCATTTATCAACACATTTCAAACACGTACACTAAAAGTGATCAATCGTCAACTTATTTCGGGCACATGTAATTAGTGTGTGAGGGGTACACAGTTAATATTGTACTTCCTGCACACTTTCTTTCATTTTTTTATTTTTTTTTTTATTTTTTTTTTTATTTTTATTTTATGGACAGCTTATCTTAAAGTTCGCTTGTTTTTTGGGGGAAAATTCTTTTATGATGATAATCATGTAAACACAGCTAAACGGTCACCTGATCTCCCTATGAGAACCACATCCAAATTACCAATGATTTTCTTTAAACGTGAGAGAAAATCCTGGTGCAAGCTCTCCCAGGTTAAGAAAGACAAAAAAAGATTAAATGATAAAGAAATAAAAAATTATGTACAATGAATAAAACAAAACAAAACAAAGAAATTACATTAAGGCACCAAAAATAATTCCTCAACAAATCATTTAATTCAATCATGCTAAAACTAAAATCAAGTTTAAGTATCCTGTTCAATAAGTTCCAGAGATTAGTTAAATTTAATAAATTTCAGAACCCAGATTTATTTATAGGAAAATAAAAAAGCTCACTCTACCTAATTGGTCATCCTTCCCATTCTTAAATTAACTTTACCGAGCATGGTGACATCATTAATGGTCATTGAACCAACTTGACAAGGTGGAAAATAGACAAAATAATGTACTTATCTCTAAGTGTGTGTTCAAAGTCGAATTCCTTCATTAGACGAATGAAGAATACATTCCAATCAGAGAAATAATCGTGATTTTTAAGAATATTTGAACATTTTTTTATAGTCTTTCTATATAACCGATATTCTTATGTGTAACGGGGGTAAATAATAATAATAATGAAAATAATGTATTAAAGACTTTGAAATCAGCACAGGATCGTTTTACAAAACCAATAAATTCAACACATTTTAAGTAAAAGTTGTGGAAGGGAGTAATTTGGTCTTCAGATAGATATGTTGTTTTTTTTATTTAGTCAGAGTGCAATGCATATTAAACGGAAATAAATGAAAGATTTGCTCAATTTTTTTTAAGTTTAAAGTTCATATGAAAAGAAATGGTTAAATAATTGCCAAAATTGACACCTAAATCACTTTTATCTTTGATTAATCCTGGTCAACACTTCTGTTTCAACTCAATAATCATGTTCAATCACAATACACCCCCTCCTTTCTGGAAAATGACAGAACACAACACTTGTATAACGTTTAAAAAGAAGCTGGCTGCTTCTTTTAGTTGAAACCTGCTCTTATGACGAGGGAAACAACCCCACCATTTAGCTTATTGCAATTTATTATTGATTTATGCGAAACTCCAAGACTTTAATAAGTTTACATGGATATATATGTCTAATTGAAGTCATGTCTACTCCAGTACCTGATGATGGCAACTATTGGAAATGCTATCTTATGTAATCAAATAAAATTCTGAGGAAAAACAACAATTTGATTTTTTTAAATGTATAGTTCATCATGAAAACGCAGTAAGAACTAGTTTCTCATTATTTTATCGGCAAAATGAAGGTTGTCTTATCTTATATAGAGCTCTTAACAAAACATACTACACTCATATAATACTTAGGTGGAGAGAAATCCGCATACAAGAAAACTGATACATAGGAAGCCTGCAATTAAAGAATGAAGTAGAATAGTTTGCCAAGTTAATATTAATGGCTCAAAGACAGAGTTACGTTGTGGAAGGGAGTACACATAACCACTCGTAAAGTGGTCTTTGAAAATTAAGACACAGCCATTAGCCAGCTCACTTTACGTAAACAGATAAATATTTTTTTTTTTTTATTTAACCAGGGTGCAATGCATATTACACAGAAATAAATGAAAGATTTGATCAATTTTTTTAAAGTTTAACCCTTAACATTTGGGCTTAACAATCATACACCAAAAAACACTATCAACAATCCAAAATTATTAACAGAATCAACATTAAGACATTAGTGTGAGCAGTAATTATTGACCTCTTTAATGAATAATTAATTCAAAAATAAACAAGTAATGACAAAGGTGTATGAAACATAATTAGTTCGTAATTGTAAAAAATAAGCAACTGCAAAATTGAATTTCTCAAATTACCATGGAGAACTAAGGAATAACTCCTAAAGGAACAAGTAGTAATTAATTAACGAACTAAAGCGTAAAATGGGCGGTCTAAATTTTTGCTTTCATAAAATACACCAAAATTAAAATAATACCACTTAATTTGAAAATATTTAGCAATATTAATTTTAATAATCACGACCTAATCTTTACCTGATGTTCTAATTTCTGTTGTCTATTCCCAGCAGAAGTCATTGTGGTGACTTTACATTTCTATTTGAATGAACTACTTAACTGTTATGTACATTTTCGAAAAATTACACTGCACAACTATCACAAGTCAAACTTCAAACAAACCCTAACAACTAAAGGCTACAGTAGACAGTGTTGACCAAAAATTATATATATTTTTTTTAAATATATATATATTTGTGTAAGTAAACTGTTCCACAAATATATTTTCTATTAAAAAAAAAAGCTCATATTTTTCTATAGGCAGGTTAGTTGTATACAATGAATAAAGCCAACATATGGATTAATAAATTTTACTTCCCATCCTAATTTTCCTTATTAATGATTCATGTATTTATATGTTTTATTATTGAACTTACTAAACATTAGTCTACATAATACCCTAGCACATTAGGAGTTATAAGCGTTTAAAGTGACATTACGGTGAATCTTAGCCATATTTGACGGTTTACTCAGAATTCAAAGAGTGATCGCAGCAAAAGCTCCGATTGGCTCTAGCTATAACCGTTTAGGAGTTATGGGCGTTTAAAGTATTACAACGCGGAATGCTCGCCTTATTTCAAAGGTTTACTCGAAATTCAAAGGTCGACCACAGGATATGCTCTGATTGGCTCTAGCTATAACCGTTTAGGAGTTATGGGCGTTTAAAGTATTACAACGAGGAGTGCTCGCCTCATTTCAATGGTTTACTCGGAATTCAAAGATCGACCACAGGATATGCTCTGATTGGCTCTAGCTATAACCGTTTAGGAGTTATGGGCGTTTAAAGTATTACAACGCGGAATGCTCGCCTTATTTCAAAGGTTTACTCGAAATTCAAAGGTCGACCACAGGATATGCTCTGATTGGCTCTAGCTATAACCGTTTAGGAGTTATGGGCGTTTAAAGTATTACAACGAGGAGTGCTCGCCTCATTTCAATGGTTTACTCGGAATTCAAAGATCGACCACAGGATATGCTCTGATTGGCTCTAGCTATAACCGTTCAGGAGTTATGGGCGTTTAAAGTATTACAACGCGGAATTCACGCCTTATTTCAACGGTTTACTCAGAATTCAAGAATTCAAATCACAGGGAAAGCTCCGATTCACGGAATAGGTAAACTGAAATAAGTTATAGTGGAGATTTAATTTAAAAACCTACCCCTTGATGAATAATTCAGTAAAGGCTTGTTGAATTACTCATTTCTTAGAAGAAAATTGAACAAAAAGAAGTGTAATGGGCATCACAATTTACGTATTTGTGAACATGGAAGAATGTTTTTGGTGGCAAAGGACGCAGGCACTAAATAGTAGAAAAAATACTGCATAATATACTTATCCATATCCAACAGTTATGTATGTATTATTATGGCAATTAAGTCCTGATTAACACTATTAAGTTGTACAATCAATATTAATATAACATGCTTATAAGCCATTAGTGTTAAATCATAAAGTTCATAGAACAATTAATCAAGAAAAGCGATGTATTAGAAAATATTAGTCTCGAATTAGCCGCAAAAGAAATCTTCAATTCTACTTTGAAGAGAATAATCGCATTGAAAATGAGGCACGAAACTCTTCCGCAAATAACATAATCACATGAGGGATCATGTCATGCTTATTTTAAGGTCGGAGTTGGTTGGACACCTGTCAAAGTGTACATTGTCGGAGAACTCAATGTTTTTCCTGCTGAGAGATGATCTGATGAAGTGAATAGTGGCTCAAATAAATACTCATAAATGATAGGTTGAGTATAGGACCTTCTTCCTGGAACATAACACCTACCTAAATTAAGCTAGACTAATTTACACTAATTTTATTTGGCTAATTACACAAATAACGTACATGAGACTCGGAGTGAGGTAAGAGATAGAGGATAAATGGGAGGGATATATATAGCCTTTCTAAGTGGGCTTAGTAAAAGGTCCAGCTTCTACACATTTAATCCTTTAGGGGATAGACAGTTGCTTAGACTTAACTGATGAAGAAAATGCAAAGCCAACGAACATGAGAAAATAGAATAACTTCAGACAATGAAAACTAGAGTGCTTGGTCAAGACATAAGACAATAGAGAAATGCAATATAGAGAAATAGAATTCTAAACATTGTTGAATAAGTAGAAAAATTTAGTAAGGGTTAAAAAATAATAAAAATAAATTAAATAATGGGTAATGAAAGCTGCGAAAATGAGAAGACGCCGAAGTTTAGAGCTGACATCATTAACAAAGTAGGTGTATGCGCTACTTCTTAGGTACTTAGATAAGGTAAGTGTTATCTTCGTCAGCAAAGCCCACCGGGGGAGGTCTCGTCACCTAGCCACTACCCGGCAGACACCAAAAACAGATAAACCTGTGATCTTTGGTCTTTGGTGGTAGCCTAGTCGGCGGCCAGCTTAATTTGTATTTTGTTTATTGGTCTGA
This sequence comes from Acanthosoma haemorrhoidale, assembly GCA_930367205.1. Lineage (NCBI taxonomy): Eukaryota > Metazoa > Arthropoda > Insecta > Hemiptera > Acanthosomatidae > Acanthosoma > Acanthosoma haemorrhoidale. Next base: position 62,896,996 of record OV884009.1, read on the forward strand.
TTCCATAAGATCTTAGAAAGTGTATAGGCAGGTAGATTTCTGCGCATAACCCGTGAAGGCTAGCTTATTAGAACCAATCAAGAAGGCTGTTATTCTGACCACACCAATCAGGGTCGACAACACCAATGCTGAAGGCCGAATACACGAAATACGGGTGATGCAATATTGTAACGATTTGGTTGCCACCGGGAATTAACGAAGACAAAATTTGTCAAACCCTTAAGGACCCATCTATCCCAGGGAAGACGCATCACCTATATGTGGGCAATGCGACGATATGGGATCACATTAAACGATTATGGAGGACGGAACGAATAGGGATTGATCGAGCATTCGTCCGATGTACCTTGAAGGAGGAAACGATCAAAGATGAAGGACGTCAGACGGAGGTGACCCTTGCGTTTTACCAAGGCAAAACGAATCACCACGGAATAGAGGCAACCATACATGCATTGAAGCGTCGATATTTTTGGTGGGGCATGAAGGACACAATCACGAGCGTTGTTGGTACCCGCGACACATGCCTCACCACTAAGTACGATCGACCCCCCCCCCAGAGTAATACAGGAGGAAACTCCTACAGTGGACATGCCACTGGCGGACCTGCAAGTGGATACGTTCACCTGGTGGTGATATAAGTGGATCACCATCATAGATCGATTTAGCAAGACGGTGGCATATCTGATCGGTAAACGATCGGTGGGGGCGGTGTTAGGGGCGTTACGCACATAGTGCCAATATTATGGTATGACAGACACAATTGCATCCGAGAGCAGAAGAGAATTTGACAATGCCGAAATAAGGGCAGGAGATGCGGCGGCCTTGGAGATCCGCTGCCAGCTCAACACTCCAGGACACCTGAAGAGTCGAGGAGACATCGAGCGTGTACACAACACGCTGAGCGACCACCTGCGAATCTATTAAGGGGGGAAGGGCTAGAACCAAACGTAGCTATGGAGAAGTAAGTTCTGGCATATAATCACTCCATACATTCTGCCACGGGATTCTCACCAGTCAAGACCCTTTTCGAACTTCGAGGACGGCGTCGGGATAGCAGGAGCACAGCGGTCGACAAGGAATTGGTGGCAGAATAGTCAATAATCGGATCGCTCTGGGGAAACAGTGGGTGAACATTCGGGGGAAACTCGTGGATGGGAAACGCAGACGGGTGGCGCGAGACAATCTCAAGGTCAAAGATGTGCTGGGTAGGATTAAAATCGGAAAGATCGCGTATAGGAAAAAAGGGTCTAACAGGGGCAACGAATTGGTAGGTTCAGGGTTATCGCCATTCATGAACTTTGGTGAAATATAAGTGATAACTTATATATATATATATATATATATATATATATATATATATAAGTGACAACTTACATACATATATATATATATATATACTTAAACATGCTTCTGGTAAAAAAGGGGGGTTAGTAGCCAAAATCATGGTACAATATCGGTTATTATTTAAGTAAATAAAAGTTTGCCTATTTGTTTTAAATGAATTATAAATTAAAAAAAAATATAGTACAGAATGAATGGTGGTCGGTGGTGCAAATTATGAAGCTGAAGACTGATGACTTCAGAGTGATTGAGAAAAATTCCTAGTGATTTTAATCCTTGTTAATAAGGTTGTAAGAATACCTTACTTGGTTAATGTGGCAAACTGCAGTAGTTGGCCAAACCATCTCCTTTCGCTCCCTCAAATGGAACCAAAGGGGTCTACTAAGCTTCAACCTGCTAATTGCAATCTAGTACTTAGTTTGGTCTGTAACTTCTAAGCTGTTCAAAGGATAAGTCTCTCTGGGCTCTGTACTCGTGTGTGTGCTTGAGGGTTTGACGTAGTGTCTTGTATTCCCCAGTGGGTAGTAGCACCAGAATTTGTTTAAGTGTAAATTGCTGGAAAATTGCAGAGTTTTGCTGTGAAGAGATGGTCTGATGCTGTGAAGAGTGGGTCAAATAAATATTCATTAATGATAAATTGAATGTAGAATGTTCTTCCCAGAACAATGTCAGTCCCTTTACAATTTAAAGTCTTAGACAGACGGGGCATTCTTTCAGCCAGGGTTGTAATTGAGATTCCGAGCTGGTCAGAGTTGTAATGAAAGCCTACATCCAGCGTTGTACTGAATCAAAATATCCTCGTTGATCTTCATATGAAGAAGTGCCAAGAGCATAGATAAACCATTGGGTCCCCAATTACCCATTCCCCAGACGGAATTAATAACGCTATAAATATATATTGCAAACTTTGGATCCCTTCATGATATAGTTAACACTATAATTTATGAACTGCCTTTCTACTCTTTTGTTATTATTTAATGTATTAAATTCTTTTTCACTCAAGTGCAATTTATCCTTTATTGTTAATTAAGGAATTGATGCAGAATTTCATTCTAGGTAGAAATGCGTTTCATAACATTCTGCTGATTACTATCTTTTCTCATGGTTGTCTGATTTATAATATCTCTATGATATGAAATTATGAACTACCCTTTAGGTGAACGAACTAAAAGGTAGTTTGAATAAGCTAGTTACTGCATTTTTAGATTTTAAATATTAATATTCGTTACCGTTCTTGTTACTCACTTATATTTGAATTGAATGTTGTGTTTTTTTAAAGTGAGGCCTGGTTTTTATAATTTGCTACTTTTTTTCAGCAATGATTTGAATTATTTTCAATTGATTCGAAGAATTTATCACATTATAGGTATTCATTTTATGACAATTTTTTTAGTTTTTAGTAACATTCTTGCTAGATTTTACGTTAATAATGATTTTTTCATAATAGATTTCTAATGTCCTAGTGAATATAACTATAGAACATGATATTGATTAAGAGTTTATAACATGATCATGTCGTTACTTATTAATTTTCTTATTTACTTTTGGCATTGTGCAAGTCTATTACAAATTGGGGGACAGAAGTCCATTAATTTATTATCACACTTTCTTCGATATGAATTGATTACTGTACATAATCTCTTTATATTGCATCTATGAATTTGAACCTGGGATCTTTATTCTAAGAAAATCTTTCTCGATTCTAAGCAATTCTTTCAAGTATTAAGGGTAGATGGTTTACCTATCTTGTTTCGAGGAGTTGCTAGTGATGAAGTTCCTTACTCTTTTTCAGTTAAATAAATTACATATTTATAGGAGCGTCCTTTCATGCTTTCAAACTCTTACTGGCAATTATTTGGACATTTGTCTATCCATAAATTTAACCTGACAAGCATGAAACAAGAATTGGTGGGTGTATAGGATATTATTTTTTTTCTAATCATGTAGTCAATGGCAAGTGTTTCGTGATTTTGATTTAGTGACGCTGCAAGGGGTCGGTCACTTAATGAGTTTAAAAGTTGGTGATGTATTTATATTCATTGTATGGACGTAAGCTTTGGTGGTATGATTAATTTAACAAAATGTCCTATTAAAGAAAATGATGACGAAATCCTGTATCAAAATAGCTATTGATTTGATGATTGTCAACTGTTATTGGTAGACTAAATGGATATTGATATACTTTCTCATACTTAATATAGTTTCTTCTCTTGACAATTTATTTCCCCATATACACTATTGTGTGTTTCACATCCTACATGGCCATCGTCAAAGTATTAACAATATCAACAAATCTAGTGAATGTGTAGGTAGAGAGAATTTGTTTATTATTAAAACATTTTATTATTTATTTTTTATTTAAGGCCAAAATCCATCTGTGTCAGTACAGCAAAAATCTTGAAGCAAGAATAAACTTTTCTGACATTAACTAGGTTTTGTGTACAGTTTTTCAACACATGGGCTGGTGTTTCATTCTCCCTGTCACAGCTGCTATTAGGTGCTTTTTGACTCCAGGAACACCATAAAGGGGAGGATTTTTGATTTAGATGAGGACAGAATTTCTTTTTAAAGGTAGTTCTGGAAGTGGCATCCGTTCCGATTTATAACACTTCCATTCATTGAATGCCGTTTCCCTTGAAGTTTGTCTTAATTGTCGGGCACATTGAATTACATTAACTTCCACACTTAGACACTGTGCCTGTCAAAAACTGATTTGGAAAGAACATTCTAGACTTTTTCCAACTCCAGAGCGTTGATTATGTACTGGAGTTGTGCTTCCCTCCCTCAGTAGGAAAGCCTGAGACAACAGAAGTCATGGCAAGAACAGCCTAGCCTTAGCTGGGTTCCCTGTAAGGCTTCAAGCCTTGATACTGCTACAAATCACATTGTCCATCCCCTTCAGGAGATCGGTTATAGTTTTAACAGAGAAGCAGGTAGGATAGTGTTAAGTCATAGATGGGAAGACCTACTGGTTCAAACAGTTAGGTTTCTGATCCCGCTGAGAACACAAGCTTTCCCAGATTTTTGTTGAATTTTCTGCCTGCACTCATCAACTAACTGTTTTTGTGCAGTCAATGCTTTTGATTCTCTTCCACTCTGCCACATTCTTGAAGAATAATCTCCAATCTTGAAAGTTTATCTTTAGAGATGAACATCGGAGTGTACTTTAGTGTTGAACCCGATTTCCCTTAGCATATACCCACGCCACGTCTTGTTCACTGCAAATTATTTGATTTTGTCTCTGCTCCAATTAATTGGCGTCTAACCACATTAATCAGCATGCTGTCATTACTTTCTATTTTGTAAGTCATGACAACTTGTACATGAGCTGGAGATCTTCCTATCGACATAGTTGATCACCATGTTAAAAATACTGTTTGTCTGGAGTGTTCTTATCATTATGTTGGCAAAATACAGTCCTTTAATTTTACACCCTTAGTAAGTGTTATATAAGATTTATAAATTTGTTTTAAAAAATGAATAACAAAAATATGATGTAAATAAATATCTAATAATTATTAGTCAAAGAAAAAAAAATAGTGGTGACGGGCCCAAGGTTTGATCCCGGGGCATCCCAATCTCCACCCTGCTATCTCTATTGATCATGAGACCAAGCCAAGTAGTCCTTTGATTTTAAATTTAACGTTGATATTAATATAAACTTCTAATAGTTTTTGAAAGAATACACCCATGAATCTGTTATTCAGTTTAAGTTAATAAATAAGTTATTGAAAATAAGAAATCAAAATAGATAAATTTCATGAACTCACAATTCAACATACGGTTAAATTTTTACTAATATCCAATTCTTATTATTAATTTTTTAATAGTAACATTATTTATTATTTTATTACTATAAAAACCTGATGTGGATGCACATAATATGTCAATGTTGATTTACTCAATACCTTGTTTGCCCTTTACATGTTCAAGACCATCATTTGTTGACCTATAAGGAGGCCATGACGATGATTGTTTCTGCTTAGCGTTACTACATTTCCTCACTTAGTAGTTATTAGACTGCATCCTTCACTCTGCGGTCAGAGACAAGTGCAGGGGTCAAGCATTCTAGTTGTGTGATTTTTCTATTGCAATTCTTAGCAACGATTTAGCGAGCTGAAGCTGGTTTCCAGTTCTTTCTTTGCTTTTTATAACAATAGACCAACATCATTATCATGTTTGTCTGAGCCTGCCTCCAGAACTACTTCCTCTTTAAGGGTAGCTATTTATGAAATTAGGAGCTAAGATTAAATTTAGATAGCTAAGTATAAAATTAGGAAGAACAGGCCCAAGGTAAGGACAAGATTCTCCTGCATTATGGGAATCATCAGTTCATGAAGATAGGGTCACTCGTTCACTGGTTTTTCACTAGGATCATTGAAAAGTATTTATCTTCTATATTTGGAAAAAAGTGTATAATTTTTGTAATGTATGTATTGCATATTATTCTTAGAGAATCGCTCAATCAATGAAGCTTTACACTTTCTTTTGTTTTAATAATTTACTGGAAGTTAATAATATTTTATGTTCTTTAAATACAATGTGCACTCTATAGTATAAATTTTTACCCTTTTTAATTGAAATTTTGTTTTCTGTTACAGCTCAAGGTTACGGAAGAATTATTATGGAGCCTGAAAATATTTCCCGAAAAAAAACAAAAAAACCCAACAATTTCTATATTCCTCCGCCTGCACGTAAATCAGAAAATTTTCATGAATCGGTTTTACATGAACCTAAATCAAAAGACAGGTAAAATCCATAAAAAATTAGTTGGATTTGTTGCTTATAGTGTTAGTTGTTTCGTTGCAGGCCTCTAGTGATAAAAAAAAGATTGACATGAGAGCTTTTAGAGATTTATAGAGAGAGATATTTATTTTTATTATTTCTATGTATTTAAATTGTAATATGCTTAGTATCAAAGTTATTATTATTAAAGTTAAGATTAAGAAATATTAAAGATAGATTTATAAAATTAGATTACCTTGGCTATTAAGGATTAGATTCCGCATAAGGGTAGGCAAGAGGTAGCTGGGATAAAAACATGGAGCAATACGAACAGACCATAATAAAGACTTGGATGGAAGTGGGGATTTTTGCGATGTATACAGCCTATTCAGGTAAGAGCAGCTGCAGAAGAAGGAGTGTCTGGGTAGACATTATGAGAAGAAGTATGCTGGCAGACATGCCTGAGAGCTGGAAGCATTAAGGGAGCAGGTCCCTTGATATTCCATTCTTGAAGTGTGTTCGGCTGGTGTATGGGGGGATAGCAAAGAACACCATGATAAAAGACATCCCTTATCGACGAGTCTACTAGGCAAATGACCTTACTGAAGACGAAAGTAATGTAAATACCTAAACTCATTTTACAATTCTTCGCTACTGGAGACAGTTTAAGTGTTAATAAATTAGTGTTAGATGTAAGGGTATTAATATTTAAGATTAAACTAGATTAAAACTACAAATGTTTGTTTGTATGAACCCAACCTGAGTTTTATAATTATTAAAAGAATAGTGAATTCAAAAATAAAGCAATGAAATAATTCAATGATTAAGAAATCATTTATTATTAATTATTAAAACCTTATATATCATATATATATATTTATTTGTAACAAAGAAGTTATTTGGTGCCCCCACGTGGTCATATATTGACTTAAAATTCTAAGAGGTAAAAGTAAGTATTTAATTTTGGGTTTTCATAAACAGGTAAAATATATTAATAATATCCCGATTAGTACACTTCAATATCTTTTATGCAGAAGATTATAGATGATTGTAAACAAGTGGCCCAGATTGAGCCAAAAGGAAATTAAATAAAAATTGTGGACTGTATAAAAGGGGGTTGATACATTAAATATGTTACACTTCCATTAACCTCAAATGAAATATATTGTAATGTTATGTAGATATAAAAATTGTATGTACTGAGAAGGTTAGTCCGCCCGAGGCAAGATAAGATATAACGGAGATAAGAACGGGCCAATAGAAATGAAGGATGATAAGAGCAGGATAAAACGTGGCTGCAGGATTGATAAGCTTTCTTGTAGTATCAGCAATAGATGAGGAAGTGACACTTGTTTGAGAAGACAAATGTGGGGAGGCATGGCTAATAGTGCGATTTCTAAGATGTGAGATATCTTGGGATTTCACTCTAGAGGTATGTCGGGCATGTGTGGGGAAGAAGAACAGCACCACAACGTGATGAAAAGAATCCTTCCACCAATGAGTCCAATAGATAGAAGACGCATCTCAAAGAAGTTACTGTGAGTACCAGAAATAAACTACAATTCTCTGCTGTTAGAGACAGTTAAGTGTTTGTAATTCATGTTTTCCAAGTTTATGTTAATTTAGTTAAGGTTAAATAAGATTAAAATGTGAGTTTTCATATGTCAGAACCCAACTTGACTAAATTGATTAAAAGAGTAAATTCATAAATAAATTAATGATTAAGTAATTGTTTATTATTACATATTAAAGCCTTATATTCTTATTATTTGTAACAAAGAGGTTACTTGGTGTCCCCCCATGTAGAGGTAATTTTGAGAAATTAATGTAATTCGCACTGTTGCCACATGTTCATATATTGACTTACAATCGTTATAGGTTAAAATAGGTTAAGTAAGGTAATTAATTTGGGGTTTTCAATTGGGGTAATTGTACTATCAATACACTAACTTTAAATATTACTCAAATATTTACAAACAAAATAAATAATAGTATAAGAAAAAGGTGAGAACAATTAATATTAAAAATAATCATTTATTAAATCAGATTAAAAAATAACATATGAAGAACTAATGAAAATAATTACAAATACAATCAATGGGCCCAACTGAAATGAATTATTCAAAATTTAATGTCTCTTAATTCAAATGAATCAAGTATATTATATAACAATAAGTATGATATATAATAATATTGAAATTATGATTATAAATTTTACCTAATATTAATACACAATCTAATTTTAACTTAATTTGACCCTTTTAATCTCTTAGGGTTGTAAAATTAATATAATTATCATGGGAACCTTTTCTGCATGAATTATATCAAATTATCAAAATAATATCTACACACGGCAACACCTTGTAACATCCTTGTTACAAAAAATAACTGTACACGCCAAAACACCCAACACCATGGTATTTAGAATGTACAAATGGACTGGATAATATGAAATTGCCACACCGGGGTGACAGAGAAAGAAAGTTGGCTTACCTTGGTCTGGCACCTCTGCCAACGATGTTCCTCTCACTTCTCGTTGTTGCAGCTAGCACACCACCACTAGACACCAGCTTCCAGCTCTATGATATCAAGGTAAAACAATGCCTTGGTTTAAGGCCCCGATATTCATCATAAATAAATGAGAATTTATTATGCCGACAAGATGACTACTACAACATAAGTGACTCATACCGCGACCAGACCCATGATCCCCACCAGGTGGCATATGACTTTGTACCAAAATGACGTAGCACTGGTGTGAACATACCGCCCACCAATTTTACACAGTAAATTTTCCAAGTGAAAAATATGTACCAAAAGAAAAAAAAGAACTTCAAAAAGATAAACGATCCTAGCTTGGTGCTGAGAAAGGGAAGTGAATGAAATAGGAAAGGAAATGGAAACGATCTTCACTCCTAGGAGGCCATTAAGGAGACTGTGGTGGCAGCCCACGGAGAGGTAAGGATGCAGCACCAAGAAAGAAAAACCCCAAATAACAAAAAAGGACATACAATACAACAAAATAAAATACGACTTGAACAAAGGAACAAAAATAATTAGGAAAGGGCACAAGAGCTGATATATGCCCCTTGTATTTAGGCTGGCTAGTACCACGACAAGACCCATGATCCCCACCAGGTGGCATGTGACTTTGTACCAAAATGACGCAGCACTGGCGTGAACAATAACTAATATTAGGTTTAATAATTTTTAATAAACAACATGTGGCTTATTTAATTTTATTTATCGTTTCATTTAAATTATTTGTTCTTATAAAAAATCTCAGGTTGGATTCTGGCATACTAAACACATACATTTAACCTAGTTTTACTTTACTATCTATACACATTAAAAAATCTAATAATCTAAACTACACTGGAAGTATTGAAGTCTCTATTGTTCATATGTTTGTGGAATATAACTAATTCTGGTACTCACGGTTTTGTCTTGAAATACGTAAATGTTGATGAGATACAATGCATTCAACTGTTTCTATGTTCTTCTTGATTTCCTTCAACCCACGGTGGTGAACACTATTCAGTAATCTAAGGCAGAAACTTTTCATATTTCGTTTCTCGATCCCTCAGTCATGCTTTGCCTGCATAAGTCTACTTGTGATAGCTTTCGATGTTCCTTGCTCGGATCCTTGTAAACAATTGTGTATCCTTCCTTGCTCGGAGCCCATACCATAGAGAGAGTGTTCAAACTACTTCTTTTATAGCCGTTTCCCCTATGTCACTGGTTTCTTCTTTTTCATTTGACAGTGCGCCTTTGTGTTTCCCAAGGCTATGTGATCTTTCTGGCCCTCGCCTCTAGTGAGCTATTGCCGTGTCGGGATCGTGAACTAGTCCCTTCTCTATCTGACACCGAAGATTTATTGATAAAGTATAGAAAGATGTTTTATGGCCCGTAAAGAGGGTAACTTCTATTTGTTTATGGTTAAGAAGTTGGCAGAACAGGCTTTTTTTTTTTTTTAAGTACCATTTCATCTGTTATGTAAAGGCAATATTATTATAAGTAATAGAATAGAATAAAATATAAAAAAAATTATTCCGGGACAAAGTTCCTTATGAATAACAATAGTGCTTAGATAACAGGTTTATGTCTGCCAAATAAAAAGAAATATTACATTATAAAAAATAAAACATAGATATATAAAATGACACTGTAAAATAAAGTGTGAGTCTATGTAAGAAATAATAATAATAATATTAGCATAAGATTATTTAACTGCATTTATCAAAATAAAATCATAGATGGAACCCCATAAAAATATAAAAAACAACAACAATATATGAAAACCATTAGGTTAGGCCGATATACAAAATAAAATAAATATACACGCCAGTTAAATATAAATATAAACGCAGTGAAACTAAATAAAAATACAAGCATGAAAGTATAATAACTCGTTCCCTACTAGCAAGCGTCTGTCTGGATGGTGAGGTGGTGTTGGAATAGGAGGGTTTTGAAGGTTTGTAGGGATGAAGCATGGTGGGTTTAGGAGGCATCGAATTCCAGAGGGTAGTGGAGCGAGTGAGGAAGGAACGATCATATGCTGCCGTTTTGTGGGCAAGAATATACAGTTCAGAGAGACGGGATCTTGTGTTCCGAGAGTAGACTGAGGATTTGAACTGTAAAATATTATATATCCTTATATATATATATAAGGAGGGTGGTGAGAATTTATTGTTTGGAAAAAGAATGTCTAAGGAAATATTGTGCACTAAAATTGGGGATGAACCACCTTGACTTGGTGCAGAGGTGTGAGACATGGGAGCAATAAGAACACATAACAATCGAATGAATGTTTATTCTCTCAGCTTTCTTAACTTGACTGCTGCTCTTCACAAATTCATCTGTTATTACAACCTTATTACTCTTTAAATTGCATGATGTGCCATTAACTACTGTTCATTTGCCAAGAGAATGCATATCCACGATGATTGCACAACTATCGAATGCTCCCCTACATCTCAGCCTTACTAACTCATGTACCAACATCACCAATCTTTTGACTTGTGACTTTTCTTGTCAATTTTTTCTTCCAAATTTCAACTGCATTCTCTTAGTGAACGAACCATTGTGGCTTCATCCATCAACTAATACGTGAATCTTCTTCTTTATTTAAACAAACTTTTCTTTAATAAAACAATACTGCTCATTTTCAGTAACTTCAATTGTTTCTGTGTTAATTTACCGTTCTCACTGTTTTAAAAAAATGATTTGAAGAAATAATTGTTTCTAAAGATCATTAACAAATACAGCTATTTGTCAATTATTTTTTAAGGGAATTAAACCAAAAGAACAAAACTTGTCCGATACCGAGACTCAGTTAAATAATTAAAATAAAAACTTTCTTTATCTCCTCTATCAGCATTATCTTTACAATAAATATATATGTATATATTTTTTTTTGTTTTTTAGGACATATGAAAAATTAAAATGTGAAGGTGGCATTATGAAAGTTTGCGATAACAGCAGTTTACTGTTTAAGTCAGATGAAACTGATTCCAGTCATGATCAACTAATAAAAAAAAATAGAAAAAAACAAAATATCAAAACTTTAAGTATTGATAGTGATTTAAATGATCTAATTGATAACAATTCAGGAACCCTAAATCCAGAGGTTAATAGAGATACAAAGGCAGATGATTTTCATTCTATTGAAAACATTTTAGATCTATCGATTAGTACGAATGTGGTTATGCCTAATAGTAAAAGTGATGTCCTGCTGATGGAAAAAAAAATATCAGAAATTAATGATAAATGCATTTCAATAAATTTAAATGATAAGGATAATTTGCGAATGGACTCTTCATTGCATGATGTAGCCAACCAATCAAATTTTACTGATAAAGGAGAGAAACTTATAGAACTTATTCACTGCCAAAGTGAATCAATTTTAAGTAACAGACATACTGAAGGCGATAATGAAGGTTCTAAAAACCAACAGCTCACAAATGCTGCCTATGAAAAAATGTCTTGTCATCAGCCTGAAAAGCAATTTACTGATTCATTACAGTCACCTGGCAAAGATGAAGTGTCTGGATTTCATGATGACTGGGAAGAGCTACTAGATAAAGATGATTTTCAAAATTTAGCAGTTAAATCAGTATGTATAAACAGTCTAAATATTATTAAACACGCACACTCAGCTAGAATATAATCATGAGATTAGAGGATACCAGTAAAAAGAGTTACTGAAACATTTTATAGTTTTTTCTATGTAGTTGAATTCATCCTTTACAACTCTGTCTCTGAATTTAATTACCATTTTAGTGGTAACCTAAACACTTTTCGTTCCTCAGCAATAACACAGATGAACGCTTCCTTGACAACCTTACCACTTTCTGCCACCCATCATACGAATATTACAGATACCTAAATAGATTTATTTATTAAAAATTCCCCAAGAATTTTATTTCCCCTATCAACTTCCAACCTTTCTCAGCTGTCCACAATCTTATTTCCCTATTGTGCATGTCACTCTTCCCTTTCCAAGATATATTACATACTTTAACCTTGGGATGGCTGATAGTCGATAATGCCTCATGATCGATTGTCTCAATTCTATTGAACTCATACAACCAGTCAATTGATTAACAATCGATCATCTTGGAGATATCGAAACGCTATTTCCAAAACCTTCATTGCAAACTGCAACAACATATTGCTGCTCTCCGCTCCCCATTTAGATATAACAGAAAACCTTCTTTTTTTTTTCATTTAATGCCATACCCATTTTAATGTTTTTTGTTAAGTGTATACACATATGTATAATAATGTGATAAATAGATATAGCCATAAAGTAGATGATGATATAAAAAGGAAAAAGCTTATTTATTATTAAAAATTACAGTAAACAGTAGTTCAATAGAAAATTGTAAACAGTAGTATGAAAATAACAATAAAAACTAAATTCAAACCCATACACAGATTTTAAAAGTAGAATTATCCAAAAGTATTAAAAATATTTCATTCCCGCAACCAAAAGTTACTTGTCAACTTTAAATGGACTCGGACATCTACTGTTTTCGCTGATTATCTCTCCAGCTTTAGAGAAAATTCTCTCGGATGGGACCGAGGTTGCAGAAACACAAATATTTTTTGGCAATGGAGCATACGGGTGAATATCTATATTCATTGTTTCACCAATATTCCAGTATTTCACCTGTTCTGGTGATGCTAGTTCATCTTTGTAGCATATGACAGTAATGACGCTGTATACAGTTGTCATTCGCTGATTTTTTTCTGTTTATTTTTTGGCCTCAAGCTTTGGAAAAAAAGACTTCTTTTAATCTGGGTTATCACTACTACTTGTAGAGTCTGTCTAAGTTGAGTTTGGCAGTAGAGGAAGGGAGCTTGTGTAGCCTTTCATGACTCAAGTACCTTCCCCTTCTTTATCAAAGCTATCAATATTTACTTTTGTTTTATTATGTTGGGATTATTTTGGCTTATCCTGTGGTTGATTTCATTAACACTAACCTCTTCACCATCCATTACAAACAAGGTCCTCTCAATACTTTTCGTGCCCCCACCCCCCTGAGCGAGCCTTAGTCGACTCAAGAATGAAGTATCAGTACCCAACAAGAAGTAAATTTATTCACACCGTGAAGATACTGTGAAGATAAATCTCCTTTTAAAACTCTGCACAACCCATTAAAACAAATTCCAATTCTTTCACTAGTCACGATCTTCAATACCGGACTCTTACACCGATTAGGACCTTCCAATTAGTAATAGTACAACTTCTTGTTTGTTATTTCAAAGAATTATTTCTACTAGGAGTAGTAAGTATTCTTCTTCAACCCAATAAGTAATACTCATTTGCTGTATTGTTCAGTAAATACTTGTGTCGTGTCGGGTTGTCATGAGGGGGGTCTAGTTACCTTAGCCCTAGTGACGGAGTAAGAGTTGAATAGGCTGCGATTACTTCATGATGGGTCTTACTACTGAGCTATCTGACTCCATATTTGATAGGTATGTGTCCCAACAGTGCACTATGTTCAGAAGAAGAGGAACAGGGTAGGTATTATAGGTAGTTTATGTTGTCTTGGAATGACCACATTCACACTCGGTATCTAAGGGTAGGGGAAAACAGTCCAGATCCCAAAGGTGAATGTGAACCAGAGAGAGGCAGACTGGATCGCTGGGGGAGACACTACTTGGTAAAATTTGTAGGGCCCCAGAGACAGTTGTTCGCAAGGAAGATATCTCTTCCAAGGAAGTGCTAGTTTTAGCGAGATGAAGGCAGAGAATCCCACTAGGAAGGTGTGGGGTGTGACAATGCCAGACTGAAGCATAGTGAGGTTAGGAAAGAGAGATGCAATGGTACAAAGGCACAAAAAAACTTTTGTGAAATTAAAACAATTTGTATAAACCTATCTATGTCTATATACGTTATGACTTCCAGTTTATTAAGAAGGAATTAGATTATATTTCCACTGGGAATAAATGTTTTAATGTATGTTCTTACCTTTTGTATTGTGAATTTCTTCGACTTATAGTACCAATTATTTTATAATTTTCTTGTTGAATCTTTGGGTCAGTCACATTTACCTTAGAAACCTCTAGAATACTTTTTTATTATGGATTGTGCTTATTTAAGCTCATTTAATTTGAGGAATAGTGTTCACAAGGGCATACGATAAAGCACACTATCTCTTTCCCCTCTCTGTTTCTATCTTTCCTCATACCAGTTAATTACTTAGTTGATTTTTAGTGTTGCCAACATGTTATATACCAACAATTAAAGATAATTTGGTCAAATCATTTGGAAATAATTTGAATATCTTAAAAGCTGTATGATTGTTTTTCGTGTGATGTTGTAGGTCCTGTGAGATAAATTCATATGGCATGAGTTTGTAATGTAGTGTTAATATATTTTCTGCCAGCAGTGTCAGTCAACAGCAGAGGCCTGTCTGTATTCAGGTCCTCTGAGTTGACAACATTGTTGAGCAAAGTGTAGGTGCAAAAATTAAATCATACGAAACGTAGTCATGAGAAGTCGAGAAACTACGCCATCAAGTAATTTGAATTTTTTTTCCCCATAATTTGTATTGATAGTATCCCATAAAACTTACGAGGAAAGGTCTACTCTGTTCAGTTAATTTTGAACCGCAGTACATAGTGCTGAAAAAAAGCAGCTAAATACATATATATTTTGTATTGTTGAATAAATGGGGGGAACACTTCAAGGAGTTCTAGTTCTACACTGGGGTTTTAGAGAGAGGCTATATTGTACTGTTTTTATTATTTTAATTATAGAGTGTATTATATGTCAATTTAATATGTTTATTTATCCCAAACACTACATATTGATCCAGTTCAGTTGTGCCTTAGACGCTAAGAAAAGTATATTCATCTGGGTTGGTAGGCTCCACATGACATGAACAAATTATTGATTTTTTTTATAATTGTTTGCTGTCTGCCTCCCTGTATGTAGACATTTCAAGAAACGTTACATATAGTCAGTTCATGGCATAGCATCATATTTCACTCAAGCAAATGAGATCTACTTATTTTGTAGCACTATTGTGGGAAAAAGAGAGGTCAACAGACAAGTAAAATAGTACCTATTTTACAGATGTCTATCCCACACATATGTAGGTTGAATCAATGCAACTAACAGAAGTAGCTCCAAAAATTAATATAAACAGGACTACAAAAGACTATTTGAGGAACGAGAGGATTAGGGTGAAACTATTCATTCTATCTGTAAAGCTGTCCTTGAAGAAAATTAGTTGATATGCCCATGACTGCAGAATGGAAGAGACAGAAGGAACAAAGTAGAATGTCCCACCACGCTCTAGTTGATGACAATAAGGAAACTTAATCTGTCATACCTGGATCATGTATTCAGCTTTGGACATAGGAAAGGAAACAAAAATCACAAATAAAAACCATTAAATTACACACCCACAAAGGGAATTACAAATCTTACCCATCCTATTCAGTCTGAATGGTCTATAAAAGCAGGGGATGAAGATGTATCAATTTCCTTTTGAAAACATAAATTTTATTTATTATAATTAAAACTTTATGTGTACTAAATTTTTTTGAAAAATTTAACATAAATATTGAAAGCAATTTTGATTAATTCCCACTGGTTTGAAAAATTGAAGGTAACAACTTGTAAATAACCTATTTTTTCTGCATTTAATAGAAGTTTATGTGTTTTAAAGGATACGGAAAGTTATACTTTATTGTATATCATTATTATTTATTTTGTTGGCTTGTTAAAAATTATAAGAAATATACCAGCACGACAAATAGGCCTTAACCTTTTCATAATCACACAAAAAAAGGACACACATGAGTATGCGAGTACATTCTTATAATTGATTCCTAAAATTATGAAAGTTCTGTAACGGCTATTGACCTTCTCTTGTATTTTTAGGAAAGAATGCTAAATGAAGTTTTTATAATGGAGCAAATAATTATCATCTAGTTGCCTTAAACTAAAGCATCTTTGCAACTTTAGGGGTATTGAGTTAATGTCTGTTTTTTATAGAAATTTTGGTAAAAGTGTTGTAAATATTAGGTTTAGTTAATATATTTGTACAGGCTATTAGTGAATATCTCTTATTAGATTTGCTTTCTGAGATACTCTCAAAGATGTTCAATGTGGTTTATGCCCACAGTCATGGTGTATGTGAGCTACCAAACATAAAGATAACCGTTTTTTAGAATTCATCACCTCCAGGATTTTCAAGGGGTTCACATTTCTAAAGGGCTACTCGAAGGAGACTAAATGAATAAGGTTTGATCGCTTCTTGCCCTGGAAGAGGACCAGAATTAACCTGCATTGACATCCTCAACTTCCAGTTTTCTTATCTACACATCAACTACTACATCACTATGTACCAGTGGGCAAGAGTACTCTTTACAGGTGAGTGCGGGTCCAGATAGCCATAAAAGTAGAAAAAACGAGTTTAGGAACTTTTGCAATCCATTTGCTTTCTATGCTCTTTAATGGTCTGGACAGGTGTAAATTTGAAAAGATTTACTGAATCAATCTCATTTAACCAAGATTTTTAATCCATGTTTGTTGTCTGGTAGAGATGATGAGAACAATGTGCAAAGATAATCATGTTGGAAATAGGAGAGAGTTTTATATTATTGCAAGATAATGTTTGTCTACATGCAGCTAACATATTGCTGCCTTTTCTTCAAGTCAATAATTCATAGTTCTTGAATCTTCTATCCCTTGGCCCTTGGCCTAAGAAGGGTCTACAGGTCTAACAGCCACAATATTATCGCAGCCTCTCTCTCTCTCTCTCGACCCAAACTTCAAGCCTTAATGCATGGAAATAGCATTTGCTTGTTCTGACTGAAATTCCATTGAACATCTTTGAGGTAATCTCAAGAGGTATATAAAAGGTTGATTGATCCTTCTTGAAATACTGCAAGATGCAGAAAGAATACTTCAGGGTGGATAGAATAGCATCACGCATAATGAAGTGTGCAGTCTGAATTAGAGCATGCATACATCTAGAAGCTGCAAACAAGACAAAGGAAAGTTGGTATTTTCCAAAACTTTAACAATTAGGATAGCTCCCTCCCTCTCTCTCTCTCTTTCTCCCTCTCGCTCCATCTCTCTCTCTCTCTCTCTCTCTCTCTCTCTCTCTCTCTCTCTCTCTCTCTCTCTCTCTCCCCCTCTCTCTCTCCCCCTCCCTCTCTCTCTATATTTATATATCTCTCTATCTCACCCTCTCTCTCTATATATATATCTCCCTCCCTCCCTCTCTCTCTATATATATCTCCCTCCCCCCCTCTCTCTCTCTCCCCCCTCTCTCCAGGCATGATGTTCCATGCCTTGCACCGAGCTATGTTAGGTAAATTTATATTGTTAAAAGTGTTCATTATATTAACAACTGTTTAATTTATTATGTAATTGCTGCTTAGAGTAACTTGTCAGACGTGTTCTAAATACAGATTTTTAGGAAAACAAATTTTTGCTACTACCTTATCCATACCAATTCTAATATGGTTATAGGCACAGGTATCTTTAATTAGTAGAATGGCCTGTGGGAGGATTTTGCTTAAGAGTTGTTATTTTTGGGAGGGGGTGACATATCTAGTTCTTAGATTTGTTTTTTACCATTTTTTTCTTCTGTGGCCAAGACAGACAATTAGTGTTATTTCCATTCACCATATTGTAAACATAATTAAATAATGCCGATTTATGTCCATTGCTAATATTAAGTAGAAGCATGCTTTTTTATTTTATCATAGGAATCTTAAATATCAACATCAGAATATTATTCCATGTAATATATTAAGTCTGCACTTCTCCCTTTATATTATCCATCAATTTTATCATTAAAATTTCCCCCCTGTTAGTTCTTTAACTTACAACACAACAGAAAAAAAATTGATTAACTTAACGAATACTTGGTTACTATTGTATTTTTTTTTTAAAAAAGATAAGCCATGTTAACAAAAAAGGAAACCAAATGTGACTAAGGGATGTTGTAACTGAAGTATCTTTCTACTTTAACTTCTACTCTATTAACTTATTTGTGTGCTGCTCATTATTATTTCAAATGAATATTGCCAAAAAGAAATTTGTGCATTATTATAGATAATTTGTATGTTTTCATGAATTTTTTTTTTTATAAATCTCTCATTGTACTGTCTACACCTATTCCTTTTTCCAATTATAGGCTGTTAAATGCAGGCCTACAATTATTGTACATTAAAAAATTTTTAATTTACTAAATAAACCACAAAACAATTATTAGGGAACGAATTATTAGTTTTCTAAAATTTCTGTGACACTTAATTTTTAACCTTCATTTGTTTCAGAAAATTTCTGGAACCGTAGCCGCAGTAAAAAAGTCAAAGTTCAAAGAAGAGAAAGAGAAAAATGATGAAAAAGAAGGTGACAACTGTTCAATAATAGAAATTTATGGTTTTCCTGATGAATTTAAAACCCAGGACTTATATACATCCTTTTGCCCTTACGTTAATAGAGGGCTTCAACTGGAATGGGTCGATAATAATCACGCCCTTGGTATATTTCCTTCACCAATAATTGGTAAGTTTAATTGTTGCATTGCTTAATTTAAAAATAGAGGAAAATGTGATCTGGGACTAAATCTTTCAGTGTTCCATAATTGTTTCTTAAAATATATCAAAATATGTTTTTTTTATACGTGACCTGAGCACTATTAACACCTTGCTAGCCTCCAAAATAATCTTCATCTAATCATCTTGATCTGATATTCTTGTGTTTAGCCTAATTACCAGTTGGGACAAATCAGCCTGTATATCCTCCAAGTAATTCATCCTTATTCCCCTCTGAGCATATTGTCATTTTATCAAGCTATTCTATTTTCCTTATCTTGACTAATATTTGGCTTAAATGTAATTCCAGAAGCTACTGTTTTATTTTTAGTATCCACTGGTCTGCTTCTGGGCCAGCTATTATCTAAAGTACCTTTCTTTCCCTCACAAATATTTGTTTTTTATGTTTGGAACTAAAAACTACCTTGTTTGATTCATATTTATGTCTAACCTTATGTTTGCTTTGTAACCTTGAAGCTCTGCCTTGATTAGGCATGTTTATAAGAGTATGTAGTAAAGTGAAAAATAAAATAAAAATATTTGGCTTGACTTATACATCAGTTTAGATACATCTGCACTTATTTGTTAGTAGCTGTTTACAGCTAAAATTATTACTATCCTCAGCTTAATTAAATCATTTTAATTTTCAAATCTGAATGAAAATCTAATGTAATAACTAAATTGTTCCCTACTAGCAAGCATATGTCTGGATGGTGAGGGGGTGTTGGAATAAGAGATTTTTGGTGGTTCATAGGATCTTAATAGAGTGAGGGAGGAAGGAACAATCGTATACTGCCATTTTGTGGCCAGGAATGTAATGGTCGGAGAGATGGAGTTTTGTGTTCTGGGAGTAAACAGAGGATTTGAACTGTAAAATATTGTTTATATAAGGAATTAATAGTTTTAAAAAAAGAATGAACCAAGGAAATATTGTGGATGGAAAGAAGGGAAAGCCACCCAAACTTGGCGTAGAGGTGGGAGATATGGAATTGCCGCAGACTCCCAAAGACTAATCTAAGGAAGCAATTCATGATTCTTTTCAACTTGTCTTGAGCTCTATCAAGAGTCCCCCTGACACCACACAACCACAGTTAAAGTGCAGCAAAATGAGGGAGGATACAAAGAGTTGATGATGTGTAGGTTGGGAGAGCAGATAGTGAAAGCCATTGAATATTATAAGGCTACCTTTTGACTGACTGGAACTTTGGGAGATATGCTGGCTCCAGGAGAGGGTGTGGTCAATGGTTATGCCTAGGTTTTTATCGGTGGAGCAGAAAGTGACAGGATGCCCATTTAGGTCTCCCTGAATCTTGGCATACACAGAAAATAAATTGGAGGGAGGGGAGGGTAGATATATTTGGGAGTCATCAGCATAGAGGCGATGATTAGAGATAAGGAGATCATTGATGTAACAACTAAAAAAAAGGGGGGGGGTGAAATGCTCAATCCCTGGGCTATGCCCTAGGAAAGAGTGAGGGAAGCAGATAAAGGTTAATTAGGGATTGTAACTACTTGTGAATGGAATGGTTGGAGAGAAATGATCAAAACCAGCGGATAGAAATATTGGAGAAGGTTAATTATTGAAAAGAAAAACTGAGTGGTCTGTGTTAACAAAGGCTTTGTAGAAATCTAGGAGAATTAGGATTGTTAGTTATTGTTGATTAATAACGGTATAAATGTCACTAGTGATATTAGCTACTACAGATTGTATGAAGTAACCGGGATGAAAACTGGTTCGGAAAGGACTGAGAAGTTTGGACTGTTCAAGGAAACTAGAAATTTGGGATATGACTGGTCTGACAAGTGGTTTAGAGAAGTTAAAAAGAATGGAAATTTTGCAGCAGTTGTTTTTTTTAGGATTGAACAAATAATTTTTTCCAAGAAGTTGGAAAAACAGGTTTTGGAGGGAAAAATTGAATATATAGAGAAGAACAGGTAGGAGGACTGGAAGGCTCATTTTTTTTAACTCAACAGGGAATTCCACCAGGTCCAGTAGTGATAGTGTGTGCTCTCATTATAGTGGTTATAAGATCTGTGGAAAAGACATAGTTAAAATAGAAGTCATTCACTTAAAATGAAGCCGAGAACTATAGGATGACGGAGATGGTGAAATGGTTAAGAAGGAGGCAGATACAAAATGAGAGTTTAAGTTCATCAAGTGAAACTGTGAATACCTCAGAGGATAAATCACTAGAAGAGTATTAGAAGAAGTTGCCATTTGGATTTGGAATCAGGAGCAAAGGTGAAGGCTTCATGAAGGTACTTGGACTTCACCTGTGGGATTGTCACCTGGGTCAAGTTGTGGAGTACCCTAAATGCCTAATAGTCATCTGCAAGCCTTGTGCGTCTAAAGTGTATTTAGGCAGCCTCACGCTTTCTTTGCAAGTCCCTGATTTCTTGGCTTACCTCACAGAAGGTTGGCGACAAAAGGTAGACATTTCTATGCGAATAAAGGATATTAAGGAGGTTGGCAGTGAGAATGTCCACCGTGGAGTCAATTGTGGAGCATGGGTAAATGTATTCCATTCCATGGCTTTGAGATCTGGCAGGATGTTTTCGGAATTGGAGAAGAGGAGGGAAAATTTGCAGATGAGTCGGTAACGTGGAGAGTTGGAGCAAAGAGAACAGGTCCTTTAGATAGGACTTTTCATGGGAATCCCATAGGAGGTTGGTATTTAGGTCACTGGAGATTAATATTCGAGTAGAGAGGAATGAAATTATAGAGGGTTTACTCAAAAATTGGCTCAACCAGGGCATATGTGGAGGACGATACACTACATTATATAGGACAGGACGGAAGTTGCAGGTAATTTTGACGATAAGGAACTGTGTGGAGGAAGGGGTAAGGTCAAGGATTCATGCTGTCATGTACATAAACCCATGTCACCACCCGTCTTGCCGGTAGTTGCGTAGTAGTGGAGGAAGGTGTAGTTGAGAGGGAGACAGATGAGGAAGGAATATAAGGTTTGAGCCATGTTTCGGGGGCGGTGATAATATGGAAAAAGTTTTTGGTGAAATATAAAAAGAATACATTGTAACGGGCAGGAAGGGATTTGTAATTTATGTGACAGGTGGTTAAAACATCAGTCATGTGTTGGAAGATCCACAACATGCCAGCAGGAAGATAATGTTAGGGCAACGATGAGAATCTGGAAAATTTGAGCTGTAGATATTGTTGTGATGTTTGATGTTGTGAACTCTATGATGTTGCTTTTGATTTGAAATTAGTGGGCATAAAAGGGCGGTAAACGACCCGTGGATCATGGTTATGAATGTATGGCCATTATTTGCTGTCATTGTATAATATTAATATTTGTCATAAATAATATCAATGATTAAAGTCAAATATTTTATTATTGTATTTGTTAACTTTAAAATAAGAAAAGTTAAAATATATGAGACAACTGGCATTGGAAGCAAGAAGGATGAAAAAATCAAGAAGGCAAGGCAAAAGACGAGTGTAAAAAGGACAAGATAGCGGGAGGCAGGCCTTGTTCTTTTTGATCATCCCATGAGACAAGGTGAGTCTTGTTCTTTTTGATCATCCCATGAGACAAGGCGAGTCTTGTTCTTTTTGATCATCCCATGAGACAAGCATATGGAAGAACAGTAGATGGAAGAAGAGTTTATAAAAGAGAAGGATTGAGATGAGAGCAGTGGATATGTACTGATAGCGTGGCACAACAGCAACAAAGAAAGAATTAGCAGAAGAACAATTAAGAGAAAAGGACATAAAAATTAGTAAATATTAAGGTAAAATAGAAAATTTGTTTTAACATTGTAATTTTGTCACAGACGTGCTTATATATAATAAATTAATGAAAAGTTTTGTAAAATCTAATTTTTCTTTTGCCAGAGTTTCTTTTTTATATTAACAAAACCTTTAAAACCTCAGATTAATTTAAATATAAACAATATAGATAAAAAACATAACAATATGATGAAATGAACAAAAATATAATGGTTTGGCCAAAAAGTCCGTTCAGTTCTTGTCGTCACGAAACTTCAAGCAGTCTAATATGTAGCTAACTTCAGTCCGTCTGTTGTGAGTGCGCACTCGTCAGATACTAGACACTTCAACGTGGTTTGACGCGAAATTCCGACGAGACCGATTGTATTTTGTGTGTTTAGGATCATCCTGAAAATGGAAAATCAAAACGAACATTATCGACACCTCATGCTTTTTTATTTTAAAAAAGCCAAGAAAGCAGTGGAAACTTGCAGGAAGATATGTGCTGTATACGGAGAGGATGCTGTTACAGAACGTGTGTGCTAGAAGTGGTTTTGAAGATTTCGATCGGGAAATTTTTCAGTTCAAGACGCACTTCGCTCTGGCCGGCCATCTGAGATTAACAGCGACAAAGTGAAGGAATTAGTCAACACCAATCCCCGTTATACAACTAGGGAGATCGCAGTTATCCTCAAAATATCCAAATCGAGTGTTGAAAACCATCTGCATCAACTTAGTGAGGGTAACCTCGCCCAAAGGATTTCCATCTGCGATTCGTTGCGGAAACATGAAGAAAATGATCCTTTTTTGAAGAGAATGATGACGGGACGAAAAGTGGATTGTCTATAACAATGTGGAGCGCAAACGCTCATGGGGGAAGCGCGGTGAATTACCACAAACAACCCCCAAAGCAGGACTTCACCCAAAGAAGGTTATGCTCTCAATTTGGTGGGATTGGAGGGGTGTTGTCTTTTACGAACTTCTTCCCATGAACAGGACCATCAATTTGGATGTGTACTGTGGCCAGCTGGACAAATTAAATGCAGCGAGTTTAAGGATGGAAATGGATCGGTAGGTGATTTGGAAGAGATTTCTGACTGATGTAAAGAATTGGATAGGTCGAGCATCAATGATGAAGGTGGGACTGGTTTTTGAGGAAGGAACATGAGCTAATGATGATTACTGTGGATTTATGCGCATTAAATTGAAAATTGTGGAAAGGGGCCCGGGGTCCAATTTGGTCCAGATCTTCCTGAATCAATAGGGAGGCAGATTGGAGCTTACTATGAGGAAAGGATAGGTAAATTTGGGCATCGGTCGGCATGTAAGTGGTAGGAGCAGTGATGGATAAATGAATGGAGGTCGTTGATCTAGTAAAAAAAAAAAGTAATTTAGCAATTGATGAACCAATCTCAGACAATATTCAATGACAATGAAACCCTTCAACCCAATAATGAACCCCTTCAATTCAAGACAATGAAAGGGAAAAAGGGTTGATCAAGAATAAGTACTATCTGGGAGCTAGCAGAGATAAATAATTTAAACATTGATTTAAAGGAATTTCACTGGAATGCCATCTAGATTTATGAAATATGTTCTTGATTGATGAAATGACATCAAAAGAGATATGTTACATATGTATAAAGACCACTCAAAGTTATCTTGTCTTTTATTCTCAACCATAGACATGAGACTTTCGTTTTGAATCATTTTGGTTTTTATTATGAAGGTCATACAATTTTTTGATCATTCTTACTTCCATTGTTTGTTATAATTCTTTGACCAATGTAAATCTTTTTAATTGTTTTTCTTCTCCCCTTCCAAGGACCATTAGCCTTAATGGGGTATACTCCCTCATGTCCATGTGTTAGTGTAAATAGGATCCCATAATTATGCAATCCTGGGCAACCCTCCTCAAGATATTAAAGCTAGTCCTAAAAATATTAAACCAGGAGATAAAATTGTTTCTGTTTTAGCTGATGAAGTTTTGAGCTCTGAGTTACCATTTGTAAAAACAAGACCTTTAAGTCAAGCTACTCTGCAGTCTCAAGAAAAAGCCAAGCATTTGGTTCTTCCTAGTTCTTTAAGGCCTAAAACATGCTCTGCTTTAGCCAGAAGATTAGTTTCTGGAGCACTAGGTGTCAAAGCTGTTTTCACAAAAGCCGAAATTGAAAAAGAAAAAAAAATGTTGAAAGATGCAAGAGGTAAAAGTTATTTAAAATTTTAAAAATATTTTATCAAATGTTATTTTAAGCAAACATATCTCCATCATAATTATAAACATGCCAGTTTTAAAGTTTCAGTTGTATATTAATGTTTAAACAAAATATTCATTTGCATTTTGAAATCATAAAACAAGGTTTACTTGTGTAGATGAACTATATTATGAGTTGGTATCCTATTAATCCTATTAAGGGAACATTCTTTTTATGTTTCTGTTCTTTACTAGTTATTTAATATTATTCCTAAGTGCTGCCACTTAGTAATGACTTTAATAATATAACATTAAATTAAATGCTTGATAACAAGCAAATACTAATATATTGTATTTATTATTTTATAGAGCAGAAAAGACTCGCTGCTAAACAAAGGGATGCGGCATGGGAGGGAAAATTTTGATATTTACTGTGAGTATATTGCTTCTTTCTTCATTTATGAGTTGGCAAGAAATCACTTCTTGTTTCTTAATGATTCTTATGATAATTATTTAATAAATAAATTTCCGCAACCAGCACCTCCACAACTATAATATCAATTATTTTAATCTTTTGATGATTTATGGCAAGTTTCATAGTTGGAAATATTTTGGTATAGGTGGGTAAGTTGACATTCTTGATGTTTTTTCCAGTCTGCTCTGCCTCATTTCATTTAAGAAGCTCCAAATTCAAAGATGGCATATTCCATTATGAAATAACTTTTCTTTTGGTAACAAACTAAAGGGGATGATAGAACAGTGGGAAAATTATTGAGCAAATATGGCCTGGCCTGTATGATTCCTCAGGGTTCTTAAATTGCCTAGGCTTTGGTTTGCTTAACTTTCAGAAAGGGGGAAAAAAAAGAAAAAAAAAAAGTTTGCTTAATTTTACTGTGGAAGATTAAGGCCAATTCTTTATTTTTGCAGATATGCCTAGCTTTACTCCCCAGAAGGTGTAGGGAAGACTAGAGTCAAAAGTAGAGGTATGAGCCGCAGGTACTTTTTCTCCCACGGTGAATTTCAAGAGATAAAGTTTTCATCATGGTCTGTGGTGGATTCATTATGGAATTACTTGATATAATTCTGCTCTGAAAATTTAAATGCACTCTACACTTCGGTATAGAACAAAAACCTTACAAGATTTGGTATTGCTTTGTGTTCTATTTACAGGGAACAATATTTTTCTCTGCATATCAATAGAAGAACTTGCAAGGGAGGAATGGTTTAAACTGGAAATTCAGTATTTTGGCAATCTCTCCAAAACAGTCTCCATAAAGCAGTTCCTGGAAAATATGATTTTTTTTTTCAGTCCACTTGCCACCCTTATTTACTTTTGTTATATGGGGCAAACAATGGCCAGGATGTGTCCATTTTCAAATTTGGCAAAATATAGGGGAAATAAATTACCAAGAAAGAATGTTATATTTCATAGAAAATCATAAAAGTATAACTGTTCTGTCAAATTTCAGACCAAAGCGAAATCATGTCTAGGCTGGGCAATAATAAAGTTCAACAATGGCCTACTTTTGTCTGATATTTTTCTGTCAATCCAGCTGTGATTGCTTGGTACTAAAAAAAAAAATTGATGGGAAGATTATATTTATATGTTGTCTTAAACAAAATATATTTTTTCTTTGGCTGCTAATTAGTAATAGTTACAATTTATTACTTTTATTTGATGGTGTTACTCATTATCAAAATTAGAGCATTGTGGTCTTAGCACTGACATTTAATAATTACTTTTTGTTTGTTACCTGTTAATCCATATGTAAATTTAGTGGTTATATAAAATAAAAATTTTCCTACACTATTGTTGCCCTCTGGAAGAAATCTTGCTTTTCTGGGCCTTGGAATTTTTAATGAAATTTGTAATGAATACTATATTTATTTGTCAACTAGACTTTCTTTTGATACTATTTTAATAATTAGTTAAATATTTGACACTAAATATGCTGCTGTCTAGTTGAATTATTCAATTTTCTTTAATTTATTACAGACTTATTTAACCCAACTAGGGCAGAAATAAACAGAAGTGTTAGAGAGTAA
The DNA here is from genome assembly GCA_930367205.1 of Acanthosoma haemorrhoidale. Lineage (NCBI taxonomy): Eukaryota > Metazoa > Arthropoda > Insecta > Hemiptera > Acanthosomatidae > Acanthosoma > Acanthosoma haemorrhoidale. The sequence continues at coordinate 62,924,106 of OV884009.1, forward strand.
GTTAAAAAAAAAAATAATAATAATGCTTATTCTGACATAAGAAATAAGAGTGAATGAAATAATTGTAAATATTGACATGTTTTTTTTTACTCACACGTTACCCTGCTTATAATGATTACAATTTTATAAGTTGCTTAAACTTCAAAAATGGTTTTCTCGAAGAACAAATTCTTTTTCTATTTTGCTTCTTGACTGGAATAGAAGTGGGGTTTTAAAAAGTTATGTTATAGTGAACAAAATTTCTTCTGAAGTTTAACATCATCCAGGTGAAATAAATGGAACCTGGAGTTCTTCCTTTACTCCAATCTGTTCATTTCAAATATAAGAAAAGCCACTTTAAAGTTACAAAGTCATGGAGTGATATTTATTTCATGACAATTTGTGTACCTATTCCACTTCTAAGGAAATAATGGAGAACCTTCTTGACATAACCTTAAGCAATACGTGAGAAAATGTAGATTCATTGGTTTTTTGTTTTATTTGATTTTAAACTAGTTTTTTTCTTCTTAATTATGTGATGTTGCCTGATTTTATATGTATCTTTTAAAAAATAGTCATAGTTTCATAAATTAGTTTGGTGATGACACTATCAATCATCCTCTCTTCCAGTTTTGACTGGTTATTGGTTAATGCTTCCCAAGCATTAAAGGAACACCTTGCCCTTTTGGAACTGAGTCTCTCAAAATGGAGATTCAAAGTGAATGCTGACAAGTCCTCTCATGTCACCTCCACCCTCTGTCACTCATCCTGTCATACAGTTTTGCTTTTCAATCTATTCATTCCTGCTAATCCCATACCACATATCTAGGACTTATACTAGACAAAAAACTCACTTTGGGTCTTCAAATTATGTCCAAATGACAAGAAACTGAAAGATGATTCAAACTACTCCCCTTCTTGGACAATCACTCAAAAATAACAATAGAAAACAAGATACTGATCTACACAGTAATACTTCAATCTACCTGGTCCTACAGAATAAAATTTTGGATGAGTGCCAAGCCTTCCAATATTATTCGCATTCAGTCACTACAATCGAGAATCCTCTAGATAGAAATATTGATAAGATATTTTAGCCTCAATATCCTGTTTGATGATGTCGCTCTGAAGGTGATTGTTTACAATAAAAACTTGTTAAGTACGAATGGAGTCCAAGGCATCTCCCATTGAAGGTGCCTGCTCATCATCTTCTTCCTGCTCCTCTTCTTCATGCTCCTCATTGTCTTTTTTAATGACAGATGAAAGTATTTCAACCTTTGTGAGATCTTCAATTGTTGCAACATTATGATCAATTCGGAAATATTCTTCAATAATGCCAGAAGTTACAGGGATAGGAAGATTTAAATTATTTGCACAGCTTGCAAGATTTAAATCACTGACATCAGATAGGACCCCAGCTGTAGACAATCCAGTGTGGCGAAATCAGTTAGCTATCGTCAAGGGCAGAACTTCATCCCAAGGTTTGACCACCATTTGTATTGCTTCTAAAATGGAAATTTTGGTTGCCTTGTTTTTATCTAGGTATTATATTATTTGGAGGATCAGTTTTTTGAAATAATTTAATTTAAGTTTTTGAATAACACCCTGATTTATTGGCTCCATTATGGATGTTGTGTTAGCAGGAAAAAAAACAACTTCAATGCATTCTAGTGATGTAAATTTGATGTGAGATGGCCAATTGTCAATTAGAAAGAGAAGCTTATTTTTTTTTTCCTTAGTAGCTCATTTTCATTGCTATGGTAATCAACTGGAAGCTTTTTTACTCCTTTAAAACACCGAGGATTTTTAAATTAATCTATCTCTAGAAGCTCCTTTTTATCCGAACCTGACATGTTGGCACATAGTAAAATTGTAATTCGGTCCTTGGAAAATTTCCTGCTGGTACATTTTCCCCCCTTTGAAAGGCAATGTTTTATCAGGAGTCAATTTGTAAAACAGTCCCTTTGCATCTGCGTTGTATATTTCATTCGGGCTGTAAAGGGCTTTTTAAGCGAAAATAAGACACAACTTTTAAACACGTTTGAATCTTTGAACCCAGGATTTATTAATCTAACCAGTTTCTCCAATTTCTGTGGCAAGCAACAAAGGACCATTCAGGGGAATGTTCTGACTCCTTTTCAATTTAAACCAAATAAGTAGAGCCGACTCGACATCGTTAAATTGTGATTTTTGAAGTTTTCAAACTTTTGGAGGAAACCATTTGTTTGTATTCATCTTTCTTTTTCAATATTGAAGAAATCTTAAAATGACTTATGTTCAGCTCCTTTGCCAAGTCCTTCTTGCTCTCACTGTAAATACTGCAAATGTGAATTTTATTCTCAAGAGAGAATGATCATTACTGAGTCATTTTCACAAATCACACACTACAAAATTTTCGGCACACTGATAAGTTACTAGAACACTGAGTAACAAAACTGAATTTTCAACTGAAATACAAACAAAAAGGTACAGGGTAGAAGGGACGAGACAGTAAGTAGGGGGTAAAAGTGACACAGCATTTGTTTCCTAGGTTGTTTACATTTTGAGCTGACTCCCTCTTCCATTTTCCAATGGCATGTCGTAATAACCGATGTTTTTACCGCTAGCTAAATGAAAAACAAGTCGCTATGACTGATATGTCGTTACCCGCAGTGTCATTATGGACATTTAAAATTTCATAAAATAAGGGTACCAAGTTCAAGGGACCTGACTGTCGCTATAGCCAGTTTGTCACTACAACCGACGTCGTTATAGATAGTATCCAGTGTAGTTTTTTGTTTATTGTGAGCTCTGAGTGGTAAAGTAAGTGAAAGTTAAGTGATTTTGGCTAAGTGCCCCCCCCCCAAGCAAGAAGACATTATTAAAAACTGAGCAGCACTACTTAAAATACTATATATTGTATATTGGCTGCATGTAAATAGTTCAATAAAGATATAAAATGAAAAAAAAAGTAGGACTATTTTGTTGTAATTTTTTTTGCCATCATTATTAACCATAGTGATTATCTATGTTTCAGCTTGTAAACCTGAAGATAAAGAAACTGAGACTGCTCATTCAACTTGAAGATAAAAGGAGAAAGAAAATAAAAGATTGTATTATTTTATTTTTAATTTAGTGCCATAACTATACAAAAAAGGCGGTTGTCTGACATAACTTGCGAATTATTGACATTCACATCAATATAATATGTGAAAAACATTGTTTTGTTTTTATTTTTTTGTTGAAAATATATACCCTTCAAGAAATTATATCACCAACAAATAAATTGAAATTAATATTACTATGTCAATAATAACATATAAAATTACACAGTAGCATTTATTTATACTTAAAATATAACAAATAAATGATTTATCAATAGTTCAGTCAATAAAAACATTATAATCTATCGAATCTTCAATCACATCTTTATTCACAATCAAATCAAATATTTATTCACAGAGCTAACAAGTTATAATATTCATAAATATTCTAACTGTGAAAAAAAAATTGTGTTATTATTCTATTCTATATTGTAAAATTTGTAAATGTCTTTATTGAAATAGTATTCTGTGAAATACATATTTCAAAATTTTTAAACATAACTTTTACTTGTAAATGTATTTTTAAAAACTAATTATAATGCTATTTGTAAATATTTGTAAATGCTATTTTACTACTGTAAAATTGTTAGTGATTAAATGTTTTTACTTGTTATAATTTATTTACTAAATAGCCTTCATATGAGAATACCCAAAAGTTTAAACTAAATTATTTTTTTATCTATCATAACATTGTTTTGCTCAATTTCAAGTTGAATTAATAGTTTAGTTAAGTGTTGAATATATTGATTCATACATTGATTTATAAATTTAGACAGTCAAATAAGTAGCTAATGTATTTATAAATTGCTTGTGTGTTTGTTTTAGGGTAAACGCCTATCTGTTACTATGTATTACTTGTAGGATTCACATATGCCCAATAAATAAATTACCGCAGACTAACTGTTAACTTTTGTAATAAACAGATTGTGAATACACACATCTAACACAGTGACTTGCAAAGAACTGATCACAACAATAACTTTTAATACTTAAGAATTACCATAAATTTAGGCTTGAATATATTAAAGATAAAATCAGGAGCATGATAATAGTGAAATAATATCATCTGCATCACACCTAATGAGAAAAAACCAACCGAGGTTGCCCTACTTACTAGTTGGTAGATAGTGCTGAGGACAACGCAAGGTTGTATTAGTAGCAGTTGTTATTGTGGTTTTCTTGACTGGATTTGATACTTCATTACTCGATCAGCTTCTAGTTTTTCATCCTGAGGCTGAGTGAAGCCAGACTAGGCTCATCCGCCACAATTTTTTTTTTTTTATTGAAATTTGCTTATTCCATAAAGGCATAAAATAGATTAAATTTGTGCGAAAGATTTGCCTGCTTTGGCTAACACCTGAGGTGGGTTGATAACCAGGAGGCACACCAGGTCTACATGCCAGGTAGAGAGGTAGTGGGTTCTTACGACATGGTGGCTGCACTTAAGATGTTGATAAAAAAATGTGACTTTGCCCCAGTATATTCAATGCCATTTTATTTGCTGAAATTTAAAATATTTTTTCCCGTAGAAAAAGTCTGAATTCTCCTGCCCTCCAACGACAAACATGCTTTTGAACCTAATGTGCCAAACCCCAAGCAGCAAGTATCTGCTGGCCGCACCTGCCCACTAATTGTTACACAGGTATGATTCAGCATTATTATGTATATTATATTGGTTAATATTGAAACAATTACCTTTGTTTAAATATTTTTTACTTTCTTATTCATAAGGATTCCAGTAGATTTATAAAAACTTATAATGAATAATAGTTTATTTTATAATGTTTCAATTAATATAATCTCATGGTTATATATAGCCCTAGTGCATAATTTAATATGTTTCAAATGTTTTATGTTAATATGATTGGCTAAAGGAATTAAATATATTTGTTATATATTTAAAAAATAGTTACTTAATATAAACAATGATTTAAATAACAATCTTTGTTGTTGAGTGATGAGTGGTCTTCATTCCTAGTTTCTTTTCATGGATGCTTCCCTGGTCTATCAAATAGCTCTCTCTCTCGAAGTCACAATCTGTACTCTATGAAGGTCTGGCAAAAAATACTGTCTTTGTATTTCTGATTGCTGCATGTTTGGGCAACACCTTTCCCCACCCTTTGTACATCTGTTTCCAGGAATTTTACCCTTAGTACCTGACCAGATCCAGTGCCTCTATACCTCTATGCCTCTATACAAATTATTTCAACAGAATTCACTCACTTCCTCAAAATCTACCTAATTCTACTAAATAAATTTAATTTGTAATAAAAATATTACAATATACAACGTTCCACAAAAAAAGTGGAACACTTTAAAGTTTGAATTTATATTTGTTTTATCATATTTTTTTATTAGAGTCTGCATTTATTATTTTCATAAACCTTTGAAAGGAAAAAATTGATATGAAATCTGACCTTCATGTTATTCCCGCGAATTCTAAATCTTTATTCATTCAATCCTCTATTACTGATGTAAGTAAACATGAGCCTTCTATCTTCATTAAAAGAATTTGCATTTGTGATATATGATGAAATTCAACAAATTGTGGTCACCAACTTAATTAGGAGTATGCCAAGAAAACTGAAGCAAGTTATCAAGACAGGAGGAAATACTCAGTATTAAAAGTAAGAAATAAAAAAATATTGTATTTCAGTTGTTTTTGATTAAACTGATTTTTTCCCCCTGACACAGGTTTTTTAAAAATGAATAATGATAGCTAATAAATAAAAAGTTACTAATAAACAAATAAATCAAAAATTTATTGTTAAAATGGTCTCATAAATGGCATTTTAATACCGTTTTAATCTTCAAATATAATTTTTTTCTATGCAAGACATTATAGCATGTTTTCCCTACATTTTGCACACCGAGTTCTATCAGGTAAGCTTATTTTGTGCATATAGTTGTTACAAATGCCTTGGTTTGTTTTTAGTCTACTTTAGGTTTTTTATGAAGTCTTTATTTACATTCACTAGTAAAAACCAAGGTTTTCATGAAATATGTGAAAAATTGTCTTGTCTAGCCATCATATAAAATTCCATTTTTATTTGGATATTATTGATTTTTTGTTTATAAAGTGATAATAATATTATTATCTGTTAAAACAATAAATTTGTTCTCTATCAATTGGATATTAAATTTGATAGCTTCTAAGACGGTATATATTTAAGTAACATAAGATGAGTATTTGGTAAGTAATTTATATTGAAAAGAGTAACTATACTTGGGAACAAATATTTCTCATAACCTGTAATTATTGTTTATTTTTGATTTATCTGTATTTTGTAAACATGTGAGACCATTTTTCAACAAAAAAGGCTGTTGTAGATAAATACAGTGATTGTGGCAGTGTATTTATTTTGATATGTATATTTACAAGTAGTATAAGATGTACACTAAGATTTACTACTTTATTGTCAACAAAGGTTTCAAAGATCGCATTCTTTAATAATTGTCTACTGAGCTTTAAAGGACGTTCTTCTTCATTTTATAGCGGATTTGTAGAGGTGGAATTAAGCGGACCTAAACAAATTCTTATAAACCTATTGTAAACAACTTCTAACTTCTTGGAGTGTGTATTAGCAGCCTCTCTGCATATACTGGCTCCACTGTCAATATAGACTTTATTGTGCTCTTTAATAGTAGTTTCTTGATTGTGATTGCTGCAGTTTAATTTCCTCTAAAATAAACGCCTACAAATTTCATTTTAAGAACATATATGAAAGTGATCCCAACCGGTTAAACTTGATCTCCTCGTTTAAAAACATTTTCTGTACTGTGAATGGGCACAGATCTTGAGATTGTGTGCATCTTCCATACCTGCAAGATTCTTGCTTCCTGATCTGGTAAGTAGAAAGCACGAGGAGTACAGAAACCAACCCATCCCCCAACAAAGAAGAATGTACCATGTTATTGTAAATCATTGTTTGTATTAGGTAACTATGATTTAAATTACATATAATTCTCTAGCCAATTATGCTAATGTGAATTAGACAAAATATGTACTTAAACCTTTTAGAGCACTGAGATCATTTTAAATGAAACCTTATAAAATAAACATTTTATAAATCTCCTTTGACTCCTTCCTTATGATTTTTTTTGTGATCCTAATCTCAATTTCATTCTGTAATTAATCATCTTTTCAAAAGTTTTTAGAACACTAGAACTTAAGGAAATTGGTCTGCATGAAGTAACATTGTTTTGGTCCTTACCTGGCTTCAAAGTAAGTACAACACAGTATTCCTTCCATGTGCTTGGTATCAGATTTGATTGTCATACATCATTGAAAATGTTTAGTATTAATGTTTTTATCATTGTTTAACATTTATTTAATGTAATGTAATTGATATTGTCTATAGTTGCCATATTTAACAAATTTGCTTATTGCTTAATGATAGACATTATCAAAGTAAAGGGATCACGTGGATAGAAGAGAAGAGCAACAACAGGGCTTGCTATGTATTGGGGTCTCAAGCTTCAAATTTTGTGGTGAGTACTATAGTCTAGGAGGTGTATTTAAGTTGTTTTTTCAATACCACTTGTATTTTTCTATGGTAAACTTTTTCATCAGCTGTGCACTTTAATTTTAACTCTAACTAATAGTATTGTAACTCCTACTACTAATACTTTGAATTACCACTAAAGAAAGTGTCAGCTAAAGTGTTGAACTCTACATGTACTATCTTCAGGAACGCTGCCTTGGACTGGAAAGTAGTTTAAATATTCTGAGCCACAGTGGGCTTCAAATTATAATTATAATAAGAATAGAAAAGAAGTAAGTAGGAGCGAATGATAAAAAAAATTGTTCTGGGATATAAAGGTTTGAGTTTAACATGCTATACATGATCCCAAACCCGGTCAAGCATACAACACCCAGCCACTACTACTAACAACAATGCTGTCTGTCGGGCAGTTCAAATCTAAACACATATGCCTGGCAATTGTGACATTGCATGATGTCGGGCAACCCCTGTTTCCACCTCTACCGGAAGGTTGAAAAAAAATAAAGGTAACATTATTTTACCAGTTACTCTATGCTGGAGCTCTTTCAGTGAACATTTATTATTTATGGAACCTTTAATCCCAGTAAAGTAGCTCTCTTTGGATGATTTCAATTGAGCTTATGGGATAAAGGTGACTAATAACCATCCGGAAAGCCATCTAATTCTTCAGCTGAAATCTGTGGAATTCAATACTGGTGTCGGCCACATATTTAACTAATGCCTGAAAGGTGTCCAGTGAGATATTTTTAGCATGATTCTGTTGAAGCATATATCTGTTCCAGGGTCCACTACTTTACTAAGTCTTGAACTCAGTAATTTAAAATTGCTAATATTTTTAACTAAGGCTGTTTCGGTGCCTGTAATGACGAATACTATCCTCTTGATGTTACAAAGCTCATTTTAAACTTTTGGGTGAGAAAAACAGGATCTCCTCAATCATCTGGTTTTGTGTTATGTGAATTATATTTTATACAGATATTATATTAGAAATTAGTTTCTGGATTTATATATTGATTGCATGTCTGATGTTATTTGAAGAATTGTTTGTGAGAAAGTTATTGTTATTTGAAGAAGTGTTGTTTGAAAACTGTCTTTAACGGTCAAATCAACAGATGGATTATTCCATCTTGTTGTGTAACTGTAAAGATATTATGCAAAATATTTATTTATTATGTATACACTATCAAACAAGTGCATGTGTTATAATTATTTCTAAGCAGCTGTGTGGATGATCATAGGAATAGAGGTCATCTGCGGTTAATATGGGCAGAGAAATGCAACTCATTGAAGATTCTGGACAACTACTGGGCCCCAGACCATGTAGGACACTGGCTCAAGACAGATAAAAGGCTCAACACTCTTACTAGGTTTTAGAACGTCAAGACGGTGGTGATAATAAACTTTTTAAGTGAATAAGAGGTAGAATGTTCATTTTCTAGTTCTAGTAGCAATATTTTGATGGATTTAGATGAATTAAAAAATGAATCAAAACCACTAAGTAAAATATATATATATATATATATATATATATATATATATATATATACATAGCTTTTTTATATAATAAAGATGTTAATTGAGTACTTATTTATATTTATGTGGTCAATAAGGAAATACCTATAATCACATATGAGTATTTCATTAGTTATCAACATACAAATAAATTAAATCTATATTTTAGCTTATGATGACAGTCTATTACTTCATAATATTTACACATCTAATTGACATACTAATGCTACTCCTCGAGTTACCCAGTGTGATGGCTCTATTGTTGTATTTAGTGAAACAGGGATGATATAGTTAGTTGATAAACCAGTTTTTGTAATTAAACCTTTTCTTTCTGCTGTCCTATAAAGAGGACATAAGTACTTATCTTCCATTTTGATTTCATATCTAAAGCAAGGTTTTACCCATAAGAGTGGTAATTGAGCATTCATTTCCATAGGTAGTTCTTCTTCAAGGCAATGCCTATTAAAAGATCAGATATTATTTAAGAAAATTTGAAATATATTTAAGATTTTTCATAATAAATATTTAGTTCTAATAAAAGTCAACATTCATTAAAATCAAAATTAATTTTTTCCCTCATTAATATTGTAATAATGAGAAGTGATAGCTACTGTGTATTATATACCACACAGTATATTTTCATCGATATCACGTGTTAGTTGGAAAATTGGTTATTTACATAAAACTTGCTCGGAGAGCTAGTCCTAGCAAAGATTATAATCTGCTGCATGGACACCTACTTCCGTTAATATGGAGGTAGATACTGTCTCTCTCAAGCATAGTCTACAAATTTCCTCGATGCCAGTCGCATTGCATAGCAAAATGTCCGTGCCTGTCTTGAAGAAGAAAGTCGTAAGAGTGGTTTGGCCGAAAACTACCACAGGAATAGAGCTAAAGAATAAATATGAACTACTTCCAAATAGACATCCAGCTGCTCCTAGCAATCAGGAGCAAGTCATTAATCTGGTGAAAAAACCACCGTTAATGGTCTGATGACTATACTTGAAGAAGTGGGTCAAGCCAAGAAAGTAGTAAACTCTCTCATTGTGAACCAGTGTGTAAGGTCAACCGAAAAAAATGTTAACAGGTCATGCACATTCAAGGGCTGCAAGGGGACACATTTTAGAATATAATAAAAAAAAAAAAATATTCAAGGAACAATTCCCCTATGAATAACATTAATGTTCATATGAAAAATTCATATCTGGCAAATAAAAATAACTATTACATCATAATAAAAAAATAATGACAATTTAAAATAAAGTGTAAACCTCTATGAGAATGATGGAGGATTAATAGATTTTGGAATCGTCAGCTTAAAGGTGATAGGAGCAATGGTAAATAAAGTTAGGGAGATCATTTATGTAATAACTAAAAAGAGGGGGAGAAATACTCGATCCTTGGGTTGCACCCGAGGAAAGAGTGAGTTAAGCAAATAGAGGTTGATTAGAGATAGTTACTATTATACATATAACATGCTAGTTAGTGAATGGTTTGAAAGAAATTATCAAAACCATTGAATAGAGGTATTGGAGAAGGTTAATGATTTTAATTTGGAAAGAAGGACTGTGTGTTCTATGGTATCCTCCTCCTTTCCTATCTACTATTTACGATTTGCTAAAAATGTACTGTGGAGGCAAGGGTGGTTAAAAACAGGTTTCAATTAGTGCCTTTTATCTCACTATGGATGGAACATTATTGATCTAGAAATTAGGTATCAATTCATCCCGAAGGATGTATTTTTAACCTTCTGGTCAATAGAAAGTTAAGTAACTCACTGCCCCAGACCATTTACTCTCTTTTGTCGACCTCTACAAAAATATGTCAAATTTTTTTGTGCTATGGATTCACCTATCATTAATTATGAATCCCTTGGGACATCTGAAACAAGATTTAATAATCTGAGCACAAAGGTTATGGTGTCATCTTTTCAGCTAGGTTTTGGATGGAAAAGTCCCTCTTCGCTTTCTGATGGTACACTATATTATTTTTGATGGACTGTCAGATGAAGCACACAAGTATTCATCAACATGCTTCCTTAATATCATTGTTTTTCTTGCATTATGTAAATCAGAGATGCTACAGTTTTCCAATAAAATACAATGCCTTCTATGGCTCTACCGCCCTTCAGGGAGCCATAAATTGTTCTATGTTGTCCCTGTTATGCACAGATGCTCCCCAAAAGATGTTGTTTAGGCCTTGGTGGAATGCAAGTGAGATCAGGGTTTTGGAGAGATAATGTGTGTTTCACCAGGATATTACATTGCTTCGAAGACAAGGTTCAGTCCAAAGGAGCAGTGAGAACTTCCTCCTTATTTTTTCAATCATAAAAGAGGCGCGAGCTCTGTCTAGCAATATTCGATTTTATCATTGTTTCGACAGTATTGATGATCAAAGGGTTCTACATCTTTGGTTCTAACAACTAACCATATTTTTTTTGGAAAGATTGATCTATAAAAATCTTTGACAATCAATTGAAAATTCTTTCATGATTTATTTAAGGATTCATCTTGATTAGCATTGAGTAATGCAGCTATACTGTTTTAATGGACTGCTATGAAAGAGCTTGAACGTATTCATTAGATTTATTTATGAATTTCTAAGGGTTAGTGATAAATGAAATTTCTTTTTTTTATCTGAAGATTCCTTTTAAATTCTATTATTTAGTAATCATTAAAGGAATTTTTTATTTATTATCATATACAAAGAGCTTCTTAATTAAGTAGTGCTGTAGCATACTTACTTTTCTTCATCCCAGCGTGCACCACTTAAATGAATTCCATAAATAAAGACCCCTTCTTCAGGATAATACTCAGCTCTTCCTATCCTTAAAACTTCATTGCTAAAAGTTACTTCTACTACTGAAATGTTTCTTTTCCTAGCAAAGTCTTGTTTAATTGCACTTATAAATGAACAGGGAAAATAAAAACCTGATATCCAAAAGTCTTTTGGTTTACCAAAACTGCACCAATTCTAAAACAAGTATAAAAAGAAAAAATGACATATTATATTTATTAATCTGTATTTATTGTTACTTATATTAATAAATCAATGTGGAGTAAAAAGGTGAAGTGCTATAGGCAGAAAACAACCATAAACAAATAAAAAATGCAATAAATGACTGGGAACGAATTTGATGAAAAGCACGAAATTGCTTACTGCGGAAAATGCTGTTATCAAATTTATTATATTTTATATAGTTTTATGGTGTAAACATTTAATTTAGCATCTAAAAATTTTTTTTTTGCCCCAAACTAGACTTCTTTAAAATGAATCTTTTTTGTCAAAAATATTATTGTTTTTTGATCCAGAGGAATCACATGAAGAACTCTGTTAAGTGATATGAAACTAAGAGGGTCACTATCTGCACCTTTGAGGAAGCAACCAACCATAGACAAGAAGATACTGCATAATTTTACATCAACATATTATATACATAAGGGTTAGATAATTTAATGTGCTCATTTATTAAATATTCACTCCAATTTTCTCTATATAGAATCAATTAGCCTAAGAATAATTATCATGACTATTTTTTCAGCAAGATTGCATCTAATCTATTTTTTGGCTGATGGTGAAATAAAATATACTAAAATTGGTTTATTATTTTATATATCTAGGTACTTTCTCCAGGTAAATAAATAGTATACATTCATATAGCATTTGTATAGAGCTTTGGAAGTACCTGAGTCGTACTGTTAACAGGGAAAAAATTCCACATCAACTTATGCCACTGCCACTCCACCCGAATCAGTGATTATGTATAAATTCTCAAATCAAGAATCTGCACACATACACGCTGCAATATATATTATATATTTTTTGTTTCTTTTGTAATCCAGGGAAACATTTTTTTTTTTTACTTACTTCAGTCTTAACATTTTCATTTAGTTTTATTATATGAGCAGCATTATAGTGATGCCATTTCCTTTCTGTGTTCATGTGATGTATTTAAATAAATATAAGTAGTTGGTATATTGTTTTACTTTATGCCCTGCCCAGGAGGCTCATTGGCATAAATGAAGAATAATCCCATGATTTGTGGTGTAGATGCTCTACCCAACAGAAATTTCTTGAGAATTCAATATGAATATATGATCACTCAGTTTAACATTAAGAGAAAATGAAGAAATAGAACATAATAATCTCTGAAAAAATAACCAAGGCAAAATATTCGCTCATTAGACATAAAGTAACAGAAATCATAACTGAAAGCTTTATACATAAATGAAATGAAACCCAATTTAGCAAAGTCAAATGATATAAAAGATGAAGTAAGGTTGTAATTTAATGAGTTTCATATTTCAAGTGATATTCTTTGTAAAGGATAATTTCCATTCTGAGGAAAGTTGGCTCTTAAGTCTCTATTCCTACATGTGATTAACTAATTGATTCAAAAATTTCTAATAAATTAAGGATAACATTACCTGAAAGTATTTAACTCTCTGTATGAAATCAGTTATGTATGAACCTAAAGGTTTCAAGCTTGAATAAGAAATTTTTTGCCAAATTTTTGGTACAAGTGATAAAAGAAGAGATTTAAAAATTTCTTCTAAATCAGGTGTTATTATTGTATGGCCTTTTACTGCATTTAAAAGGTTGGTCAAGGTTGACTTGATTACTTCTTGCAAATGATTGAACGCTGATATTTCTTGATATAAAACTGTATTCATACTATCCTCAATTTTTTTTGGAATTCTATCGAAGATTCTTAGTACATCCAGTGTATCTGGAATCTACACAATATAACATTTGAATAAAAATAATAAATAGAAGTACAATAACCATAATTTTAAAATCAAATACAATATTAATTTAATTTCATAAAAATAGAAAGTTTTCTCATATTAATAGGAAACCATAAAGATAGCATGTTAAAACATAAATGTGAAAAAAAGTATATTACTTTTAGCAAAACATCTTCCGATATGTTAATGATATAGGATTCGGATGTTATACATTCATCATCTAAGTTGTTTCCAAAAATCCTCACTAATCCATCTATTAGTTTATTAGAAATTTCAAGGTTAAACATCATACCTGCATTTTTGTTCAGTCCATAAACCTCAGGTAGAGTGATTGACGGTAAATTCTAAAACAAGATGGATAAGTAAAAAGAAAAAAAATATATTATGCTTAAAGTTTCTAGTGAATTCAGAATTGATTTTTACTGTTTTAATGTAGTTGGTAACTCCATTGGATTAAATGAGCAAGGGACAAACACAAGAAATGTACTAATTACTAATAGTTACTGGTCATAGCAAAAATATATTGGTGGGATCCTCGGCCTCTTTGAACTCCTGAAAATGTAATCACATGGCTAGGCATTCCACTGGCCACTAGTATCACTTGCCAGAGTATCAGAAAACAAGGTTTTCACGACTGGGTAGGACCCCTCAAATCCCTCCACGAAGGCGCTCTTTGAATGCCCTTTTAACCTGTTATTAGATTGTTTCTAAAAAAAAGTTACCAGGATACAAAATGTATGGTGCAGGCACCTGAATAAGTAAAGAAAATTAGCCAACTTCAATTTTGTCCATTTGCATCTTCCATGAAGTCAATCGTGTGGTGGCTATCATTGCTATTTTGGTCAATTATTTATTTAATTATAAATACTTGCATTTTACAATTCCATTTCCAGTATCGTCGCACATTCAGTTGCACAAATCCGGTCATTTTCTATCCAGCTTTCGTTGCAATACATTAACGCAAAGTTCTCCAGTGTTTAGTCAGTCAGTTTTAGAGCAGTGAACAATGGATCTTTGTCCCCACAGACATTCAGTGCTAGACATCACTATCAGGCCAGGCTCCGTGACTTCTGGAATCTGCTATGATGGCACAAAACATAAAAATTTCCACTGTTATAAGTGACACAGAGCAGACCCACCCAAGTGATTGGTAGTGTCTCGGGTGGTCCCACGGAGACCATGCCACACTGTAAAGACACAATCATATTCAAATATGAACATGAAGAAAGTGGGCCCCCTGCAAGCCCCATACCTGATAGCCCTGAACACCCAAAGCATCGCTGCAGGCCAAGAACTGTCCCAAAGTTCAAACCCGGGATAAATATCTTAAATTCATTTAAGCCCCTGAACTCAGTCGGCCAGCAAGCCACAAGTTCAACTACCCAAACCACCAGTACTACTAAGCTGAAGCGTTTACCACCCCCTAGTACTGAGACGATTGAATAGCTATGACCTAACAAGTCTGCTGTCAGAAAATTACAGTCGTGCGGGGACAAGACAGGATAGTGTTCTGCTGTACCGATCAAGACCTACTACAAACGATGGCTGCCTTCAGAGCAAACAAAATCCCTTTCCAAATCTATGGCTCCAGTGGAACGAAACCTAACCAAAAGTTCCTCTTGCATGGGTTCAACCTCATCCACCCCAAGAAGAAATTGACTTGAGACGCCAGGGCTAACAATGGACAAACAGGTCTCAAAAGCCCACTTATTACGCCCCAGCACCTCCCCCACTTGCAACAGACAGTCTCATATTCCCAGGTACCTTCCGGTCCAAACCGGATATCATAGAAGAAACTATGTTATCTAGATTATCAGAGTAGTAGAAGAAATCCCACCCTCTTAAACTACATATACAGCTACCCCTGCTTCAAACATTGACTCCAGGTTCACCTGATGATGAACGCAGCCATAAACTAGCTGACCTCACAGCTCACTGGAACACCTAATCCTCAATTACAACGTTTTCAGCCTCCGTCTCAAACAAGGAGATGTCGAGCCACTACTACGTCGTAACTGTCATCCCCCTGACGTTGCTGTTCTCACTGACACCTGAATAAAAGAAAACAGCTACTGCCGCTTCCCAGGTGACAATGTCTACCACCGGGAAACGGATACCACAATCAGCATTGAATAGCTGGATACCATATGCTAATGTAGAAAATCAAAGAAAATGGCACTTACTTTAAATGAACCATATTCTCTTTTAGTAAGGAAAGACAAAGAGTCTTAATCAATCTCGCAGCATGAAAAATGTTTATCTATACTCAGTCTCTGGTGACACAGGTATAGATAACATTAAAAATGCAGGATTAATTTGCCAGGCAAGAAACGGATTAGTCAATAATAATAATTGACACTTGAACATAGTCACATGCACTTCCATACCTGAACAATGAAAGTGGTCCAGATTAAATGAACAGTGGTTAACCATCATCTGCAGACAGACAAAGCCTTTCGTCAACTAGCCCGCTTAGGTAAATAATTCTTGGTTGGTGAAATGGTGATTGCAATATATAAACCTGACAGCAGGTATTTTACCTAGACACTGGATATTAAGTCAACACCTGCTCTTAATAGTTGTTATTTCAAACCTAAGCAAAATGACAAAGAAAACCTTCCAATCAAGAGATGAAAACATGGTTAAGAGCAATGTGCGCCAGGATACAACGCCAGACTACTTATTTCTATCAAGAAGAGAGCTTTGGAGGGTAGAAGATTTTGGAATGCTTCAAGAAAAATGTAACTATTGACAATTACCAGTTTTAAGTAATCGAAGAATTATAATATGTAGAGAGCAATATTAATAGTAAAAACAAAGTCAGTGATTATGGCAGGTTAGTATGGCATTGGTTGGACCAACTGAACGTTCATATAAAAAAATTTCTGCATGCCACTGTAACATCATTGAGAGTATTTAAAAGGAATACTGTAAGAAGAATCTATGGCTTGATTATTGAGGTAGGATACAGAATTTGAAGAAATGTGAAAATTGATGAGATCCTTGATTAAATTGAAATATTTTAGTTTATCAGAGGATGCAGTGGCTATGTTACGTGCTGAGGATGTCTAAAGAGAGATAGGCTGAAGGTCAAGAACCTGTTTGAAAATGTTTTTTCTGGAAAAAGAGAACACCCAAGAATGAAGTATGAGGATAACAAAAGTGGGCGATTTTCAGAATACTCGGTATCTGGAATAACTGGAGTAATGTTGCTAGAGGTAGAAATAAATAGAGAATGATTGTTTTGGAGTCCAGGGTGTAGTGGCGGGTTTTGATCTGACAAAGCTTATAGCATAAAATACTACCTGCTGTAACACTAAGTAAGTATATTGTTGTGATATTAGACATTTGAATTTGAAAAATTAGCGGCAAAAAAGTGGGGGAGATGAGAAAAAGGAGGGAAAGTTGGGCAGTTGCTGTCCTGTGCTGATGAAAGGAGGAGTGAGCGTTATTCATTTAGTGAAAGCATGAGGCAAAGTATAGAAATTTGAAGAAAATTGAACAATTTTTATTTAATAGCGAAAAGGGACGTGGAAGAACAATATTAGGAAGAATAATTTTATCCAGAGAAGAAGGATTGAATAGATAGAAGTGGATATTACCGACAGCATGGCAAACCAAATTAAATTGAACCAACAAGAAGAATAATGTATACAATAGTAAGTCTGGCCATTCTAGAATTAAATATTAAGGTAAATTATAAAATATGTTGAAAATTGAAGTTATTGTAGCGTATTTAAATAAAATGAGTGTAAATTTTGTAAAATCTGATTTTCCTTTAGCCAGAGTTTTCTTGATATATAAACAGGAACCTATAAACCTCAGATAAAATTTTAAAATAAGTCAAATTATATAAAAACATAATAATATATGTGGGTGTTGCAGACTAGACCAATAACTAGAGCCGGATATGCAAGAATATGCGACATCCGCGTCATCTTGCAGCCGCACCCCGACTTAGATGGTATGTTAGAAGGCCAGTGGATTCTGAGGTGGACTCTAGCAGTGCACAGACTGTCCTTGAGGGAGCCCGCCTTCTTACTATCCTACGCTGCTGTTCATAGTTCATTAAATAGTTATCTCAATTATTCAAACCAGATATTCTATTATGAATCCCGACCCAGCTATTTCTGATACCCCATCTCCCAGATATATATATCCCGTGGAATATATGTATGTACGTATGCCAACATGTAAATAATATAAGACAATTACATTTCGTTACCTTTATACATCTTATGAAGTGTTTGTAATCAATTCGAACTGGTAAACAGTAAGCGCTGTTCTTCATGTAGAAATTGTATTCTTTAGAAAATATAATTTCCTTGTTTATAAAACGTCTGAGTAACACTCTCATAATCTTTTTATCCCATTTATCTTGTATTTTCCCTCCATAGTTGCATTCTTCAATTAAATATGTCATTATAGCAAGTGGTATTTCCTCAGTTCCAGAGAGAAACATCTAAATCATACACAAATTATTATACTAAATAACAAATTAATTAATGTAGATAAATAACATACCAACCACTAAAAAGGGGAGGTTATGGTCTATATTATACTGGATCGTATCAAATCAGTTTGATAATTGAAAAAATACAAAAAATCAGGACATGCTTCAAGTAAAATTAGTCAAAAAAAAATTCGCACCAATTTTCAGGACCAGTAAATACAAATTTTCATTTTATTAGAAAAATAAGCATATTTTTGGCAAGATTTGCTGGAGGAGCAAAATTTGTTTCGTCAAAATCTTGTGTTGTGGCAAGATGACATCACCGCTGCAAAACTAGGAGAAGAAACCCTCTCCTCTAATCTGAACATATGAATTATCTTTTATCATGTACACATAGGAATTCCATGGTGCTCCCTTTGTAAATAATTATAAAAAACGTTTCAGCGCACACTACTGTTGTGAGATACAAAATTCACAATCAGCAACTGGCTGTACTTACATAGGCTAACAGGGACGAACTTAATAGGTCTTGATCTGAATTGTTCAGCGGAACCTGATTGGCTCGAGCAATCAAAAAGATTGATCAGTAGACCTTTTTGGACGTTGCCTTCTTTATTACTCTAGCCTTTATTTAGGAAAAAAATAAAAATTCCTTACATACTATTTACAAAGATAATTACAAACTACCTAAACCTAACTTAATTTATAACCTAATTCTAACTTATTTTATCTGTACAGTGCCTCTACAGCATCCCATACAACGATTCTTTTTTGATGAGCCTTCCCGAAATCACAGCTGCATCATCCCACACCACCTTCTTTGGGATAGTGAAGTCTCCAGCCCTTGTAGGTCCTTCCACTTTTGAACGAATGGCCCCAAGAAAGAAGCAGGTTGGATTCATCCAAACCTGTACTTTCCAAGTGATCAGAGCAGCCATGTTCTCATGGGCTCCACGACTTGACAGGAGAACTCAACATTTTCTGCAGTGTGGGCAGTGAGCATCTTCTGCTCTCTTGCATACATGCAGCCTGAAACAAAATCCCCCATGTCCTGTTAACAACTGTTAACTCCAGTTATCCAAAAAGACCTATCTCGCCCTCAGCCTGTTCCCAATGGAGGGGAAACACCTCCTCAGGGTTTTCCCCTTTGTAGTGCAAGTTCCAAGGCTTATTAGTCTGTTCCCCGAAAAGGGCCTTTCACCTCCTGGTCCCTTGTTGATTCATCTTCGGAGAAGAGGTGGAAACTCTTCTAAATGTCCACCATGATGGTCGCCACCAGCTTGTCTATGAAGACCATCGCAGGAACCCTGTGGTCATCCAGGACGGAGGAGGAAGGAGAACTTTTTAAATACTATCTTCCAAACGGCAGGACGCAAGAATGAGCCTTGGGGATAACCTCACTTCACTGGTGTCTCTACATCATACCTGCCATGGCAATCGCTGGTATATTCGAACCATGGTCTTTTATTTACTTATAAATATTTTTCTCCCTTTCCATCCTTGTTAGATTTAATCTCGGTGATGATGGCTCCACACCTCTCTCAGTGGGTACTCCCATGTTTTGCCCGCTAGACTGACACTCTTTCAAAAGGACCCTATCCACGTAGACGATAGCCTCAGTGGCACCACAACCTCCTAGTGATATTCTCACCGTGGTCCAGTCTACTTCTCTCTGGTTCTCACTCGCCTTTGGGATACGGTTGGCTTTCGCCTACACTTAGATACCGAGTGTGAATCGAGCTCATTTCAACATCACAAAAACTGCCTGTACCCCAATCTCTATCTCTTCTCGTGATCACAGTGCATCGACGGGGTACACGTTCTACGAAACGAGTTTTTCTGAAATTATTACAGTTTTATAACAAAAAAGGAAATGTAAGGCAAACATTTTGAGCAAAATAAAAATTCATTTGTGTATGCAGGGGCTTTTCAGGGTGCTGAAACTGAATATAAACTTTGTTTTATGTCTAAACATTTTATCTCCTTTACTTCATCGACCAGCTATTTATTCACAAATCATTTCAAGAAAAGACAACTCTACTATGGCTAACTGCCAAATAATTTTATTTTTTTAAGGTAACTGGGAATTCTCGAAGAATAAACATATAATAAGTGAATGAAAATTATTAATAAATTCAATTGTATTCACCTGCAGGTAAATAGAATGATTTGGGTTATATCTATCTTAAAATCAACAGTGACATTATTAGGATTATATATTTTTTGTATTTGGTTAAATTTCAAATTTATGCTAATTCTTGATGTATGGGAAGGATAAAAGGATGATCCATTTGTGGAAAATTTACGAAAAAAATGAGAATGGATATTGTGCAGCAAAGAATGAAACAATGCCACCACATTGTCACATTGCTACCCTTGCGATCTATTTTTTTTTCTCTATTTTTAAAATGTTCCTATCCCCTGTTTTCCCAAACTGTTGATTATATGTTAGTACGCCTTATACAGACTTTAATAATCCGCTTATTTTAATAGCTACAGAGTATGCTCCTATTCCTTAACGTAGAGAAAAGGAATGTGAATACAGAGGACACAGTTAACTATTTTTGCCAATTATGGACTTATAATTCCTTTCCAAATAACTATATAATTATACTAATAGCAAATAAATAAATTTACCTGAAGTTGTGAAATTGTAGTAACATAATCAAATTCATTAAAGTCGTAGGGGTTGTTCCAACCCAGAGGTCCAAACTTACTTCTTTCACGTACAATAGAATGAAATAAAGTTATTCCATAAAGTAATCTTGTAAAGATTTTCTCTTCACCAGGACACGATTCATAATATTTTAAGTCACAAACTGGTTCTGAATAATATCTTTCCAATAAATTTTTTTTAAGACCTCTTGGTCCTTCGATAATTATTTTTATCCCAGATTCAAGAATTGATGCTGGAAACTGCAATATGGCATTTTCATCTTTAAAATTTATTCAACAATAAATAGAACATGAACTTATGGTTAATGAAAGTTGATATTAATTATCCATTGATAAAATTTTGGTTAGTAAAATTACTGTCAGAAAAAATAAGGAATCACAAACTGACTACTATTTTAATGATTTGAAATTTCTGTTTGAAGGGCCCCAAATGCTTAGTACTAAATAAAAACATTCCATCCATTCCTTAAAAAAATTACAATCTGCCCTAATAGGGCAATGGCTAATTGTGATAAGTGATTTCATCTAAACCATATTAACAATATTGCATTGACTCTCTCATTTATACTGTATTTACAATGTACATACATAGAATATAGACATATGTACAAAGCTCAGAAGCCCCCCATAATCCCCAGAAAGTAACTACTGAATCAGTAAGTAAACTGCTCCAGGACCCGAATATCCTGCCACACAGAGGAGGGTTGTAGTTGGAAGCATATTGGAACATTGGGAAAATGGGTTGTGGTTCAAGAAAAGGAAGGAGACATTTTATTAGGATTTTCTCGAAGATCATGGAGAGAATTGAAACAAGGTTAATAGGGTGATAAAAAGGGTTGTGTGGTGGCTTACCATGTTTAGGGAATAGAAACACAATAGACAACTTCCAAAGAAGTGGAAAGTGTGTGGTTTTAAGGATGCAATTATAATTGTATGTGACAAAAACAATGGCTTTTTGTGGGAGTCTAATTATCCAGGGGATTCAGGGAGCAGATCACATCCAGTTAATAAATGTTTGGGTAGCATACTAAAGAAGTATTTGACTTCAGAAAGGTTACCTGCATTAGGTGGAAGAGATGAAGGTATTGGTGGGGAAAGAAATACTCAGTAATGGATAGTTGGGAATGATTTTATGGGTCTCGATCTAGTTTGAAGGTGTGGGAGAGGTGACCCCAAAATTCATCAGGTAAATAGAATAGTATAAGATTTTGCAGGAACATGGTCAGTTAAGGGAGATCCTGATAAATTCTTCAGGTGCTAGATGATTTACCTAGCACATCAACCCATGGACGACTGTTTTCTTCATAGTGGTATGAGTAAAATTCATCATTACAAAAGTAGCAACAACATTTTCCACTTACATTGATAGAAGATATAGTTGTCATCCAAAGTCGAAAATCAGGTAATGTCATCTCAGCATCAATTTCATCAACAATTCGCTCCAATGTTGGCAGCCAAGATATAGCTAAGTGACAATTCTGAAGACATATCCACCCACCATCAACAAATTTTTCTATAATAATTGTTTCTGCAATATTTTCCTAAAAATAATCCAATTTTCATTATTTCAAATATATAAAAGTTGATATTAAATATTCTATTCAATTATAAATATTAATTCTCATAATAAAACTATGCTATTCAATTGTGAATATATTATTTAAAGAGTACCTAAAGGAGTTAAAGTCATTTTGAATAAATAAATTAGTAAAACGATATTTTTCATGAAATTATAATTTTGAACACTTTTGTTAATTGGATGTTATTGCACATTTTCATGAACGGCTAAAAAGCTGATATGGGAATAAATATGAAAATAAACTATTTTTGTAGTGAATCAACAGAGTTATTCAACAATGGAATTTATGACTAGAAAAATATCAGGAACAGTGCAGGGCAAATCATTGTTTTCATTGATGAGCCAAATAAATCCTTTATCGTCATAAGCAGCAACGAGATTGTCCCACCCAGGTTTGTTTGTTTTTCCGATGAAGCGGACTTGATGGACATGAAAATAATTTAGGGGTTTGATCAATATATGGCACCTTCAACATATGCCCATAAATCCTGGTCTTCTAAATATGCTCGACATCTATACATCTTAGTTCTCCACACATTCTCTTTAGGTGTGCCTATATGATATAATTTAATGAAAATATCGCTGTATAAAATTTTAAGTAGGTAAAAAAGTGAGCTAGCTCCCTTAGGAGAATTTAGAAGAATTTAGAAGACAGCAACGGTTTGGGTATAGTAAAGGATATAATAATTTGAGCTCATATAATCACTACGCCGTTAATGCAATATATTATTATATAGAATTAAGTCACAAAAAATACTAATTAGTAATTATTTCTCATTTTTATTTTCACATAAAACTAATTTTGATGCAATTAAATTACTTAATTGGTTTTTTATTGAAATTATAGGAAAAAAATTATTGTATCATCTGCTCCATTCGTTCTATGCAACATAACTTATAAAATATTTTTGGAATGATGGTTACATACGTGTAAATGCACATAACATGTTCATCCAGATAACATAACATAACTTGTTCATTGAGATAACCTAACATAACCATGTTTACTGTTTATGGATGATTACTAAGCCAGTAGCCCCAGTTTTCTAGTCTATTATTATTGGAATTAAGTTTGTCTTTTTTGAAAATCGTTGTACTTTTGTAATATTTACAAATTATTTTTGTTTTTATCAAAAATATTTATGAGTCGTTCATATTTTATTTCCAGATAGAAAGGAATCATTTTTCTGCAAAGAATCATCGATTTAGTGTTCAGTTAATAATTAAGTAATTTTAACCTGAATGATATATTAACTCAATAAAACATAGAACACAATTAAATGTTTCAATTTACCTGGTTTTCGCCTAAGGAAATTATTCTTACTTTATCACTCTTATTTTTATTTCTTGTGAAGGATAAAAATTTTTCTATTGAGTTACTTTCGGGAGCAAGAATAAATATTAATGGTGTATGTATGTTTGACTCTTCGTATGCTTTGTTTAAATCAAATGGAGGAGGATGTAAAAATTGTTCACCTAGTTCTTCTTTAATGAAGTAAACCATACCTGAAGTAAGCTAACAAACAAAAAAAAAATACACTATTACTATGGAACACTATTACTATAAAAACAATTATTACTATGGTGGAGGGGGAAATATCAGTGGGGAAAATAATAGAACCTTTATGAGATAGCATGTGCATTGAAAACAGTAAAAACAATAATAATCTATATAAAGAATTATTTGTGTATTGTACTGTAATAATTTTATTCTACTTGGTCATAATAATCTAATTGATCAAGGATACATTTCACATAAATAATTTAGTTTAACATTATTATTATTGTAAGAAAGGCTTGATATAAATATAGCGCTGAAAATAGACTGCGATGGCAATATAACTTTCTTTATACCTGTTTATGTACAATATTTTATGGAAACAGATTGTCATACACTAATCCATAAAAATGCGGTTAACTTTGAAATTTTCATTTATTTTTTGTTTTGTTATGTTTTTATACATTTATTGTTTGAAAACCTATCAGAAAAAAAAATCCGTAGTAAAAAGTATAGGAATTTTTATTTTATTTTCAATAGTGGGGTTGTGCTCATTAATCTTCTCTGGTTACATTGTGTATACAGAAACAGCTTCTAATTATTAAAAAAAAAATGTATCCGCCTTTTTGTCAGTGATGCCCCTAAAGAAATATGTCTTTTAATTGAAAATCTAAACATAAAAACCGTGACAATAATTCTTGATAGGATGAGTCTTCATGCTTGCCAAAAACCAGTTCTGAAGGCTATCCAGTGTTACCGAGAGTTCCCGGAGCTATACCCAATGGAACACCTCAGGGGATGAGTTTGGGAGACAGTTAAGTAGGCACATTGGTCCTAATAGGATCCAAGACACGGCTCAGTGGAAAAAAGGGAGGAGGTAACCCAAGAAGCAACTTAATGAGGGATATGTTAAGAAGGATGGAATTCATTATTAATAGCTAGAGGGGGTAACACACTGCATTGAATATACACATTCATTTTTCTATTACTCTTTATTTCTAGTATTCTGTAAACATATTGTTTTTAGGGGGAAAAAATAACTAAAAACCAAATGAGTGAGATCTTTGAAGCCTTTTTTTTTTATATCCATGTGCATTTGTTCTTGTCTCAAGGAACAACCACATGCTGATAACGTGGTGTTATATTTCTGATATACTGCCATTATTATTACTTCCAATGATTATTTTAACAGTCAAGACTGCTTATTTGTTGAATATACTTTATTTTTATTTTAGAGCAGATTTGAAAGCAATACATTCTTTTCAGGGATTTTATTACGGAAACCTTACATATTAATAAAGCATTAACACTGAATTGGATTTGCTTCTAAGTATCAATGTCATATATAAAAAGAAAAATTAAATATTATACATACTTGATCAGGCCTTAATGTGTGCAAAAGAATTAGTTTTTGAAAATAACTCAGAGTTTCATTCCAAGGGGATGGCAATTCTTCACATGTTGGGTTATATCTAGTGCAATATTTTGTCCACAGCTCTAAATTTGTATTTATATTTTCAATAATACCTACAATTGATTGAATTGAGTGTTAAATTTTAATATAATATATATGTATTTCAGTATTTATTTTTGGCTCAGTAAAAATAATTACAGTATGTACATAGAAAATAAGGAAATAATGGCATAAAATCCCGGACAATAACATTAAAGACGATGTGACTAACTTAAACAAACAATATACAATATGTTTAGGATGCTTTGCTTTTACCAATGTTGAAAACTTAAAATTCCTCAATCTTGTATTAATTTTAATGGATGGCGAGAAGGCCTTGTTATTTAGTTAGTAGAGTAGGCCAATGTTAGCCAATCGACAATCTGCTGAGTGATAGCAGAATGAATTGACTTGGGAGGGGGTTCTGCTATCTATCTGTTCAAAACTTGAATACAAAAATTCATATAATATGCAACATTAATTAAATACATAAAAGGGATAATCAATATATGTGAATAAATCTGGATAGCCTGTGAAGAGATAAAATAGACTAAATAAATAAACAATTCTTACATGGAACTGTAATTGGCAAGGATGCATCATCGGTAACATTAGGGGTAGATTATGTGGGTAGTGGGCTTCTTATGGATGTTACTTAATATTTGACGATTTTCTTTGCAAATACTTCTTTATCGTCCAACTAAGTGATACAAAATGGATCAACAGGCCAGACAAATAATAGAACAGATTATCCACAAGGTGCATACAATATTCATAGAGTGGAAACCGCTGTGAATCAAGTGGCCTCAGCTCTTTACCGCAAGAGCATTACTTAATCCTTTGTTTTGTCACTTAACAAGCTGTCTACAACCCAAGCGGAGTGTCAAGGAAGCTACTTAATACCGATTAGAGCACAGACATTTTATGTCCCTAAAATATATAAATAGGTTGACAAAAATATAGCTGATAGACTTTTCCTTGTCTTAAACCTTTAAAAATGACATACAATATATATTAAATGTCGCAAGTATATTCTTGCTTAATGAAGTTTTTTTTTTATTATTTGGCTGAAAATTATTTAATTCAGACTATGGCATCCTATTTTATTAGAATTCCAGGTAATATGATTGACAGTATTTTTACACTTTTATATTACAGTATTACAGATTCTTAAAAGTAAACTTTCTTGTAAGAAGTTAAGAATAATTTGATCTTTTACGCTATCTATGCCGTTTGAAAACTATGGTGTACCGTGTTTTATATGTTTGTGGATTATATTTGTGTGTCACTATTTATAATGACCGACAAGTATTTTGTGTGTTTATAGCAGTCTGTTGCATTTGAACAGTGGCTACTTTAGTCTGCCAGTACTAATTTGTAAAAAAGTTAGAAAAATAAAGTACTTTATTTATTCTCTTCGTAGAAGTAGATTTTAACATAATTTCTGATATTTAAAATGGCCCATAATGCTTGTTTTAAACAAACAAATAATTCTTACTTATCAAACATCTTAAAAATAGCATATTTCCTGCCCCCTGGCCTAATATAACTTCTCACCAAACCAATGTAACATAAAATACATAGTTTTGGAGCAAACAAGCAAGCTGCCAATATTTTCTTTACATTGATCATCCCAACCTCAGACAGAAGAACTATGATTGCGCAACTGAATAGTATTCATTTAGTTTTAATTAGACACTCTAACCTTATTAAAAATAATATAGCTTACCGTTAAATGGAGGCAGGCTATCAAGGTAGCACATGTCTTCCCATATTTTTTGTGAAAGGGGAATTTTTTTTTCAGGCATAGATGCAATTTTTTTATAAATTCCAGCATTTCTTTTGCCAAGAAAAAAATCAAATTCATCTGAGCAGAATTTATTTTCTAACCTGAAAATTTAAATTATATAATTCTGCTGAAATTCCTTTGGGGCTAGATGAAATTTTTAAATAAATAAATTATATTATTATTTCAAAATATTAAAAACAATACAATATTAAATAATATGATGCTAAAAGTGGTTTCTTATTAAATAATAAATATGAAACATTTTTCATATTTTGTAATATTAATTCTGTAAACCTGTAGTTTCGGCAGGGGCTGATGAGGAGTTATTAAAGTTCTATCAACAAAACATGGTCATTCCTTTCTCATATATTCACCAGTGAATCTTGTTTAGGGATCGTGTCAGGTACTTATGATTCGTAGCAGGTTTTATGATATCCCATCTTGCCCCTACAGTGTCTCTTAGAATCCGGGAGCCAGGGTGTAAGGCTAGATGTAACGAGTGTACAGGGAGTTGAAGCGGTTACTTCTGAATCGGAGGATCCTCCCGTTTGCTCCGCCCTATCAGCGCTTCTAGTGAGCTCTCAAGGTGGCAGGACTGTGAACTAGTCCTGTCTCTCGCTACACTGAAGCATGTGATTTATTTATTTATGAAATTATAAAAAATATTTAGGTGTTTTCAGATCCATGGAAAGGGTAGCTTCTCGTAGTGTTGGCAACGGTAAAGAGGCCAATATTTTGTGAAAAGTGTAAAACGTTTAAAATTTATAATCAATTAAGTTGGGCGGTAGCCTTAATTTTATAGTACATGCTTGTGTTGTTCACGAATGAGCGGTAATTTGCATAATTAGTTGAGGTGAGCTTACATATATTAACAAGATGAGATTACAATATTTCATTATCAAGATGAGCCCACAACCTTTTCTTACCGAACATGTCTCATCATCTTTCATTCAGTAGAAAAAATAAACTGATAAAGACAAATTGGATTGATAATTCAGAAGGTTTAGAAAAGCTGAATAGAAGAATGATGAATGCCAGTTCATAGTTTCACTACTTACACAAGACAATATATGCCAAAAGATATTGTCGCTGTCACTCTATCAAACAAGGATTGCGAAGGTCATCAATCTGATAAAGACAATGTATGACAACTTTGTATGTGTGCTTGGCCACAACAAAAGAATGTCTCAAGAAATCTCCACAAACGCCGGTGTGAGTCAAGTATGCCTAAAGTCTTCTATTTATTTTGTCATTCGGGTTGAAAAGGTTGTAAGAAAATGGCCAGAGGAATAAATCGTGGTATCAAATATTGTCAACATGGTTGGCTCAGAATCAGTAGCCCAACAAATTCAAAGAAGAAAGTGGTGTTGGGTTGCACACTCTGATGTGAGGCCATTGTGAGGTGAATTGGAACTTTAAAGGGATTTGGTAATAGAACCAAGGATAACCTGAAGGAGCACGGGGAACGATGGAGGCCAACCATATGAATTATACTGAAGATGTTGGCAAAAAAACGTGATGTTTTGTGTGCATGCTCGGCTCAAAAGGTTTTGTGCTAGCAGCAGGATGAAAAAATTTTTACTTAGGTAAAAAATTAAAGTTAATTAATACAATAATATACTTACAATAACAGTTCTTTGCAGAGTAGGAATGAGTATAAAATTATGTCCTTATCAAATAATGTGTAAGTTACATTTATGTATAAGTTATAGTTAAATGCATCCTTTAAATTTTTGATACGCTCTTCAATTGAGCTACATTTAGTTCTGAAATAGTAATCTAATATTATTACTAAGTAATTTAAGCATCAATATTATCATTGAGTAATTCTTTAAGAAAAATTGTACTGATTAAATATTTATATTTTAGTCTGATTACTATTACATTTAAAGAATCAATCAGATATATAACAATATATATTTGAATTTGTGTAGTGTTGGCCTCAACCCTTTATCTTTAAATTGAACAATAGATCTTCTTAGGTTATTTCGTTATTGAATAATGTATCTTGATTTGTAAAGATCAACTTGTATAAGTTATCTTTTCAGGTTACTAGGTACAGATCATTATGCGCATTTTACAATCTATTTCAGACTATATGTACACATATATTTTAATTTAATAGGTAACTGAAATGGCAAACAAATAGACATCTTGGTAGACTCCGTTGTCACTATAAAGTTGTAAGCTGCTTATTTTAAAATTTAAATTTTCAATAATCATGTTTATGTATTATAATTTATTTATTTGATAAAATACTTCTTTTCATTGTCAATTTTGGAATTTCAGTGTACTAATATATTTTTATTCCCTTAACCTGATTATGTTAAAATCACAATACAACAAATAACAACATTTTTAAATAAGCAAATTACTAACACTGTATCTATTGATTGAACAAATATTTTTATAAACCAATTTAAGGAATATTGATACATAGGATCTAAAGTAGCTAAATTGGTAATTGTGTAATAGAGTGCCGCAACATGATCTGCAATAGGTTTGTATCTTAACCAAATACTTTCTATGTTGACCCTTGTTTTTTTGGCTTCATCTGCTTGTTTCTTTAAGTTCTCAGCAACTGCCTGTATAATAAAGAAATAAAAGTGATATTTTTCATTGCGAATGCTGAATAGTTCATATATGTTTTGTTAAAAATTAAATATCTAAATTAAATTAAATTGTTAAATTTAAAATATAAAGAGAAGGATGACGATAGTGTAAAAACAGAGACTTCGATAATGTATATATAATAATCAAAGAAATAAAAGATATTAATATAAGCATAAGAAATAAAAACATTAATAATGAAAAATAAAAAGTTTAATTCACCGAAAAGAAGTATAATAAAACAAACTAGCCTCCAGGAACAGAAAATTCATTCCTTTGTTTAAAATTTAAAATGAACCATTATAATAAATTTTAAAGTAGAAGTCGTCACAGTTCAAATGTAAGTATTAACATGTACAGCAATAGTGTCTTTGGCATATCGCACCTTCCGGAGTTAGAATAGACTACTATGACACAATATACATCTGCAGACTTATTATTGGCCTTAAACATTTTTAACAATTAATTTATATCACTCTGAACAAATAGTAAAGCTACTGTAATTTAGTATATAGCTATTATCAATAAACTATATATACATATTGTTGTGATATTTGATGTGGTGATTTTTGATGGTGCTTTTTATATAAACTCAAATTTAGCGGGCATAAATGAACGGTATACGACCCATGGATAACGGTTCATTTATGTTTTGAACACTATTCGTTGCGTTATGTCCAAGATTAATAGTTAACAAATAAACAATATCAGGAATTAAATATAAATTATTTAATATTGTATTTGTTAATTTTAAATCAAGAACAGTTAATCATATATGAGACAAAGAACATTGGAAAACCAAAGAGGTTAACAGATCCAATATGGCGGCAGAGCGTATAAAGACTGGGGTCGCCCCTATACTTTGACATTACCGAATTAGTACCTACATTTACTTTGACCCGGCAGACGAGAGGTAAGAAGAAGCTGAGGGCTCATTCATTTTGACCCGGCAACCATAGAAGACGCTACCAGGACCACGCTCGGCACCAACCAAGACGACAACGAGACGTATGGGAACAACGCGATGCAGCTTAGAACAAAGGAACAAAGAAGAATTCACCAAAGAACACACAACAAAGAAAAATTGGCCAGTCGCGATAGTAATAAGGTACAATCTAACTTTAGTTTTTTAATAGTGTTATTTTATTACGTACGTACTTAGATGTATATTCAATCCATAAATCAATTTGTTAATAAACAATTTTCCCTTTTACCAGAAGTTTCTTTTTTATATTAACAGAACCTCAGATTAAGATTAAAGTTAAATATAAATTATATAAAAGAAATAAAAACGTAATAATATATGACCCCTTTTTTTTAGAATTACAAAAATCGATATGAACTACTATTGAAAAAATCTGTTATGCTATTTAGACCATTATGGTGACAAGTTTTAAAAGCATCACTTGTTTTTGACATCACATGTCGTCTTTTTAAATTTTACACTCAATTAATATACAATGTATTTTGTCTATTGGCAGTAAGCCGGATTTTATTAATCCTTGTAGTTAAGAAAGTATTACAATATTTGAAGGATCCTTATCTTATCCGGAATCTTTGTAATAAGTACACTAATGCAGTCTGGTACAAAATGATACAAGAACGTTTATTACAATATCACAAACTCACAAGGCCCCATACTGTAGTTTACTGACAAAACATAGCAGTAAAACAAACAGTGCCTACCTAATCGCTAAAAGTTTCCACAGTACTGCACCCTCTTATAATTGCATCTTTGGAACAACCAAACATAGGATACAAAACAGGATCAAAACTACATAGCCAGCCTAAGAGATGTCTTGCTGCAAATGAAATGAAGTTCAACAAGATTGAAAAGGGATCTGGAAAAAAGAAAAATTCCACAAAGACAGACACATATTGGCTAGAAAATATAATGTCTGGGGTATCAGACTTCTCGAGTAATGAAGTAACCAGCATCAAGAAAGAAGATGTAACAAATGCGATAAAGTGAATGAAGAACAGGTAAGCAGCAGGCAAAACTATTGGTTCAAAAATTTCAGCAATGCTCATCCCTCACTTGCACTTTACTGCAACAGGTCAGTCAAACCCTCCATCAGAATTCTGCATGGGCATAACCTACCTGATATCTAAAGGAATCAAAGTAACATTTGGACCTGAGGACCACAAACCTATCAGAACTCAGGTGTGTGTATAACCTATTCACTCCAATAATAACCAATAAAATTAACTATGATACGAAATTAACAATGAAAACAAGCAATTAATAAATCTCAAAACAGTAAGAGGTTACAGCGAAGTCATAAAAATGGAGCTGTGTATAGACCAATTTGCCGTGTTATATGCTGAAAAAGATAAACAAGTCCGAGCAGATAATATAGAAATTTCAAAAGATGCGTTTATTGGTCAGCTTTAAGTGGCTGATTCTCATAAATATTTAGGAATGCGTCAATTGTTGGAATTGAAAAAAAAATACTAAGAAGTCTTTCAAAGAAGAGTTTAAATATCGCATCAAAAACATTTTTACGAGGTAGAAACATAGTTAAAGCTTTGAACATATTGGGATTAGCAGTTAATGGTTACTCCTTTGGAATTCTAAAATGGACGAAAGTGGACCTTGAGGCGTTGGATGGACCACACCAGATTTTAGATGGTACACTCAAGAAAACGTCCTCAGTAGCAAGAATCTATCTATCAATAAAAATGAGAAGACGTGGACTTCTTAAAGCTTGCCGGGAGGAAGAAAATAGTCTTCGAAACTACCTTCGGAACAATGACTGACCTTTCCTCAGTTGTGGCTTCATTAGAAGATAACTACATGGTCCTCAACCTAGTAAGAACTGAAAATCCAGAAGCTACTACCTTTGCCTCCCTTACAGAGCTATAGAAAAGCAAAGCACTTAATGGGAAATTCTACCACTCCCTAGTAGTCATGAGTGTGGATACTCAGGAACCACCATCCTGGATGAGAAATGGCTATATCTCTCTGGAAACAAAAGGATTCCATCTGGTTATACAAGAGCAAAGCATTGCCGCAAGAGCCTACATAACGCACATCTGTGGGGAAGAAATAAGCGATTTGTGTCGCTTGTGTTGGACTAAGGTGGAATCTATGCAGCATGTGACTTCAGGCTATCAAGTTCTGGCTGTGAGGGAGTATCAGCAAAGACATAATAACGCTCAAAAAAATATTTATCAAGGTATAGCAACAAAGATGAACTTGCAACCAATCACCCTGCTACCAATACCATCCAGCACCAATTGGCTCAGGAAATAATATCACTATTTACTGGGATCATCTTATTCATACGGTTTTAAATAATAGGCCAAATATCTTATTGATATATAAGAAAAGAAAACTGGCGTAGATTATTGAGATAGGAGTGCCTCAGAGTGACAATTTAGGTAGTAATATAAAGGTAGTATCTGAAAAAAAGCGAAAATAATAGGAGTTAGCAGAAGAATTAAGGCAAATGAATAGATTGGAGAGTTGTGGGATTTTATTGATCATCATTTCCTGCAATGGCTTGATCTTGGAGGACACACTGGAATCTATTCTGATAGAGAGACAAACAACCTTCGCAGTGCCACTACTACCTTCATCGACAAGCTTGATCGCTCCTCGTTGAATGCAATTTGTGAGAGGTCTTCTACTACTTGTACTACTCCTACTTTAGGTTTGGGGAACAGGCATCCCGTGGCAAAAGACCATGCAGCACCACCCAGCACCACTGCGGACTGAAGCCCAGCTGGGTACAACTTGAAACAGCAATGCAGGTAGCAGACATCGTTTCCAAGACAACCAAATCAGCCCACCACTTCATATCTTACATAATGGAAACGGACACCTCCTGATGGATATGTGATTTACCATCTCAGTCACTCCTCCATTGAAGCAGAACCAGTTAGCAACTGATTAACTAATGCACGTTCTGAACGGTGCAGGACACACAATATGTCTAACATTATATGCATAGCTAAATTACAAGAGTTTACAAAGATAACAAGTTTGTCTAAAATCTAGAATTTAGTATACTCTTCAAAATTTCACAAAATTAATTTATTTTATTTTATTGAGCATTTTTCACTACTTTATTTTTAATAATGAAGTTACTTTACATAGCTCTACTAGAATAAAAACCATACAAATTTACTTTTGAGGAATCCAAGATGTTCACTGCACTTTCATCTTCCAAAATATTTCCTCTGACTGAAGATAAAGTTTTTAAAATGCTGTCTTCTACTGCATAAAGTTCCTGTCTGTTCTTGGCACTTTCTTTAATTAAGTTTTGTCTTTTTTCCTGTGTTTCAGGGCTGAAAAGTTGTGATTATACTTACAATTATATACTACTTACTAGTATTTATATACTTACGATAATTATCTAGTTACTTTACCATGTAATATCACATATTATTATTAAATATAGGAGACTAGGCAGATTGCAACAATGGACACTTTTTTTTTTTTTTTATTGTCTTGCATTAACAATTGTGATTTAAGAGCTCATTCATACCTTTTTCACTTACTAAATATTGACATCCATACAATATGTAAATAAAAAATATGCTGAAGACCCTATGCCTGCGAGGATTTCCCCAGTGAAACTGGGGGGCAACGGAGCTCCCCCAACCTCACTCTACGACCATGACGACCGGAAATAGTGCAAGAGGTGGGTGTTACTTCATACAGGGGAGTTGACTAAAAGATTTGAATGTGCCCATACATTTTTATGGAACTTGGCATATCTTGAGATTATAAGATCAAGTACTGTAGGTGCACTGAAATCATTGCGAAGGGATGAGTTTCCTAGAGTTTTGAGGACTTTGAATTGAAATGTTTGATTTTAGAAGGTTTGGCCAACAGCTTTGTCCAAATGGATTTTAATAACTGTTTTCACATTATCAGGTTATACTATCAATTCTTAGCACAGTTCTCTTCAAAATTATTTTAAACTGCATTAAGGAGTCATTCGACCTAAAAGCTAAGATGAATCAACTGAGTTTTTGGAAGTGCCACAGTAGTGTAGATTGTGTAAACTTCATTAACACAATTATTGAGTGATGTGTTGAGTTATGTTTATTCTTAGAGAACTTTGGATAGGCGTTTGACTCTGCAAGCCATAAAGCACCCTAGTCTTGGAAAAGTTGGGTTTACACCAAAAATCTTAAATTTTATAAGATGTATGATGGTTTTTCTTGCCATGTGTCATTTATCGAGAAGAGCGTACACGAAAAATGGACTCACTCAATCTCTATAACGTATATTGTAGGCAAAAAAGATCAGAATAATTGTTGGAATGTACAAGATAAACCGTGGAGGTCCTTCAGGGTGCAGGTGATCCAGATAATCCTAGGGTGCCAAATACCCCAGAAAATCTTTCTTTTTTTTTTTTTTTTTTAAGAAATAGGGACTGTATAGGGCATGTCAGATTATATTTTGTTCCCAAAGGTGACATAGCTTTGAAAAGGGACTAGAATGAACAAGCTTTTAATAATAGTGTTATTTTCTATCCCATTGGGAATTGAGGTCCAACTATTATAAACTATTGTGAAATTTGTTTACATCTTTATTGAAAGGGCAGTATTCAAAGTTTTAGAAAGTAATTTATTCTTTGCACAAATATATGATTAAATAATTAACATTGGTCCTACATGTATGGAGGCTATTCAAAGCCAACAATCTCTTATTTTTTGTAAGTTATGCTGGCTGGCTATTTGTTTTTTATAAATCAACTTTATGAAATGGCTACTGTGACTGACTTCAAAACAGGAAATATAACAAAATTTAGCCAGCTAAAAATAAATGTATATCTACTAGTTATTGAAGTACCTTTCCTTTGATGTAACGATGCCAAGAAGCTTGCCTGATAAACTTTCTTCTGTTATAGCAAAGTTTATTACCACAAGTTTTTTGTAAATCTCAGGTGGATAGTGTGGATTTTTTAATTTTGTTGTAATGTAAAAACGAAATCTTGAGCTACATTCTACAACTGTATCAAGTAGCTTGATAAAACCAGTAATTTCTGAAAATTTATTTATTTTTACCAATGAAAATATATCGTAACATAACATTTATGTACCATATATACCACACAATAATGATATGATATGATATTAAGTATTGAAAATTTTTACAGGAATAAAATGATAGATAGAATTTAAATGATAGGATAAGTAATATTGAAAAAGTGTCATGTATAAATATGATTATAGGATGTCTAGATTAAAGCGATATATGCAACTATAGTTGCCATCATGAAATTAGAAGCGTTAGAACCCACAATACATGTCAAGCCCTGTTGCTACTCTGTGCACTACTTCTCTTCTACCCAAGTGAACCCTTTACTTCGATAATGTCAATCATTAAGCAATAAGTAAATTAGTGATTAGTCGCCCACCTGCCCATATGTGGCAACACCGCGCCTAGTAGCCCCTTCATCCCAAGCGTCTAATTTCATGACGGGGACTATAGTTAATTCTGGTTTTATAGATTGGAAGTAATGGGGAGGTCTGGATGATTTCTTTTACTTCCTCCTCATACATATACTCATCAGAAGGAGGAACTCTTGACAAGGCATTTTAATGTGATCTATCTCTTCTACACTCTTGTTCCTCACGACTCACTTCTTTCTCTGGTGGATGTTTTTCTCGACTACTCTCCTCATCATGTGGACATTGCTAGTAAGCCTGGAGAACTGGGGCTCTTGTTTTTCATGCCTCCATTTGTGATTCGTTGCTTAGAGGCGTTTATCAAACCACAGAGGCCTAGGTTCCCTTGGTTTAAATCCTATAATATGCTTTGCTGTCTTCTTAATGGCTTTGGTGGACCTCTTCCATTAATGCAAGCACTAGAGTTCCTAATTCCTTCAGTCATTTCTGGTGTGCTGTCTGGTAGTCTACATCATTCAGCTTGGAGATATGATGAATATTTTTTGGACCTCTTTCAGGTGTGTACCTCATTATCAATACCTGAGCACTAATCGGTTTGTATGTCCCAAGTACGTCAAGATTAATTCCACTATTTGATGTCAAGGTCATTTGACACATGGGAACTTATTAGAACGATCTAGTTAGATACTAGTCCATTTAGAGACTTCGATGTTTTCATATGTAACTTCTTACAGGCGAACAATGTGCTCCTAGTGGAGGGGAAGCCTCCTCAAAGTTTTCTGACCTGTTCCTGCATCTTTGGCCGCTTCCTAGCTTTTGGCCTTAAGGTTTGTACTAACATTACATAGTACATACCATACATAGTAACCTGTACATAGTGTAATGTTGTGAATATTGTCAACAACATAACAATTCAATTAAAAAAAAGTGTCTTTAATGAGTTAATCAATGTATACTGAAAAATAATATTTTTCCCCTACTTTTGGTTATTAGATTATACATCTTGATTAAGAACATGTAGCCCAAGTTGGGAGTTTAGTATAATAAATAAATACATTACAGTGGGAGTCATGGCAATGGCCAGTTACTCCAATCATGTCCTGAGCATCTGTGGCTCTTGCATTCATGCTCAGCCTCCACTGGCTCATATCCAGTGATGTGGCTGATGGAGGAGCGTGAGGGACTTCCCATGACTCCGCTCCCTCTTTCACATGCAAGGGAGGTGACAACAATGTGGATTTGGTAGGTTTCTGCGCTGTTTGTAAGTACTGCACGTGTTGAACTTATCCATTTTCCTTTACTCTAAACCGAATAAATTCCTTTATTTTAATTAAAAGCCGTCACCTTTTATTTATTTTGTATTTTATCTAAAATCATTTGACCGATCATTAATTGATATTCGATTCATTTAATTATGTTCACATAAAGTAACAATTATTAATGATCAGCTAGATTTCCTAAGGGATAATGTTATATTTTAATGCGAAGAATACGTTGGATATTTCGTTTAATGCAGACAGGAGAGAGTGAGAGGGGACCGGGGAGGGAGAGAGACAGCGATAGTAATGTTTTGAAACCGGGTACAACGGTGCGTAATTGTTGTTTTGATTCCCGAGAATCGGCAGTCATCTGTGAACCATCACGCCGTCCACATCGAAATTGTCTCGCTTAGCGCCTAATGCTATTCAGTTGCGCTCAAGTTTGTGCCATAATATGAAGATCAACCAGACGGCGTGTTTCATCTTTAATTCCAGTATTGCACTGTAGCTGATCTACGGATGTTTTGAGTCTCAACTGACTGGATTGAACTGATCACGAGCCTTCTACCTGGCTATTGTAAACTCAACCCGACGCTTAAAGGTACCGATAAACAGTTCTCTCTCTCTCTCTCATTCGTGAAATAACAAACAATTATCGTCTAGACGTATTATGTTAGATTAACATGTCTGACTCATTTATTTTACAGACAAAGTAATTTTCTTTTGGATTGATATTCAGTATAATTGAGGTTAATTAACTTTATAAATAAAATTAGACTTAATTTCTAATTACTAAGCTATAATTTAACTTAATATATTTCGTTTGAATAATATTCAACAGAATTAGTTCATTCTCTTTGTATTTGTACATTGTTTTCATTTGGTAATTCCAAACGGGTGCTAGTGACCCGGTTTATTCAAGTCGTTGCAATTCGACCATTTGTAAATATTAAATCTCAGTCGATAGTTTTGAAACTTCAAATAAATGTTTATAGAAATATGTCAAGTAAATAAATATTCTTATTCTGAAGATTTTGAGGAAATTTATTAATTGTTTAGTAAATAAAGGTTCATTTCGTTTTACTTTAATATTTGTTTTTATTTCAGTCTCTCCATTTACATTTAAAATTGATTTAGTGTTAACAATTTCTTTATTGAATATATGTTGTAATATCACTTGGAAATCTGGCCAATATTTTGATGGTAAGAAAGGTAAATTATTTATCAACTGCGATGGTGAGTTCGTAATTTCTATGAATGATCAATTTCTATTTCAGCTCGTCTTCGGCGATTTCTTCCTTATTCATTAC
This sequence comes from Acanthosoma haemorrhoidale, assembly GCA_930367205.1. Taxonomy (NCBI): domain Eukaryota; kingdom Metazoa; phylum Arthropoda; class Insecta; order Hemiptera; family Acanthosomatidae; genus Acanthosoma; species Acanthosoma haemorrhoidale. Next base: position 62,962,929 of record OV884009.1, read on the forward strand.
TTTCGTTTGCATCCCTTATTTTCCTTGTTCCTTTTCTGTCTTTTCTTTCCACAATTCGCATTTTGTCGGGGCTGCTGCTGGACGTCTTCAAACTTGCAAACATATTGAATCCGGCAAATATTTTGGAGAATCGAGGATTTCAAGGTCAAATATCTAACTTTGCTCCGCGCTCTCAACAGCACGAATTAGCAAGTGAATGAAAAATTGTAAATATGTTATGAATGAGAAAATTGTTCAGAATTACTTATTGCCTAATAAGGCAGATAGTAATTTTATCACAATACACACTTCATAAATTAAAAGCAAAGTAAAATATGAAGTATGAAAGCTGATGCATGTTGCTTTGTTGTTAATAAGTCCAATACACATACACTCACTAGGTGATGAGGCTCACCTTTTGTCTTCTGTTTTTTTTCAAAACCTCTTTATTGATAATATATATACAATGACAAAAATAAATTTGGAATTACAGCTGTCTCCTCGTGCTGCATTCGCAGATGCATAAAATATAATACTTTCAGATTGTTGTTAATAAGTCCAATACACATACAGTGACTAGGTGATGAGGCTCACCTTCAGTTTGCAACCGTGGTGTCTTCTGTCCTAAGGCAGTGCGGTTATATCGGCAGGCCAGCCGTGGTGGGGATGGTCCCCCCACCTGCGGCTGTTTCCCCCACTAGCTTCTCCCCCCCTCTCTGACTGACCTCATAAGCTTTATTATAAAAATATGGAAACATAGATAGATATTTTCCGGGCCGAGAAGAGGGGAAGTTCTAATTATTCGTAATTAAGAGGTGGCCACAACAGATGGTAAATGCTGTTAGTATTTTAATCTATATAATTCGTTATTCTATATAGTTTCCAGAGAAATTAGCTAATCAGAGTCAATTAAATCTGATGCATGTTGCTTTAAAGTACAATGTAATTTTCTATACCTACCTTGTCGAAATTTTTTTTTTTCTAAAATGGGGGATAGTAAATGGTCTAGGTGTTCACTTGTATTCTCCAGGAGAAGGGGTCTCCCCATTTTAATACATTTTATCACTATTTTAATATAATCGGCTGAAAATCTTGTAACAATTAGGTCATTTTCTTTCTCCATTCTTCTAAGCCATCTGTTGGCTTGATTTTGAGGATCAATAAGCAAGGGCCACCTATAAAACAATTATAATTTTTATGTTTAAATTGAAGTGATAATCATAAAAGATTCCCACCTACTATAAATGTATCATATTTATTTTTGCTTTGTATTCAAAACATTTAAATTAATTTATTTAAAGGTTCGACAACATTAAAAATTTGAACATGAAGCCTATCCAATCGTTTCAGTCAAAAGTCCTGAGGAACAATAGTTAATGGCTCTTATTATGTAGCAACAAAACCCTTCTTAAAGATCTTAATATACCTTACATTCTTGAACTCAGCCCTTCCAAGTACATGAAATTCCATCAAAACTTATCCAATCACCCTAATCCCCTAGCAGTCATTGCACTGTGCCACACATCCCTACAATCCTTCTCGAAGACTAAAGCGGCAGTGGGCCCGTGACCGGCTATACATATGTGACAGTGGGAGTCCTGGAAATGGCCAGTTACTCCAATCATGTCCTGAGCATCTGTGGCTCTTGCATTCATGCTCAGCCTCCACTGGCTCATATCCAGTGATGTGGCTGATGGAGGAGCGTGAGGGACTTCCCAATACTCCGCTCCCTCTTTCACATGCAAGGGAGGAGACAACAATGTGGATTTGGGAGGTTTCTGGGCTGTTTGTAAGTACTGCACGAATTAGCAAGTGAATGAAGAATTGTAAATATGGTATGAATAAGAAAATTGTTCAGAATTACTTATTGCCTAATAAGGCAGATAGTAATTTTATTACAATAAAGATTTTTGAACTTAAATATATAAAAATAATCCTTTTTCTTTTAGTTCACGTGGGATTTGATATAGTTAACACATATGTGGGATTTTCTAAATACACCGATGGGTCCTTTAATGTTCCAACTTTGCTTCGTTTGAACTTTATCTACGATTTATAAGTTATTTAAGGAAATAAAATAATATATATGTCTTCAGGAGGTTTCATAGTTAACAGTGGAATTTGAATAATAACAGTATTTTTTTTTTGTAGAGGTCAGCATGGATTCATAAAACTAAAAGAAGAAATTTTCATCACATTTATTCAACATACAATGTATGTCGGGATCAGATCATTTAATTTACTATTAACCATCTTGGAACCGTAAATAATACTATAATCTGTTATTTGATATATTATAAATCTTCCCAGTTTTTCCCAACCTCTTCCCTGAAGACCCATCCATGGCTTCCTCCATATTTTCTCCATGCTTAGATTTTTTTCTTCTAGTCTGTTTACAATATTTGTTTGTCTAGTTTAATGTAGTGTTTTACTTTTTTGTGTACTCTATTTCGTTTTTTTTTCCTACTTGTAATTATTCTTTAATTATACACAAATACATTTTTATTTAAATAGATAATTGTCGTCTATATAAATGTAATAAATAAAGTTTTGATCAAGTGTAATTTTTATTAATAAATACAGTATGTATATATAAATTTAAACTTATAATATAATAATCTATAACAAATGTGTTTGCTGTTTTTTTTAGCAGTAATAAAAAATATATTTTTCATTACATAAAATGCAGAGTATTACTATCTAATGTTGAACAATTCACTTACTTTACTTATTCTCTATGTTTCTTTACATTAACTTGTAAGTATGTATTTGAATTTGTAATTTTTACTTTAAGTCATTCTTTGTACTACAATAAGTATATAAGTAATTATTGACTCGTTTATCTTTGATAATATATTGTAACAATATTTTTATGATCTAACTGATTTTTATTTTTAAATGAGTAATGGAAAGTGCAGGATAAGGTCTGCACAGGAATAAACTCTAGCTATAAAAGGAGTTTTTCGACCTGCGAAAATAAAGGCTGATTGAAGGCGGTAATGTATGTTTTAATAACAGGCACAAAGAATGAGCCAGTTTATGCTGGACTAAAAGAAACAGTGGTTATCAGACTTTCAGAGGTGGGAAACCAGTTATATGGAAACAAGCATGAGAATATGAAGCTAGAATTCAAGAAACCCCCCATATACCAATAGTCAAGAAGGTATCCATGTTATCATGTATCATCGTTTGTATTAGTTAATTAACATTATATTTGTTTATACATTTCTATAACCAGTTATGTCATTTTGAAAGATTTGAAATTGAAAAAATTATGGACTAAAAGTCATAACACCTTAAGATCATGTTAAATCAAGTGGTATAAAATAAACTATTATTCATTATAAACCTTATATAAATTTCCTTTAACTCCTCACAATTAAGGAAATAAAATTAATTTAACATAAGGGGATCGTTATAATTAATTATTAGTTGATGTACATAATACCTGGAAAAGTAAACAAAAATATTTAAGAAAATGATAAATTTATTTTATTATACAGATATATTAATATATAGTCCATACTTTTGTGAGGAATGTAGTATAATGGCATTATCAACAGAAAAAGAATCACTTGGCAGGCCATTTATGTTCCAGTTTTCAATTAGGACTTTTGATCCCACAGCCTTAACAAGTTCGTAATCAGCAGAAGTGGGAATCCCTAGTCTGGAGCAAAAGCAAATCCAATCTTTAGTAATTTCTTTCCTAATAAAAAACAACAAAAAAATTAATCGATAAAGAATATTTCAGCAATGAAGGAAAAAACCGTGCTACATTTATTTGGTTTATTACTGCACATATCATTTTAGCACTTCACTGGTTAATACTGTTAGATAACATAATAAGCATTTTGCAATAATAATAATCAACCTGCCAGGAGCAACTGATAAGCCAAAAGGCTGGGGTGTTATGATACCTGGTTTCCTGAGTGCAGTACTCAGTTCACAAATAAGTACTTTAATGGGTACACATACTAGGAAGACCTGGCAGTAGGTATAAAACGCATCCCTACCAATAAAATGGTGTGTACTAGAAGCCAATTAGCCTTGGAAGAATCTGGAGTGAGGGCTGCTCTGGAAGGATTGGGTCGAAGGGGTGACCGTGCGAACGGTGCCCCGATGCCGTTTGGATCCAAAAGGCCGGCTACCACAGGACCTTTACAATGGAACTCTGAATCACGTTTTAGGACTATTGAGCCTCCCGCACGAAGAGGACACACCATGGACAAGGCAAACAAGGATGAAGTGGAACCGCAATATGTAGATTGCAGCAATCCGAGCTTATTTGATGGAGGAACAGAAGGAGCAAACAGGATACCTCAATAGACTTATCCTTTTTTGGAATTTCCGATTCCCAGAAATCAAAATAACATCACAAAGACATGCTGATCAAATTAGGGTTAAACTGAAGTTAAGTTTCTGATTGAAGCAGAAATATGTAACATCAATATTGAAGATGTTAGGTTGACCAGAAATCTCGAAGGAGATAGGCAAAACTTTATAAAAGATCGGTTAATGAAGAACTTGGTTCTGTTCTCACTATACAGACATACTTCGCTAGGAATAACACTTGACGAAATATGTCATTGGATATATACAGGAGCTCGCATCGTCGTGATAGAGCTTGATTTGCCAAAAAGCTAGGGAAGAGGAATCTGGGCATACAAAGTCAACCAAAGACCCTCCATGGAAAATCAGAACTAAAGACATTATTGAATAGCTTCGGGAAAAAATCGGTATTATCACTTATCATCTGTAAAAAACAGAAAATTCCACTCCAAAACTAAGGAGGAAGATTAACGAAATAATAATTTTGGGCGTGCTTGGAGCAGAAAGGTCTATGCAAAATCAAACGATGTGTTTTCATGGAAAGGCAGTGTAGGGAAATAGAATAATAAGGTACACAAAAGCTGAAAATAGGACGAAGCAGAAGCAATTGTCCAATTTGAATGAGAAAAAAAAAATTAATGAACAGGCAGGAACAAAACTACATAATATCTAAAATATCTACGAGAATAGCATATGCAACATTCATGTGAATATAATTTGTATTATTTTAAATACTTTAATGTAAATATGATATTGTCATAAAACACCATTGGAATGATTTAAAAATCGTGTATTGTACAAATTTTAGTGGAAAAAAGTTAACAAAAAAACATTAATTGTTTACAACTATATATTTTCTGATAAACAGCTAATGTATAATGTTCATTACTGAATATCAATTGAGAAACAACCTAATAAATTGTTCATTTAGAATAATTTTTTTTTATTTATTTACCTGAGTGTTGGTGTGAAGGGTGCTAAGTATACAATTATCCCACATGATATAATCATGTCACCCGGTATTGAGTAATATTGTTTTTGAAGAGCACTAGACACGACTAACCATCTTTCCTTTTCTCCACCAAGGCTTCCTGCAATATATTGTATATTTTAGAATGAGTTGCAAGTTTAAAGCTGCCCTGTTTTAGTTAGAGGATGAAAGGGAAGAGAAGGCTTGGTCATAAAAAAAAAGGATCACAGCAGGAAAGGATCCATGTCTGAAGGAAAATTGGATGGAGCTGCAACACCTTACTCTAGGACCAGAGAGATTACGAGGGACTTAGAGGTTCTGTACATCTTAAGGAAAAACATGATATAATTCAAGTTAGTCAAGGTCATTTCACATCTTCTCTCTTAGTGTAAAATTTACAAAACTTGCCTATAAAATATTCTATTATAATCATATTCTATCATTCTATAATAATTCTATATTAAATGATAATTATACATATTAATGATTTAAAAATCCCTCTTTGATTACTTTTGCTTGGTTTTTACTATAATGCTTCATAATTAAATAAATATTTATCACCATAAAAATGTTCCATGTTATTACCAATTATTCTTTGAGCTTTTTGCAATTTATTTGTACACAACACAACTTCATTTTGAAGCCTTATCTTTCTTTCATTTGCTTCTTTCAGGTTTTCTTTTAATTCTGACAGTTTATCTTCAAGACCTTTTAAAAGATTTCTTTTTTCTTCGAGTATAGCCATTGTCTCAGAATACTCCTTTTCTGCAATTTTAAGCTTTTCTTTTTTTGGAGCAACTTCCTGAAAGTACATGACTAATAATTTATAAAGCAAGTAAAATGAACGTATCATAACAATCAGTTATTATCAAATTATGGACATCTAACAATTACAGTTTAGAACAAATAAATGACAAATTGATATTGACATCTATTTCAATGACATAGACAGGACATCTATTTCTGTATAGTCCTTACATTTGTACAGTCAATATATTTTTTTTTTTATATTATTTACATATTATACTATTTATTTATTTACATGTACCTTGCATTGACATGGAAAATAAAACAAAAAAAAATGGATAAGAATCCAAAAAGAACAAAACAAATAAAAATAAATGTGATAAGATAAGAGCATAATTAAGACTCAAGTGCAAAGGAATTATATAGTGTTCCTGTAAACATTATTGATATATAACAAAAATTAGTGTATGATGTAGTAATATATTAGTCATATGTATAGCATTTATACAAGTTATATTTGTTCAACTCATAACAAAATATTACTAGTTTTTATTTTGTTTATATATATTTCAAACTGTAAAATTTGGTTCCTAATTGAAATTAAAAAACATCAGTAAATTTAACTATTAAAAAAAATTGGACGGCCAATGAATAGCCTTGGATCAAGTAGTAATTTGTTTTGATGATAAAATTAGGAGAAACACTGCTGCCGGGAAAGATTACAAAAATATTATTCACCTTTACAACAACATCGTATTTATCTAGTGCAATAACCCATTTGCATAGCCCTTCTGCAGCACTTGATGCTTTAGCCACAACTTTGGGTTTAAAATCTTTGTGATTTAAATATTGACTCCTTACTGCTTTCATTATACTTGGTGGTATGTTGTCTTTGTCATAATCTTTAAGCTGTTGAAGGAAGGACATATCACCCAACAATCGTTTACTTGGGCCCCAGTAATCATTCATCTGAAATAAACAATATTTTAAATAAAAGTAAATAAAAACTCAGGCTAGTTGTAGTGACCAAAAGGCTATTTGACATAGAATATTATTATAAAAAAGAATATAAAAGGACGTATGTTTGCCTGTCTGAATTATTTAGGGTTCTACGATCACATTCGTAAAAATGATTCAATTAATCTCAAAGCTAACTTAAATATTGCCAACTATATAATATGTAAGCTAACATACAATAATGGGAAGTATGTACGTTTGTCTCCATTTCAATAACTTTAAAGGTTTCTAAAGTCTCATCTTAGGAGATATATAAGATTGGGTGTTCTGATTTTTTCCTAGGGGATGTAGCCATATTAATGATGGTAATGAAAAAAAAATTAAAACATATTATAATGTACATAAACTGCCCCACAAAAAAAGTGGTGCACTCTGAAATTTTTGATTTACATGTTTATTAGTAACTTTTAATTTGTTAAGTTGTTAAAACTTAGGCCAGGGGTGATTAAAAAAATATCCCTATTTAATAAAAAAAGGGGGTTTTCACAAAAACTGAAAAAAACAATTTTCTTTTAATTTCTTAATTTATTAGTATTTCCTCCTCTTGTCTTTGTAACTTACTCGTCTTCTTGGCATACTCCTAATTAAGCTTCTGACTACATCTTGATGAGTTTCATTCCCATGTATCCACTAAACCATTTTGAATTCGGGTAAGGTGTTAAGAGGGGCATTTCGGTGGCTTACATGTCTTCTAAACACCCGTCCCCTCCCCAACAACTGTACCAAAAATCAGAACTACACGATTATTATTTTTCCTTCGTTCCCTTGACTATAGAGCTCCCCAATGGTCTTTGATGACTCTAAAAGGTGTAGAGCGAAACGAGACTCGTCGGTAAACACTCCATTTTTCCACCCATTTTCATTCTAATTTCGGCGATCTCTAGCAAACTCCAATTGGTCCGGTCCGGTTCCTACCCTTTCGGGTCTTAAATTTATTTCAGGAAGTAAGAATACTTACGAAGTATTAGTAAGTGCAAGAAAGTCAATGAAAGAAACTTACATTCTCAGCATTGACCGTCACGACATGAACCGTTTGAAGTTTCACTATACAATGAACAAAATCGTTCACAATATCCGCCAATATTGAATTTACCAGGCAATTTTTATAGTCGAAGATGGTTCAAAAAATAAAATATAATATTTTATTTTACAGCCAATAGATTTTTAACAACGATTTACTATGTATTTAGGAATATCTAACCAAAATTTAGTAGTTAAAAGTTACTAACAAAAAATCTTTCTAAATTGAAAAAAAACAAGGTATTAAACTAGTGTTTTAATAATGTGTCAATGAACTTTTAATAATTAATAATTCAAATAATAATTTCATTTATGTAAAAGTTTGGGATCTTTAATATTTTAGGAACAAATTCCTAAGTAAAGGCCAGTAGGTGCCAGGCCTTTGTGAGAACGCGAAATGACCAACTGAACAGATTAGCAAAGCTGGGGACCAACCTGACATTACATGGGCAACAACGTTGGAACCAGATGATCGTATTTATGCTAATCTGGCAAGAACAGATTCTGTCTTTTCAGGCTAGCCACTGGTAGGTATCTACAAACCCACCTAAATTTGGTGTTGTTAGCTGACCTATACGTGCTTTATGAGTTGATGGATGCTCGCATTTTTAAACTTGCCCTCACAGGACATTCGTCTATATACTAAGGAAAAATCATGTTTATACTGGGCTGATAGAAATCGCGTGGCCGCAGCTGCCATATGAATCGGGTGTAATGAAAAAAAAAAAAAATAATAAAGAAAAGGGATATTTTTATGATTTACTGTACGAAAGAAAGAATACTATTGAAATCGTTACGAAAATCATTACTACTGATACCGATAATTGTGTACTGCAACGTCATTATTATTAATATATTAGGGCATCTTACCTTTCTTCCCGGGTTTTTTGGATCGGGAAGCCTATCAGGTTTTATTCCCTTCATGACACAAGCAGCAGCAAGTACCAACTTCACTGTCTCAGGAGGGTTTTTCATTGATTTTACAAGGGTAATATCTGCTGGTTTCAAAGTGTTCAGTGCAGCTACTGCGTCTGTATGAAATTTCATCAATACATTACAATTGATCATTATCATGCATTAGCTCAGTGCATTTTTTACTGCAACTGAAAAATTTCTGGATCTAATAGACGTGCCTGTATATAAACTGGATTTAGTCGGAAGTTCTGATTATGAGTGAATATAAAAATGTGGAAGAATCGTGCATTTGACTACACATGGATTTAAAAAAGACAAAAAAAAAAAAACACGATTTCTTGCGTTTAAACAATTACGTTCAGTAGAAGATTGAACATAGATACTCATTATTTTTTTCCTCAATGTATGCAACAATGGACGGTATAATATGGATTATACAACTCACCGATCCAATACACAGGAACACCGGGGAAATAAAGAAAGAATTTTGCTCACCTGGTCTCGCACCTATGCCAACAATGTTATTCTCACTTCTCGTTGTTGTGGCTCAGCACGCCATCTACACCACCTTAAAGTTCTCTAACATCAAGGAAATGAAAGGGGAAAAACAATGCCTCGCGAATAAGGCCCCGATATTTATCACTTATGAGATTTAATTACGCCAACAAGATGACTACAACAGGTGACTCAGAAGTCGATTCGGGTTTTTCATCGCCACTCTATAACCCATGTGACATGTGAATTGACACAAAATGACGTCACACTGGTGTGAACAAATATAATTCATTTATTTTTGTTGTTAACTAGAAACAACATTTTCCATCAAGCAGAACAAAACTGATTTAATGACAATTATAAGGATAAGAATGAATATGACTTTCAGAGGGTTTTAAAGGTGATTGTAAGTTTAATTAACCGCCATACCCTGAACTTCAAAAGGCACAAACACAATTAGCCAAACAATCACTGATAACATATTTTACACCATCTGCACAAGTAAAAATTAATTTAAACTTATAAATGCATACATACATATGTCAATTATATACATACTGTAATTAAAATAAATAAATATATGATAATTTAAGGTTTTGAAAATAGGCTTTTGATTCAACGCTGTGCAAGAAAAAACTTTAATTCTAAACTTTTTTTTTCTGAAAACTGAATATAGACTATGGTGACAGGTTTCTCGAGGTTGGTTGGCCCTAGGAAAAAATTATACAGAATCAAATATTTTTAAAACTGAATAAAATTTTTTATATGGAAAGTATTTTACATAATATACTCGCACTATTTTCACAATGCTGCCAATTAAAGTAGAACAATTATAATCTACCGCATAGATGTTACAGATTCTAATCTGCCAATTGTTTTTTTTTTTACTTTATTTTCTAAGATTTTAATGTTTTGTTTTATTGTTATCACTCCTGTCATTTTTGGCGTTTCGCTTTTGGACTCAACTTACTCAAGAATGGAAGGTATGACCCATTTTTAGTACACTCATGTCGAACTGTCACGCTAACCTAATGAGGATAGCCTCTAGTATGTTGATGGCTCCATCTTACTGGACAATCTGATTGTTACAATCATTTGTTAGGTACTATCGATTATCTATCGATGTTCACAAACCTAGTGAAATGAAGAAAGAAAGAATACCACAAGCTACCCTGGAATAAAAATATCCATGAAGATTTGGTTTAAGAGATGAAGATCCTAGAAACAGGACCGAATGCAGAAAGAAGGTAAAGGAATAATGATTACCCAAAGAAAACCTTATTGATGGAAAGTGTCTAAAGAATAGATAAATAAATCAGAACCCAACCTTCGAGGATTGGTATAGCTAAAGCCAAATCATTTTCACATTCAGTTTTCAAGCCCATTGCACCCATCGCTTGTTCATTAGCGATCTCTTCGTCGCTTCTGACACGCTCCGAAGCTTTCTCGACCTCAAACGTTTCAGTCTCAATTACTTTCAACATTTCTGAAGTCTCTACTGCAGCTTTTTTTAATGCAGGTTGTAATGATTCTAGATCTTTCTGCATTATCCCAACCTATAAAAAATACACAAATTACAAATCTACATTAACCAATAAGATTTAATAGAAAATTTTAAAAAAATGTAAAAAGTTATTGTTATTGTTAATTCCTTTATTGTGCAATAATTACAATCTGCCTTTTATAAGGCAATAACTAATTAAGATATATGCTCTCATTCATACAATATTTACAGTTCATCATTCACTCGCTCATTCATACAATATTTACAGACAGCCCAGAGACCCCCCAAATCCACCGCAAAGAGAAAGCGGAGTCTTGGGAAGTCCCCCACGCTCCTCCGTCAGCCGCGTCACTGGATACTAGCCAGTGGAGGCTGACCAAGAGCGCGAGAGCCACAGACGCTCAGGACATGATTGGAGAGACTGGCCATTGCCAGGACTCCCACTGTCACGCGTTTATAGCAGGTCACGAGGCCACTGCTGTTTCAGTCTCCGAGGAGGATTATAGGGATGAGTGGCGCAGTGCATTGACTGTGCTACAGGATTAGGGTGGTTGGAAAGGCTACTGTGGAATTTCGTAAACTTGGAAGGGATGAGTTCTAGAATGTAGGGTATATTAAGGTCGTTATGAAGGGTTTTGTTGCTGACATAATAAGGGGCATTTACTATTGTTCTCAGGACTTTTGATTGAAAGGATTGGATACGCTTGATGTTAGACTTTTTTGCTGTCCCCCATAGCTCTATTCCGTATGTCCAGATTGGTTTAAGTATAACTTTGTAGATTAGTAGTTTATTTTCTATTGAGAGATGGGATGTCCTTTGAAGTAGTCTGTACAGTTGTCCAAAGCGTCTGTTTAGTTCTTGTCTTTTTAGTCTCGTATGTGGGTTCCAGGTCAGTCGTTTGTCAAGATGGAAGCCTAAGTACCGTACTGTCTCGGATACAGGGAGAGGAATAGAATTAAAATAAACTAGTGGACCAGACTTGCGACAAAGGGTGAAGGTAATGTGGGAGCATTTTGCTTCATTAACTTTGATCCGCCATTGATTGCACCAATACTCGATCTCGTCAAGGTGTTTTTGAAGGTTATGGGATGCTATGTCGGGGTCTGGATGGGATGACAAGACTGCAGTGTCATCTGCAAATGTGGCCAAGAAGGTATTGGGAGTAGAGGGGACATCAGCGGTGTATAGGTTATAGAGGATGGGGCCCAGGACACTGCCCTGTGGAACTCCTGCACTTATGGGATAGTAGTTAGAGTATTCTAAACCACAGCGGACTTGGAAGAAGCGGTTTGAAAGGTAAGACTGTAGGATTAGGAAAAGGGTCTGTGGTAAATATCTTTTGAGCTTGTAGAGCAAACCTGCGTGCCAAACCCTGTCAAAAGCTTGAGCTATATCGAGAAAGGCAGCAGTGCAATACTGTTTGGTTTAAGGGCTGAGGAGATGTGATCAACAACGCGAAGGCCTTGTTGAGCAGTGGAATGTCGTTGGCGGAAACCAAACTGGTGTGTGGGAAAAAGGTTTTTGGATTCAACAATGGGAAGTAGACGTTTTAGTAGGAGTTTCTCAAATATTTTTGAGAGGATAGGGAGTAGGCTAATTGGACGATAAGATGAGGCGTCATTGGGTGGTTTACCGGGTTTGGCGAATAGGACAATAATGATATGTTTCCAGAGGAGAGGAAAGTGCGTCGTTCGGATTATGCAATTATATATGTAGGTTAGGAAGATTATGGCTTTAGGAGGAAGTTGTTTGAGAATTTGAGGAGTAAGGAGATCATATCCAGGGGATTTTCGGTAAGGTAAGTTTTTCAGAAGGTATTTAACCTCAGAGGGGTTAACGGCTTTTGGTGGAAGAGAGAGAGGAATAGGTGAAGTGAGGAAATCTTCCACAGTTGTGCTGTGAGTATGGCTTTGATGAGAAAGGTGAGGTGTGAAAGTATGGGTAAGATGCAGAGCAAATTCCTCCGACCTATCCCCATCCGAAGCCGCCCAGGACCCATCATCACGACGGAGTGGGTGTGAAACAGGTTGATACTTTAGGATTTTTTTTTGGTTACGTTCCACAAGGAGTTATCCCTGGTGGACAGAGAGGAGAGGTAGGAATTGAAAGAATCGGAACGGAAGGATGCCAATCGCCGCTTTACCAATCGGCAGTACTGATTGTACGTGCGACGATCAATAGGATGCCGGGATCTTTGCCACACTGTTCTGGAGCGGCGTTTGGATTGGATTAGATCTTTGAGATGCTGAGGTAAACGATTATGATTGTGGATTTTTGTGTGACGATGGGGTGACGATGCCTCCCAAGCCGACCTCTGGACCAGAGTAGTGAAAGAATGCACTGCATCGTCTAGGTCTTGGGATGTTTTCAGGGATAATTTGAGGTTTACGGACTCTGTAAGAAGCTGACGGAAGTGGTCCCAGTCAACTGGGCCCCTAATAAATGAAGGAGGAGGCAGTTTGTGAATTGGTCTTAAGGAAATGGTTAATAATAAAGGGCTATGATCGGAGGAAAGGTCATCGAGGCGCTTGAGTGAATAGTTTAGTGTTCCTAAACTATTGTAAAAAAAGAAGTCAAGGAGATCAGGATTTCGGTTGGGATCTGATGGCCAATAGGTGGCTGTGTCAGGAGTGATAGTGGAGCAATGTTTCCGTGTGAGTGCAGACAGCAAAGCACGTCCTCGTGTATTTGTGGATCTTGACCCCCAGTGTTGGTGCTTCGCATTAAAGTCCCCACCCACAAGGAAACGATGTCCAATGGAGTCTAGAAAGGAGATGAATTGGGAGTCGGAAATGGATTTATTGGGAGGGCAGTACGTTGATGCAAGTGTAAGAGGAAAAGTGAAGGTGGTGATTGACACTGCAGTGGATTGAAGGAAATCATGTGATACCAAAGGAACTATGTGGTGGGATATGGAGTTATGGACAATGACAGCGGTACCTGCATGAGCTGTTTCATCTGGGTGATCAGTACGATAAGTCTGGTACTGTCGAACGGTAAATGGTCGTTTGCTCGTAAGTCTTGTTTCAGTAATAAGAGCTACGTCGATCTTCTTGTCATGGAGTAGTGCTGTCAGTTCGTTAGTGTGGGTGCGAACACCATTCGCATTCCAAAGGAGAATGGATAAGGAGTCAGAAGGATCCACTTATGGATTTTGTTTAACGGGGATAAGGTAGGAGACAAGATTTGTAAGAAGGGAAATGAGAGGGGTAATTAGGGTTCTGAATTCTGTAAGGAATGATGTTAATAGGCTAGTGAGATCTGAAGAGCTTGGAGGTGAAGGAATATGCGAGATGTGTGGTTGAGGATGGGATTGGGTTTGCTGGTTGGCGGGATGAGTGGAATGCTGGGGAAGAGATACTTGCGGACGAGAAGTGGGCAGTGCCTGTGACTGCTCTCTGTTCCGAACGGCATCAGCAAAAGAGACTGAAGGCCTCAAATTTCTGGTGGGGGCGCTTCTTGAGCAACCTGTTACTGGCTTCTCTTCTTCTGGCCGGCGACGTTGCTCGCTCCTGGACTTGAGGATTCTATAGGCCTCACAGCCCTTGTAGTTGGCCGGATGGTCTTGCTGGCAGAGCACGCATACAGCAGGCGATTTTAGGGGCTTTTTGCACAATTCGCTTTTGTGCTGCCCACTACACTTTACACACCTAGGAGGGTGGTGGCAATACGATTTTGTGTGCCCATATGCCTGACAATTATGGCATTGGACGATGTCTCTATTGGGGTAAGGTTTTTCGACCTGTATTCTTGTGTAATACAGGGTTGTTAATTCATAAATTTTCTCCACGCCAGGTGTCCGCTCGAGATCTACAAAAAATAACGGTAATGCCGTTTTGGTGGATTCGTTTTGTTGTCTGTCCTCACGTAAAACGTTGGTTATTTGCCGAACTTTGAACCCCAGACTCTGGTCCCCTTTCAAAGCGAATAAATGTAAAAAGTATGTAAACAAGTTACGATACTAAATTATGTACTCGTACTAGTCATAATATATTTTTTACTTTTCGTTTTATTTTTCAAAACCAGACACCCTGAAAATATTTTCTCTTGTGTGACGAATAGTAATACAGAAAGGTGAATGAAGATAATTTGTCATTGACTTTTTTAAATTATTGTAAACTTTTCAACTTCTTAGACGTAGCGATGAATCGGTTAATTTTCCATAATGCATATATTGTTCTAGCTATTAATTAAATAACTATTAACTAGTTAACATTATAATGATAAATTACGACTTGACAGGCAGTTAAGACGTTAATCGGGGGATATTTGGCCACATCAGATTTGACGGGCGATCAGAGTTGATTGGCGTTGATGCAGCTAGTTTTAGGTTAACAGCCGGTAAAAAGGAACTGATCATGATGATTGCCCAAAAACCACTTCCACGCAAGTACGAGTAGCTGCATTATTATTACTTTTCTAGAAATGGAGTGGGGCAATGAAGAGACATAGAGCTGTATGAGAAATGCTAAATGAGGGGAAATAAAAGGTGCGCTCAACAACCATAGCATCAAAACAAGGTCAAGTTTCCCTAACCCTATTACATAAAACCATCCTTAATATTTTTTCACCGCGGTTTCTTTTTCTTGTTCTGCAGATAAAATGCACACGATAATGTTCTCATCATCCCAAATACAATAGAGACAGAAAAAAAACATGATTTCAATTGCAGAATTTGAAGTTGATGAACCCAAATAGTAATTCATCATTGGAAAAGTTCTGTCTCTACCTCAGCATCTCAAAGACCTAGTCCAATCCAAACGCCGCTCCAGAACAGTGTGGCAAAGATCCCGACATCCTGCTGATCGTCGCTCGTACAATCAGTACTGCAGGTTGGTAAAGCGGCAATTAGCATCCTTCCGTTCCGATTCTTTTAATTCCCACCTCTCCTCTCTGTTTACCAGGGATAACTCCCTGTGGAATGTAACTAAACAAATCCTAAAATATCCTCCTGTTTCACACCCACTTCGTCATCATCACGACGAAGGGTCCTGTGCGGCTTCGGATAAGGATAGGTCGGAGGAATTTGCTCGGGATCTTTCCCATACTTTCACACCTCACGTTTCTCATCAAAACCATACTCATAGCACAACTGTTGAAGATTTCCTCACTTCACCAATCCCTCTCTCACTTCCACCAAAAGCCGTTAACCCCTCTGAGGTCAAATACCTTCTGAAAACTTACCTTACCGAAAATCTCCTGGATATGATCTCCTTACTCCTCAAACAACTCCCCCCCAAAGCCATAATCTTCCTAACCTATTACATATATCATCGCATTATCCGAACGATGCACTTTCCTCTCCTCTGGAAACATTCCATTATTGTCCTATTCACCAAACCCAGTAAACCAGCCAATGCCGCCTCATCATACCGTCAAATTATCCTACTCCCTATCCTTTAAAAAATATTTGAAAAATTCCCATTAAAACGTCTACTTCCAATTGTTGAATCCAAAAACCTTTTTCCTACACACCAGTTTGGTCTCCGTCTATGAAATTCCACTGCTCAACAAGGCCTTCGCGTTGTTAATCACATCTCCTCACCCCTTAAAACCAAACAGTATTGCACTGCTACCTTTCTGGACATAGCTCTAGCTTTTGGCACGCAGGTTTTCTTTACGAGGGTGGTCTGAAAAGTTGCCGCCAAAGCTTTTATTTTAGCTTTTATTTATTTTATTATCATCTTCATGTTGAGGTCGGAAACTTTTCAGACCACCTGTGTACAAGCTCAAAACGTATTTACCACAAACTATTATCCTAATCTTACAGTCCTACCTTTCAAACAGCTTCTTCCAAGTCCGGTGTAGCTTAGAATATTTTAACTACTATCCCATAAAAGCAGGAATTCCACAGGACAGTGTCCTAGGTCCCATCCTCTATAACCTATACACTGCTGATGTCCCCTCTTCCCCTAATACCTTCTTTGCTACATGACACTGCAGTCTGGTCATCCTCCCCAGACCCCAGTATGCTATCCCGTAACCTTCAAAAACACCTTGATGAGATCGAGTATTGTAGCAACCAATGGCGGATCAAAGTTAATGAAGCAAAATCTTCCCACATTACTTTCACCCTCTGCCGTAAGTCTTGTACACTAGTTTTTTAAATTCCATTCCTCTTCCTATATCCAAGATAGTACGGTGCTTAGGCTCCCATCTCTACAATTTTTCAAAGGACATCCCATCTCTCAATATAAAATAAATTACTAATCTTAAAAGTTATACTTAAGCCAATCGGGACATACGGAATAGAGCTATGGGGGGACAGCAAAAAAATCGAACATCAAGCATATCCAATCCTTTCAATCAAAAGTTCTAAGAACAATAGTAAATTCCCCTTATTACGTCAGCAACAAAACCATATCAGTATATCAGTATCATAATATAACCTGCATTCTTGAACTCATCCCTTCCAAGTTCATAAAATTCCGTAGTAACCTATCCAACCACCCTAATCCACTAGCACAGTCATTAACCTACGCCACTCATCCCTATAATCTTCCTTGGAGACTAAAGCAGCAGTGGCCTCGTGTCCTGCTATAAACACGTGACAGTGGGAGTCCTGGCGATGGCCAGTTTATCTAATCATGCCCTGAGTGTTTGTGGCTCAAATAAGGTCCCCGCCATTCTAACATTATCCTAAAACGTCTATCAAACAATAAACGGAAAGCTTTGTGAAAAAATACAAGACAAAAATTGTTAAATTTTAAAAGCATAAATTAAATATTACATTTTCAGTTAAAGTGTTAAAATTTCAGTTCGAACTAATAAATATTGAAGGTAAGGCGCTGGATAACTTTGGAAAAGCATTTGTTTAGAATTACAACTAATCAGATGATTTTCCGCGTGACTTATGGATAAGACCAAAGGAGGCTGGATCTCGAATGAGACATTTAAGGTGAACTTGGTGCAATCTAAGTTAAATAAAGTATAGAGGAATATCAACTTTGGTATTTTAGACAAATGTGCTGAATGCCTGAAACAATTAGGCAGATGGAGCAAGGCAGTAATAAGACCAGTAGGAAAATTCTTGCTGCTGTGTAGGGACGTTTTGCACTAATTACTTTGCACCAATACATAGTGGAGAGACATGGGCAAAATGCGCTACTACATGAGTGGTGGAAGTAGGCCGAAGTTCGAACTCTACGGTGGCAGATGAATGGAACAATTTCTTATACTGAAAATAATATATATATATATATATATATATATATAAGTTAATGTTTATTGAATTACAAGCTAAGAAAGGTTGGTAATAAGAACACGTAGAACGTTATAACAAGACTGCTTTATTTAGACCAAGATACCTCTATCTATAGGTATTACCTGTAAACATATACAGATAACATATGTTTGGGGATTAAGGCTGGGCACTAGCGGCGCCTGGACTTAACTCCCCCCCACCAGTTTACGAACACCCATTCGCAAACTTTGAAGTCCAACACTCGGACGTCTTAGTCCATTCAAATAATGCTCCGCTAATGTTACAAAGGAGCAAAGGCCAGCCCCGCCCGTACACAGCCTGTAATCCCTCACATTAAGCTCTAAACCTATAAAACGTAAAAACCAACTGTCACTTGTAAAAAAAAACATAAAAGAAAACTTTGACTTTGAAAAAAACAATACTTCTGTGGGAAAAATCACATAACTATACTTATTTACAATGTTCCTCGCGTGTATGCTGCGAGGACACTCCAGCTCATTCCTGATCTACAACCTCCCCCCCTGGTGGAAGCTTTAACTGTTCTATGTGGACATTTCGCCACTTCTTAGGGGGTCGTATACTCTCAATTGTCACGACGTTGTGTTCCCTAATCACGACCACTTTAAATGGGCCCTCATATCGCACCAGCTCTTTGCTCCTATTTGACCCTAGTTTTTTATAGACGATAGTCCCGATTTTAAGTTCCCCCATTCGATCCCGGACTTTGAGGTTTTCCCGTTCCACTCGTCTCGCTTTGTCCCTTGTTAGCCTTTCTCGGACTTTGTCACATATTTTCCTCAAACCGACAGTATTACTCGCCATTTTCCCCGCCATTCCCTCGTCTGCTACCGTCTCTGCCCCATTTCTCCGTCTTTCGCGCAGCCCAAAGAGGATCTCGAACGGGGAGAACCCCGTCGTGGTGTGGATCGAATGATTGTAAGCGGCCACCGCCTTCGGCATTGCCTCATTCGCCGGCAGACCCTTTTCCGCGTGATATACCCGCAGGTGGTCACTCAGGGTGCTGTGCAATCTTTCTATCCCTCCTCTACTCTTAGGGTGCCCTGGGGTATTAAGATGCCAAGAGACATCGAGAGTCTTCATTTCTTTTCGGATGTTGGCATTGTCAAATTCTCTGCCCCCATCCGACGAGATCCGGTCTGGTACTCCGTAAAACTGGAACCAGGTATTTAATGCCAGCATTACCGCGTCTGATGACCGATCTTGCACCGGGTGCGCCTTGGCCACTTTGCTAAAGCTGTCGATTGTGGTAACCCACTTATACCCCCTCCAAGTGAAGGTATCCACTTGTAAGTCACTCAACGGTGTCTCGACGGTGGGCGATTCTTCTTGTCGCCCCCGTGGCGGATGTCTGTCATACTTCGTAGTGAGACAAACTGCACATGCCCCTATCATTTCTTGTATGCTCTTTTTCATTCCCCACCAAAAGTACCTCCGCCGCAACGCTTGCAACGTTTCCTGAACTCCACGGTGGTTCGTTTTTCCTTGGTGATAGGCCAGCGTCACTTCCAGCTGCTGTTCTCTGTCTTTGAGTGTCTCCACCATCGACGTGCACCGAATAAATATCCTATCCACTCCAAGTTGTTCCGTTCGCCAGAGTCTACGAATTTTCTCCCAAATAGTGGCATTCCCTACAAATACATGATGGGTCTTTCCGGGTTCCGAGGCATCTTTCAATGCACGGCAAATTTGGTCGTTCCTAACCCCTGGTGGCGACCAAATCGTCGCGATTTTACTTCTCCCATAACTGTCATATGCGATCTGCAGCCGCCCTGAGGTCTTGGATTTCCAAATGATCTGCCGTCTTTTGTCGTTCACGATCCCTTCTGTTACTTCCATTTCAACAGGTCTTTCGGCGGCGGAACCTTCCTCTTCAAGGGTTTCCTCACCTTCGCTATCTCCTCGCGTACCGAGGCTTCCATCCTCCCCGGGTGTCCATTCCCGGAGAAACTGTTGGTTTTCCCCGGATGGTTCCCCTTCTTCCAATGCATTCACAGTAATGGCTCTGGACAGCCAGTCTGCCACTACGTTCTCTTTCCCGGGTTTATATATGATCTCCATATTGTACTGGGACAAAAACTCTTTCCACCTCGTGACCCGCGCCGAGGACTCCTTTAACTTTCCTACCCATTGTAGGGGTCTGTGGTCGGTGTGAACACGGAATTTTCTGCCGAAGACATATGGGCGGAAATGGTCTATAGCCCAGACGATACCTAGGAGCTCTCTCTCTAGAGCACTATACCGCGCTTCCGTTTCTGTGAGCCGTCGACTAGCGTACGCCACCGGGCGCTCCCCACCGTCTCTCTCCTGTGACAACACTGCCCCCAGTGCGTATTCGCTGGCATCAGTGGTGATTGTGAAGGGATGTTGGATATCGGGAAATGCTAATATTGGTTCCTCTTGTAAGCTAGACATACATTTCCGGATGTTCTGCTCCATGATTGGGGTAATTACCACCCTCGCTCCCTTTCGCAGTAAATTATTAATAGGCACCAGGTATGCCGCCATGTCCGGCACAAATCTTCTGTAATAATTAAGCGTCCCCAGAAGTCGACGGATCCCCTTTACATCTGTGGGCACCACCATCCTTCTAATCGCCTCGACCTTCGTAGAGTCTGGCTTAACCCCCTCCTGTGAGATGGTGTGGCCCAAAAAATTGATTTTTTTCTTCCCCAACAGAGACTTCTCCATGGACAATTTTAATCCGAATTCGCGGACTCTTTGAAATACACTTCTTAGGTGCTCAACGTGCTCTGCCTCCGTTCTGCTGAAAACTAACAGATCGTCCATGTAGACCTGGCATACCGCTTCGTCTATTCCCCTCAAAAATTCATCCATTAGGCGTTGAAAGGTAATCGGGGCGTTTTTCAGTCCAAACGGCATCCTGGTAAATTGATAATGCCCCCTCTCAAATGTAAAGGCCGTTTTGTCTTGGTCGTTCGCACTCATCTTGATCTGGTGATAGCCTGCCTTTAGATCTAGGGTACTAAATATTGTCGCCCCGTTCAATCTGTCTAATATGTCCTCAAATCGGGGAATAGGATACTTCTCGTCCGTCGTGTTCTCGTTTAACTTCCGATAATCGATAACTACCCTGTATTTCTCCGTCTCGTCCCTAGGTCTATTTTTCTTCCTCACTGCACATAGAGGACTGTTATATGGCGAAGTGCTATCAATTATAATCCCTTGCCGTTTGAGACTCTCTAGCTCCTCTCTAATATGCCTACGTAGTTCCTGCGGATATCGTCTCTCTTTCACGTATGTGACGCGTTCTTTCTTTAACTGGATCTCGTGGACCGTCTTCCCAGTCGCTCCTAGCGTGTCTCCCTCTACGTAAAAAATATCCTCAAACTCCCTCTGTAGGCCTTCCCTCCAGCCCTCTATTTTATTAACCGCCCCTATCCACGCTCTTCCGTCCCATATAGTCCCTTGACATTTATATTCCACTTTCCCCAACTTAATGTTCCATTTTTCCCCGATATTCTCCACACGCGCGCCTACCTTCCCCAACATGTCGCACCCAACTATCACCTGGTACTCCCGCGGCATGTTTCCTACGATATGTATCTTTAGATCTCCCCCTTTCTTCGCCCACCTATTTAGCTCTATGACTAACTCTCCCACTACCTCGCAAGGGCCTCCCAGGGTGATTAAACTACAATTACATACCTGAATCTGGAGTGCCCTCTCTCCGCCATACAGCCTCTCCAGCGCTCCGCGGGACATAATGGTGTTGGTGCTTCCCGTGTCCACCAGACACATCTCTCCTCCTTTGACCCTAATTATTGGCAACGCACACATCCTCTCCCGAATTGCATTACATCTCAGGATGCGGTCGCCTCTCTGCCAACACGCTCCTCAGGCATCATCACGTTGCTCCCATCTACGTGACTCGACCTTCTGCCCTGTCTGTCTCCTGTTTCTGCTGCGCCTCGCTTCTTCTCCTTCAGTTCCCGAAGCCCCTGATGACTCATCTTCTGATGATCCACTCTCCCCATGTGTCATGCTCCGTCTCTCTCTTACTTCTTGAGTGTTTACCTCCATTGGTTCTGGTCGTTGGTATTCTCTCCTCCGGAAGATATACGGGCAATGCCTCGCGATGTGTCCTTCCTCGCCACACTCAAAACATTTTGTTCGAGGACACTGTGCCACTAAATGTTCTGCCTTCCTACATCCGTGGCATTTTCTTTCTTCCCTGGGCGGGGCATACCTCGGTCTCGTTCCTCTAAATCTTCTTTCTCCTGTCGTTCCCTTGTCTCTGCCAATAACGGACGTTTCTGGTCTCCTCCAGGTTGGTTTCAGGGTCCGGGTTCTTTTGTATGCAACTCGGCTCCACTCATTGTCGACGTCTTGCACCCTCACTTCTTCCTCCTTGGCACTAGTGTCGATCATTGATTGTGCACACTCCGAGAACGAGCGCTCATCAGAGAATCCTTCCTTTCTTCCTGTCTCCTTGGCCAGTTGCACTTTTAGAATTGTGGATAAGAATCCCATTCTACCCTCCACCTCTTCTACGCTAATCGACTCTCTCATCTTCTCCGTTATCTTATTGAAACGGACTACTAACCCCGCAGCATATTGCCCGTTACTTTGTCTTGGGGACTTTGTCTCCCTAAACATTTGGAATATGTCCTCCTCGGGAGTCCATCGTCCTCCTCCGTACGCCTTCTTCAATCTCATCTTAATTAATTCCCACGGTGTTTCTTCATCTGCCTGAATTTGATTCAGTATACTTCTCTTGACCCGACATATCAGGGCCGCCTTCAACGATTCCGCGTCTCTGGGATCTATTAAATTTTCTTCTGCTTTAGCTCCAATTAAAGCTGTGAGACGGTCTCCTCCTTTTAGGAAATGGTTCAGCTCACCCAGTTCCCCAGTGAATCTCTCCAGCTCCGCAACAGCCTTCCTCAGATCCTGGGTATTCATCGCTTTTACCCTCATCAGCGCGAGCGCCGTGGCATGAACTTCTGGCATAGTTCCCACTCTTCTAATATCTGCTCCCTCTACGAGATTCAAGACGGGCTGTCTCAAAACTCCTCCTTCAGTCATCTTCTCTCTTTCGCGTATAGAAGAAAAAAAAAACAAAAAAAAATTACGCTCGCACTCGATAACTCTCTTTCTCCACGGTTCCCGGGTTTCGGCACCAGTTAATGTTTATTGAATTACAAGCTAAGAAAGGTTGGTAATAAGAACACGTAGAACGTTATAACAAGACTGCTTTATTTAGACCAAGATACCTCTATCTATAGGTATTACCTGTAAACATATACAGATAACATATGTTTGGGGATTAAGGCTGGGCACTAGCGGCGCCTGGACTTAACTTATGTATATATATATTGTAACATTCATGATATTTGAGAATATCATGACCAGCCACCCTCCCACTTTGTCCAGCTGGTAAGCATCATCCCTTTGTGCTCTTAGGAGTGGGGATGAGACGAAGGGCGAGTCTTAGGCAGTCTTAGCTAAGAGCCAGAGAGCAAAGCAGAGCAAGCTCCCGTTCCGTTGACGGTCATCAACACAAGCAGAGGAGAAGAAGAAGAAGAAGAAGAAGATTACACGGATATCATCGATTGGGTGATATAGATATTGTTTTTTTTTATTATGGATCCATTAAAAAGAGATTGAGCTCAATTTTCATTTTTTTTATATAATTAATTAGTAGTAACTATCCTTGTTCAAAAGGAAATGAATATTTTTTTATATAATTAATGTCAGCACTATTTATAATTATAATTATTTGTTATAACCATTTTACTTGTATATATTTCACAATTCCCAGTTTCTCAATTTATTAATAACTATAACATTAGCCTTGAGATCGGGCGATTCAATCGGGATAATTTCCTATGTCAAAGACATAAAAACAAGTTGAATTAAAGATCTCATGACGGACCTACCAAACCATAGTTAAGGTCAATTGATCTAATAAATTAGAAAAATATAATGGTAAAAAATGAGGTAGGTTTCAATGGGGGCCGCTCCGGGATTAACTTCAAAAATTCTAAAGAAACCAAAGGAATTGTGAGGTATTGCATGTTAGAATAATAACTAGAACTAATCAATAACAAATTATATTTTCCTATAATTTTACATTTGTTACACAAACACAGACACAAATGACGAACACAAACATGTCCGGGTCAGACCCAGGTACTGGGGTTGGGTCAAACCCAGCCTCTAAAGGAGACCCCTCAGCCCCCGACCCCGAACCCACTATAAATCATGCCAAGATGTTACAACTAATCCTTGCCCAGTTAAACAGTCAATTTAACGCAATTAAAGAAAATAATAAAGAACAAAAAGAGTTGAGCGGGAAGTTTGATCAATTAAGGGAAGAAATAAAATCGGGAAGATCGGCTAAATTCAAACAAGGTTACACGGATGTAAACTATAAATTAGATAGACAATTACGAATTAGTGAGGAGAGAACACTCCAAGTAAATAATAATGTAAATTCAAAATTAAAAGAAGAAATCATTCTATTGAAAAATACGACAGATCATGAAAAAATAAATTTAACAAAGTCACAACTAGTTGATGCTGATTGTCAGACAGATCTTAGCTTATATTCAATTAAGGATAATGAAGAGAAAATGACTTCATTGGAGGATGAACAGAAGATTGCAGATAACAATGATGAGTGTACCTCACGTCAACATGATCTAATAAAGCTTGACTATGAGAATAATATGAGTTTGTTGGAAAATAAATTTTCAGAGTTAGAAGATACAGCAAATATTAAGAAAGGAGAAGTGATTTCATTGAAAGATCAAATTAAAGAGCATCAGCAGACAACCAGCGATAACGTGAAAAATTTAAAAATAATTCAAAATAAAGTTTTGGATATGAAGAAATTGGAATCTCAAATTCCAGCTCATCTTGATGAAATTCCCTTTTGCGTGTTTGATTTGAACAACATTAAAATTAATGAATGGAAGGCATTTAAAAATAATTACAGGGATGTTTTTTGTTCGATACAATATGACTTCAAAAAAAGAAAAAAATTATAGTTTTCTTTTATTATTTTCATTATTAAATGAAAATAATACTGATCGGATGACACATAAACTTTAGAAGTTTATACAAACAAAAACAAAACTATTATTAGAAGTATTGACCCTAGTAAAGTCTATGGAATTATCAGCAAGTGAAGCTTTTGCTTACATTATCACTTAATCTATAAAACAGATCGTAAATATTCTTTGAATGCTTAAGTCCATTATAATTAATTTTATAGCAAGGAAATAAAATGAGCTTATACAATTTTATACACGACAACGACCTCCCTATCTTTTCGTAACATTTATAATTTTTTTATAAACACTATCTTTTCACTCAGGTAAAATATTCAAATCACACACACACACTCAACAATTTTTCTCTATTGTTACTAATTACCAGTAGAATTGTCTAGTATTTTAATTAAAAACCAATATGTATTACTAATCACACTCAACCGTCTTTTCAACAAATGTTTTCCAAATCGCGTTATGATCCATAAAACAATGTACCTTCGAACTAATCCATACTAATTAGCATAATAATTTAGTTAAGTAAAAAATTAAAACAACTTGTACGCTTTTCAAGCAATTTAAAACCTTGCAAAATTTGAACTATTATTACTATAAACTTTGTAAAATTTCAACACCCGTTATAAACAACCAATTCAACAAACCGAACGCAGCAACATAATATTGTGGATCCACTTAAAAAAAAAATTTTCATAAATTTTTTTTTTATTTATAAGGGAAGGCAATTGTAACATTCATGATATTTGAGAATATCATGACCAGCCACCCTCCCACTTTGTCCAGCTGGTAAGCATCATCCCTTTGTGCTCTTAGGAGTGGGGATGAGACGAAGGGCGAGTCTTAGGCAGTCTTAGCTAAGAGCCAGAGAGCAAAGCAGAGCAAGCTCCCGTTCCGTTGACGGTCATCAACACAAGCAGAGGAGAAGAAGAAGAAGAAGAAGAAGAAGAAGAAGAAGATTACACGGATATCATCGATTGGGTGATAAAGATATTGTTTTTTTTTATTATGGATCCATTAAAAAGAGATTGAGCTCAATTTTCATTTTTTTTATATAATTAATTAGTAGTAACTATCCTTGTTCAAAAGGAAATGAATATTTTTTTATATAATTAATGTCAGCACTATTTATAATTATAATTATTTGTTATAACCATTTTACTTGTATATATTTCACAATTCCCAGTTTCTCAATTTATTAATAACTATAACATTAGCCTTGCGATCGGGCGATTCAATCGGGATAATTTCCTATGTCAAAGACATAAAAACAAGTTGAATTAAAGATCTCATGACGGACCTACCAAACCATAGTTAAGGTCAATTGATCTAATAAATTAGGAAAAGAAATGGTAGAAAATAAGGTAGGTTTCAATATATATATATATATATATATATATATATATAACCTGTAATATAATACCTGATCAGCAGCAAATTCTAATTTCTCTAGGCCACCAAGGTATTTTCCTTTGGCAATTTCTAACTCGGATTTCTTTTCCTTTACTAAAACTTGGTAATGTTTTAACAAATCAATGAATGAACTGGATGTTATGTAAGTTCTTCTTTTCGTCAATAAATTAAATTTGTCTGAATTATTCCTGAAAAAACAAATTTAACAGTTAGTGAAGAAATAACCGTATTTGAATGTTGAGGAAGGTTGTAATCGTATTTAATTAACAAAACAAAACTCCATTTCCTTAGCCGGCCTGTAATCTTTTTACAAAAAAAAACAAACAGAAATCCTTCACAATAAGTGAAGCACTTTAAATAATGAGTAAAAAATAAATTTTTATGGCCGAAAATAAAGAAACAGCCAAGGTAAACATTACAAATATATTGGGAAATAATAATCATATACAATTAAAAGATTTCTCTTATGAAATTATGCTTAAAATGGCTTCATGCACATAAAAATAATAATAATTAAATATTCCTCGTAATAATTTGATACAATTAAAATTAATAACCTTTATCCATTTAAAATACCTAAATAATCAAAACTTTCAAAAAAGAATCTTTACTGGGTTGTAAAATAAAAGTAGTGGCAGGAGTTCATCAATTTAAATTCCTCCCTCGCCTCACCTTATATCTTCAAGCTTCAGTGTGGAATTGGTAAGTCACCTTTAAGTTTCAATATATATATATATATATATATATATATATATATATATATATTTATAATGTGCAGTCTTTCAGCCTACAATCCCAAGCTCACCAAGGTGAAATTTTGATTTTGTTGTAACTTTTCTAGTTTCCAGCAAAATTTCGTTTTCCTTCATATTATTTTAGTTAAAATTATTTTGAATTTTTCTTGGTACCAAATAAATTTTGTTTTTATTTTAAAATATTATGTAAGCATTTTTAATTTTACCACACAGAACCTACACTAATACTATAATACACAATAAATAATAATGGCAATTTAGACATACCTCGCACTGACATGAAAATATTTGGAAATATTTACAACAGCTTCTTTAATCGTTTCCTCCAAATCAACATCCGTTAAATATTCCCTAGCAACACACTCCAAGGCATGTTCTGGCCAGCCCTTAAAATATAAATGCATTAATTAATTAATTAGAATAAATGTGGCTAACGTAATAATTAACAACAATAATACCAAGAAATGCTGGTCAATTTTTTACAATATTTGTTACATTACAATATATATAGATTGATAAAGAAGACAGTAGAAGAATTGGGTTCATAAAAATATCTTTGTGGCTAAACTGTTACCTTCCCTCCCTCTTGTCTGTTATTTTAGCGTGACGGCTAATAATGGCTGATACAGTTACCACACTGTACCAACAAAACCGTTGTTATTTCCATATCGCTTTTTAATGTAGAATACGTTTTATGGGAGGGCTTTGGGGAGGAAAGCCATCATGAAAAAAATCGTCACAAGGCCAAATGTCAAATAGGGACACTTGTCTGATGGTCATTATCATTTCAGTTGTTGGTGGGCATTCTAATGGGTGCGTTTTCATTAACATTGACGTTGCATAAAAATGATTACTAAAGAAAAGAACTCGGGAAATCAACCAAAAACAAAAAATAAATATCTTCTATTAATTTGACATATATATGAGTCTAATAAATATTTTATGTAATTTTTCTTACTTTACAATATTACTCAAATTACATAGTACTTGAAATTTATCTAGTAACAGCATTATATCTATTTCTTAATTTTAAATAAATTAATACTTACAGTTGTTTCGAGTTTCCTTCCATTCCCTTCCAAAATCCATGAGGTCTACAACAACATTAAAAATTTAGAGGATGTATAGAATTCTTCATGAAATGGTATGTAACCTATTAAAAATATCTGGTTTTGTTATGTTTTATCATCAAACACGATTATATTACGTGATAATTTTTATTTTATTCTGTATATTTTATGTTCATCTCCTCTTTTTTTTATCAAATCTTTCAGGAAAAAATCCTTGTTTGATGGTAAGTGCTATCGTGTTAAAAATATGTAATTTAATGTGTCAAAAGTATAGAGGAAATCTAATTCAGTTTAGATAAGGAATGTTAACATAAAAGGTTTGTTGTGTTTTGGGGTCAAGAAATTATCCCAACAAGTTGCATGTTAACGCTGATTCATTGTTGCTTTTTATCATTGTTTCTTTATTTAATACCTATTCAAAGTTTATTGCAAAATAACGACATATTGGGCTGTGATTTGAATCTATCCTTGCTACACTTCCTTCCCTACTTTACATAACAATGTTTCTCTGCAGAGTTCCAATTTCCCAGCTACCTTAAAATTACAAGAAATATCCAACCTCTCAATAAGGTGTCTAGCTAGCACTTGACAATAGTTTCATCTACGTCCTTTCAATACATAGAAACTTTTTAAACGATCAGTACAGTATCAAACTCCTACTATTTTTTATAATAATCTCAATCTATTTCAATTTGGTGTTTGACATGGCTATTACATTCAATTCACCCTAACCAAAATTACCAGTGACCTTCAACTCGCCACAGACTATCACAAATTGGGGATCCTCTTCCTCTTTGAATTTACCAAAGGTTTCAATACGTTCGATCATTCAGATCCTAAGTCAATTCCCAATAATCCCCATGATTCCCCTTTTCCCATATCCAAACAAGTTGTCCAGTGATCTTTCATTTGCCCAACTCTGTGCCTTTTACTTCGATGAATTCCACAACATAATTCAATCCAGTTATTTCCATGCCTATCCCGGTGATTCCCAAATACACCTCTCCTTTCGTCACTCAGATCTTCTTTACTGCTCAAATCAATTATCATAGTTTCTAGCCCCAATTTCCCCTACCTCCGTACGTACCTACTTTTTACACTGAGTCGAGTAATATCCAATACTCTTTAATTGTCAAAACCCTCGGCCTGTTCTTTGATCAATTCCTAACATGGAATGAACACGTTTCCAAAATTTCTAGATATCAACCATCCACCCTAAAATCATCGATGCACCATCTCCTTCCACAACAAACCTGCAAACTTCTTGCTTTCTACTTAAGCCTTCCCCATTTTGACTACTGCTACGCTGTCTGTGGTTGCCTCTCGCGCGAACTCGATTAGAAATCAAAACGGCTGCCCGTTGACATATGAGCCAGACGCTACATTACATTGTATCGATATAATGTTCACGTTACTAATTTGAACGATATCATCTGATGCAGTGAAGCGTGTTCCAGGCCCTATGACAGTGTTTTCTTTGGTAAATCCCAAAACCGGTCCTAAAGAATGTGGTTTGTCCTTGGAGGAATTAAAGGAAACCTTCTCACTGGTTTTCAATTCAGACTTGAAAGTGCTCGTATTTCCTCTCAGAGAGGAAGTGGCTATTGGTATATGGTGGGCGATCTCTTCTCGCAAAAATGAATTAAGTCCGTCGATATCGTAAGACCCCTCTGGTATCGTGATGGTAACACTACCAAAATAAAACTTGTTCACATCTTTAACAAAATTGGGAATAGTATTGTAAGTGTCAAATGTTAAAAGACCTATGGCATATTCCTCGCTCAGTTCGATGGGAGGTAAAAAATTTGCTTGAAGGACGCTTTCAGCGCCAGATAGAGTAACTGTGAAACTCATTATTTAAATAAAGGACCTTTAACTAGAACTGTGCATTAAGTACTGCACTTACTGGTTGTACCTCTCATATATCTTTAAAGCTGAGGAGGCGGCTTCAGGTTCCCAAAGGAATCGAAATAATTTACATCATTCTTTTTTACATAACATACCCAATGGGAACTCTTCTCTGAACTCGGTTCCAAATTGACGATTGCAGATTCATATCTATACGGCGGGCGATCCGGAAGGGAGTCGATCATGAAAACGCCGCTAAAATATGGAGTTCTCAAAACATTTTTAGCGTAATAATTCAACTCGAGGTCCGTTAGCGCTCTACGTGATATCCAAGCCTGTTGTTTCTTTTTCGTTTGTGACGACCCTCTTCTCTTTTTAAAAATAGTAGTAGTAGTAGTAGTAGCAGTAGAAGGTGGTGTTATAAACAGTCCATAACCTTTCCTGTACGGTTTGAGATACAAACCTTTTCCAATCTTCTGAGCTTCCATTGCCATATTATGACCATTCATCCAATTTATTTTTAGCGTCTCTTGCTTCATTCACTGATTTTGCAACACTCGCAGCACTTCCTGCTAGAGATCCTATTGCAGATAGTCCGGCCAATATGGGCATGATAAATGGCAAGAACCCCCTGACTTGGGCACTGGGAGGATGCGTGGAGGCATAGGTGACTTGTTTCTGATAAGTCCTTTAGTCTTATAATAAGCCGCTTTAGCCGCGTCTGTGATGGAGAAGATGTTTTTATTTTTACTTTTATTCTTCACGGAATTTACGAGATTCCTAAAACTTAGTTTTGTATTCTTATTTCCTTTTTTCATTCCTGACCCCAGCTTTCGTTTCAATTGCATCGCGTTCGTTACAAACCAAGGCGATGCTTTTTCCCCTAATGATGAATCGGATGCCCTAACTCTTTGCCAAGCCTTTTCATCTAGGATTTTATCGGCCGCACGTCTACTTTCACTATCCCTACGCTTACTGTAGTATATATCGTGCTCTTTACAAGCTCGATCATACGGATTGAGCCCGCTATCAGCTCTTGCTAATCTCTTGTTCAAATTCGTTCCGGGTTCGCAGTATTCATAGCCTGGAATATGTAATTCAACGGGTAACTTGTTTATGATTCTATTGATGAGACCTCTTCCTTTGTGCGCGGTTCGTCACATACTATAATGCCTTAATAAATCCACGGGGCTTTATATGTGCGGTAGACAGCAAGTATATAGTCAAAATGAGATTGGTAGTGCAAACGGAACGTTTTCCAGCTGTAAATGTCTTGACAGTGCCGGATGATACGAAGCCCGTCCGCCGAAAACACGGTGAATTATTTCCTAACAGCTTACAAACTATTATATGCGGTCCTAGCGGATGTGGAAAGACTAATGTTATGGTCGCTCTTTTATTAAACTCCAACGGTTTAAAATTTGAAAACGTCTACATCTTTGGAAAAACATTACATCAAACTAATTATCAATATTTGAATACTGTTCTAAATAGAGTCCCTGAAATAGGTTTTTACACATTTTCAGGTAGTAAAGACTTAGAGCAAAATGTAAAACCAAAATCTGCGTTTTCGACGATGTGACAACGGATGATCAAGGAGGCATTAAGCGCTACTATAGTTATGGCCGACATAATGGCCTCGAATGCTTCTATTTGACGCAGAGTTATGTCTGCATACCGAGGCACCTCATCAGATGTAATGTTAATTTTCTCTTAGTTTTTAAACAAGATGAGTTAAATTTAAAACATATTTATGATGAACATGTGAGAAATTCCAATTTCAGTTTTACATAGTTTAAAAATTTATGTTCGTTGTGCTGGGAGAAACCGTACGATTATCCTGTTATCGCTTTTAATTGAAAAAATTGTTGACTACTGTTTATTCTTCAAATTTACATGCAAACAAATGCCGATTTCATGAAGGGAAATTCGTACGCATATTTAAACAGAGAGCAATCTTTTCGAGGGGATATATACCGAAGTGGACGGCGGAAATCTTTAAGATTCATTGAGTTCAGCAGACGCAGCCAATCACTTACCTTTTAGAAGATTTACACGAGCAACCAATACAAGGATCTTTTTATACACAAGAACTTCAAATCCAATCCAGATGTTTACCTCGTTGAAAAAGTTTTGAGGAAGAAAGGAAATAAACTTTATGTCAAATGGTTAGGGTTAGGCGAAAAATCTAAGGATAAATAAAAGTGACATTGTGTAACCAAATGAAAAGACAAGTTCTTACTACATGCGATTTATTTTATACATGTTACAACATATTATTATATATGAATTACTTTAATGACAATATTACTATAATTAAATTGTTAACTAGCTAAATTAATAAATGGTGATTTGTTTTTACATAACTGGTGTATTCATTTTATTTACCTTATAATATACTATTATTACTTAGTTTGACTCATTACTACATACTACATCATTATGCCACTTCATTGTGTAACAGCCATAAGGAAGTGTATCCACTTTATTGTCCAATGTATGAAGTTTATCATCATATGGGCAGAGGGACTTTTTATTTATTAAAACCGTTTGCACTTGAATTCTTTTTGATTGAATGATTTGAAATTGGCTATATATCGATTCATAATTCCTTATAGTATCTAGGTAATTTTGAAAGGTGAATTCTCGACCTGCACATTTTTTATCTCTTTGGACCGTTTTATCAATAAGCCCTTTTTAGTTATGAATGAATACATTTTTGGTCTTAAGCCAACGTATTCGACAATTGGGTCACCAGCTGTTTCTTCTTTGAGCATTCCTACTACTTTTTTGTTTTTATCAGAGTAACATCGATGATCTGTCGGATAATTGCTCGCGTCAAAATAATCTTTTAAATTATCACTTATATCATTGTAAATATCTGTTGTATTAATTAGGTATAAAAGCGAATCTGTATCTTTATAGCAGAGGTTTATATTTTGCGGTGTATATGTTGTTAGAAATACGTCATAGTGTAATTTGTACATAAAAACCTTTGAGAGTTCCAATATGCTAAAGCCGACATATAGAGGCTTATCAAATACGTGTTTTTCCTTATCTAACTGGACGGACACTACATTTTCAGTAAAAATTATCCTCTCTTTGAAATTTGGCTTCTTAACTAGTTTGTTTAACGCATTTTCATTTGTTACAATTTTAAGGTCTATTCGTTTTTTCACGTTTTCCATAAAATTGCCAAAACAAGCGATATTCATGAGCTTAAAGAAATCTGATTCAAAAGGATTGGTTGACTTTGCTCTATGTTTAGTATTTAAATTTATGTATGACGCCAACCTATTTTTTGGCTTCAATCCAAATCGTAAATTTAATCCCGAGATTCAGAGCCTGTTTCAATTTGATATAGTGTACGATATAACGGGTTTTCGGTGTAAGCCTAACTACGCTTACCTAACTTTTCTGTTGTTTTTTCTTAAGCAATTCAACTTTATTTTCTTCGGGGATTAACCGGTACAAATGAGGGAATGTAATCGAAAGATTTTTAGAACCTGTTTTCATGTTTTGAACGAAGATACCCTCGTAGGCTAGTTGCTAAAAATTTATAACTGTCTACGAACCTTATTTTGGTTTTGCAATCTTTAAATGTTTTAGTAAAACTAATGTATTTTTCCGAATTACTTGGAATAACGCTAACATCTCCTTCATGATCGGCTAAAAATGGAACGATAAAGTGTGAGTCATAACCTTGAAAGTTGTGCATAAATACCGGAATGAAATCGGGCGTTTTTGCTCGCAAGTTGCAATCGGAATGAGCTGCTCCAATAAATTTAGATGTTAAATGATCGTGATGTGGTACTTTCTGATCGATATTTAATACCTTAAGACAGATAACGCACCTATCCGTTGTTTGATAATACGTTTCTTGCTCAGTCATTTGAGACATAGGCTCGACTTTGCAATATATTACATCGGATTTTTTAGCCAATTTATGAAGAGCTTCCATAAACAATAACATGCAGTTACCGCCGGTATAAAGTAAAGACTGAAGGTCAATCTGCTTTAACCATTAGTGATGTGCAAAAGATTTTATGATTTTGCACCGATTTCGTCCATGAAATTGATGGAGTTTGTGAAGGACCTTCAAAATCAGCGTAGGCCACAATTTTAATTCTTTGTGTACACTAAAACTTTTTAAATTTAATTTTGTTATCACGGGGGAACTCTGCTTTAACCGCTTTAAGCAAATTGCAAAATAAAAAGTGTTCCTTTAATCTTTCTTTTGTATTTTTTCCATCCTTCGTTTTATATCGACAAGAAAAATATGTTAAACACCTATGAAAAATTTATTTTGCAGATTTGTCACTAGATATCTGATGGCTAACGAGTCTACTTAAATTTGTGATGTAACAATAGTCTTTTTCATTTTGAAGAAATAATAGGTCAAATCTCTCTTTATAGGTTTCCCTTTTGCTTATCCTCAAAGGAAATACTTTTTTTCATCTAAACCGCACACATTAATTGATACATTATTCGCATCCTCGAATTTTTTTATGCCTTTAAAGGGGGTGGGATATGAATTACAATCAAAATCGTAATTATTTTCTAAATTTTCATATGACTTTGGGTCGTTTGAACCAATATATTTGCTCAATACTGCTAATCGAAAACATTCGTTGCTTGTGTTTTTTACATTAATGATATCATGTTTGTTTTCTATTCCTTTCGGGAGTTTAATAAATTGTTTTACACTGAGAGGTTTATATTTAGTTAAATGCAAACAAAGATAATTACATAAAATCAATGACCAGCCGTCTAACTATTTTTTCGTATGATTCGCTAATATATTTCTGCAAATCAGTAGATGAATCTACGATATGTTATTGGGTCTTAAAATTCATATCGGGCCTTTCCTCATAATGTTGATTACTTTTTTTGTATGTACCATCTAACTTTAAATATGTTCCATCGTCCTAAATACCATTTTAAAATACTAATAATTTTATCTTTATTTAACTCTAGGAAGTCTTTCGGTAATGCTTTAGAATCGCGATTTTCAATATAAAAGTCCGTAACTGCACTACCAAATGCTGTCTTTTTAACGCCTTGTTCGTATGTAATTACCCTTTGGAGTTGTTCCTTATTATAGATTTTATATTTCTTAGGGGGGCTAATTCCTATTTATGCATTATGTTCACTGTATGCTTCATTTTTTGCAAACGATTTTGTTATCACGGGGGAACTCTGCTTTAACCGCTTTATGCAAATTGCAAAATTACAAGTGTTCCTTTAATCTTTCTTTTGCATTTTTTCCATCCTTCGTTTTATATCGACAAGAAAAATATGTTAAACACCTATGACAAATTTCTTTTGAAATACATGGATCAGGAGAAATCCCGATGCTGTAAATTTAAAAAAAGAAGAGGTACGTAGGCGATCCTATAAAAACATTGACCCACATCATAACCCTCTATCAATTGCAGGGTTTTTACGTGGAGTGAAGGAAAGCACTAAATGATAAACTGAGGACTAGATTATGACACCACATCGCTGATTAACCCTCTTAAGTACCGTAA
Organism: Acanthosoma haemorrhoidale; assembly: GCA_930367205.1. Lineage (NCBI taxonomy): Eukaryota > Metazoa > Arthropoda > Insecta > Hemiptera > Acanthosomatidae > Acanthosoma > Acanthosoma haemorrhoidale. The sequence goes on from OV884009.1 coordinate 62,998,779, forward strand.
GGAGAATAGTCCTCAGTGTTTGTGGTTTGAGGAGGTTTGGACAGATTAAAGATCTCAGTGACAATTTAGTAGTTTAATAATTAAATTATTTTTAAATCTGTTTGTTATTTTCTGTTTTTTTTTTTTTTTTAATAAACCATGTGTACGTTCTACATTTTTTTTATTTTATAGCCCCAGTTAGCAACTAATTAAACTCGTGCCCCTCCCGCCCTAGCAAACTTCCCCCCTCGCCTGCGAATGACCTTGAGCTACTCTGCACACTTGACCTACTGCACAATCCGTTTTTACATCTACTGTCATGCATATGTAATCTCCTCAAACTCAAATCCTCCAAATAATAAATAGCAACCATTCTCGAAAAAAACCACGCATGTTTGTGGAGGAACGATAATTTTATTTTAAACTTGCTTATTTGGTTGAAATTTATGGAAAATTGAGTGGTTTCAATAAATTAATGCAGGGATCACAAATGCATCCCGTTGCTCAAAAAGACACAATTATGGAGATCAAATTTCATCAAATAATAAAATAAAATCGGTAGTATTGTCATTTATAAACTCGTCTCCCAACTCACGACCACAGTGCGATCCTTAATTAATGCAGGGAGATTTTGTCGTAAGACTGAGTCAGTTCCTATTTTGAAATTTAGCTTTCCAGGTTATGTGTGCAGCCATAAATTTATAGGGCAGTTTCATTGTTGGCGTTGACACGGATAATAAACCTATTTCTTTTTATGTACATAAGCCTGTTTTATAATTAGTACAAAAATGGCATACGGCTTTAGATCATTATTTAACATCATAAAAATATTTAAGAGCTATTAAAATACTTAATGAGTTCACATTACCTCAAACCAATCAATGGTACAGCTGTTTACAAGAGCAGGATACATTCTTATTCTATTCCTTAATTCAGAACCAAGTGGACTAATGCATAACAGTACGTGAAGATTTTTTTTACATCTGTTAATATAAAATGAAAAGACTTCTAAGGGGCTGACATCAACATTTTTATTTTCTTCTTGAGCTTCAAGCCGTACACTCTGCACATTGAAAACTTTTAGTAGCCATAAAAAATACAATTTCTGCAAATTAGTTCATGTTTTGATAAATAATTAGTTTAATGCAATTTTTTGATCTTGGAGGAGACACTGTAATCTATCCAGAGGTTTAAGCTTTCAAAGAAAATACTGGACAGGGCACAACAATTAAATCTTTTGGAAGCTGCTATCATTGTTAAAAAATTCAACAAGATGAAATAAACTAAACCTACCTATTCCTAGAATATTCCTAGGAATTGTAAGATAATATTAATATGTATAAAACAACTTTATTATGAAAAAATTACGATCTGTCGTATTGGGCATTAAGTAACTGTGATAAATGATCTCATTCATACCATTTACAATTTTCATTCACTCGCACATTCATACAGTATTTATAAGCAGCCCAGAGACCTCCTAAGTCCCATAATATTGATAAATAGTATTATTAGAATACCTCTAAAATATCTTGTATTTCATTCGCAGCATACAACATTGGTACTTCACCTAAATTCAGCACTGAATCTATGTCCTGGAGTATGGAGTCTATTTTTATTTCAGATTCATGCAGTAAGAAAGTGCAGTTTTTATTTTTTGCCCCTGCTTCTCTTAACACATCTTTCAAAGTGTCATGCCATTTTATAGGACCTTAATTGGTAACATATTTTAATTAATTATCCTGCTTAAAAAAATATATATATTATTCAACTATTTATTGTTATGGGGTAATCTGAGTTGTTATCATCCCATCTTATAGGTAATGGTTGAAGATATTACTGGCATTAATGCTAATGGGTTGTGATGGTAAGTTTTGGAATGAGGTAACTGCATATTATAAAAGGTATAAAGGAATATGATATTTCGGATGATCAAAATGATATATACATAATTATGATACATATTTATGTAAGTTTGAATGTTACCGCCAAACTTTGGCACATATGCTAGATGTCCCTACAGAGCAGGTGAGGATCGAATGACGCTCAGAGTTTTAACCTCCTGAATATGGGTACTCTTGTTAAGACAGAAGTTTTCATTTTGACATAGTTTGAATTTTTTTATTAAATCTAATCCTAATAGAAAATCATCTTTAAAATTAATACTTTTCACAATAAAAACCTGAAAATTCCAGAGGTAATATTTTTAATAGATAGTACATTTCGTAAAGAGGAGTCAAACTTATTTCATGCTAGTAAGCTCGTGCCTTATTCCAAAGGGCTTTACCCTCTGTCTCAAAAAGGGGGGATATAAGTTTGAACGTTACCGCCAAACTTCGGCACATATGCTACATGTCCCTACAGAGCGCGCGAGGATCGAATGACGCTCGGAGTTGTAACCCCCCGAATATGGGTACTCTTGTTAAGACAATGGTCAACACTTATTATCGACGACAATTGTATTGATTCAGGTTAGTTATAAGTTTTATTTGTTTATTGTAATATTTGTAGCGCTAGCTAATGTGTACATATGTTTAATATTATAGTTCTAAACTGCATCTGCAAGTGTTCGATTTATAACCTGACAACCTCCACCTCCTTTAAGTTTCTGAATTCGAAACTTACATTTATATAAAAGAGAGGTATATGAGCCGAATCAAGGTACAATATTGTGAGTTTGTTAGTTCATTTGCTAATTGGTTCTGAATAAATTATACGTATTGAATACAAATACGTATAAACTTTAATGACGTATGAGCTTTAGTTCAATTTAAGGCTAAAGGATGATGTCTTGATAGTGACTGATAGATGGTCAGTTTGATTAAGGTTGAAAGATATACCTTCCTTGGTGACTAATTAAGGTAGTGGTTGGCCAACCCATTTCTTATCTCTCTCCCTCCACTCAGATGAAGGTTTCTACTCGCTCGTGTTCATGAGAAACCAAACCAAACAAAGGTGCTTCCTCTTCTCTATCTCGTTTCTCACTTACTTCTCTTACTCCTCATCTGTCCAAAGGGTTAGTCACTGACAGCTTAGAAGAGAGAGCAAAGAGACAGAGAGTAGAGGTAGTTCCTGGTGTATCTCATAGGTACACCCCCAGCACCGCTCAATGAGTGATTGATAACAAATTAAGTTATTCTCTGAACAAGGTTAGTGATAGATTAGGTGAAGCCGACTGGCAAGCCTGGGGGTAAGGCTTGGGGAGTCATTGAAACCAGGTGAAATCAACAGTGGCGCTTTGCACAAATGTGAGTTAGAGGATCTAACAAACTAATAAACGGGAGACAGAATATCACCAATGACCGTAATAAAAATCGAATAAATTTTTATTACTGGATCATACTTTTCCTCTCATCCCAGTCAGTAATCAGGACTAAATATTTATTTAAATAAGAAAAGAAGAATATAAGTCACCACAATATATAATATATGAATATAACTTCATGCATAAATTACCGAAAATACTAGTGAATATAAGCATTTGTGGTGCTCGATAAAAAAATTAAGAAAACTTACAGCAACCTTTCGTGGAAACAGGTTGAAAAATATCTTGATGAATCATCTGTGTTGCCAGTTTCACCAGTGACTGCCTTCCAGAACCATTCACACCAACGAGTAGACCATTTCCATATGGGACAGAAATAATTCTACAAATACGGCCCAAGTGCTCCAAAGCAAATCTGGATGTCATATGGTCGTTATAATGCAAATTAAAAACGTAAAATATAGACATAATATACAGAGAAATTCAAAAATTTTAATTTAAAAAGTAATGTTCCATTAGTGTATGTTCGACTTTTTGATTATTATACTTATACACTTATATTAGTTCTTTATTACCAATTATTGGCCAAAGAAAAAGTCCTCGTAAGATCGGTGCTCAAACCCAGGACCGCCCCAATTTTATTGTAGGGTATTGTACTTAGAGAGTATTGAGCGGCGCTGCTGGTTGTACCTATGAGAGACTTTTCCAACAGATATTATAGAAGGTCCCAGGTCCAAGTCCCGATCTTGCTGTAATTTTTTCTTCAGCTAATACCACATTGCAAATTTCTCATTTGATTGAACACTTACTTGAATAGGAGTATATTAATTTGCTTTTTATTTTTGGAATTATATTCTTCGAGTGTTTTGAAGGCAACATTATATAATTGCTCTAATGATTGCACTTCTTCATATTTTCGATATTCATTGTTCTCAGCATCTAATGCAGTAGTGAAGATGAGGTTGGAAAGAGACGAAAGTGAAACCTAAAAATAATTTTTTTATTACTCATTGAGACATCGATTTCGCCCCCCCCCAAATGCTATAATAATCGGTTTTTAAGCGGTATATATAGAGTAAAATCTAAAAAGAGTAGCTCTACGTTTGATCTGTATACTTAACAATCCCAAAGGGGTTTTTCTTGAAAAGGTATTGGGCATAAGTTTTACGATTGTATTTATGTATGTCTGCCTATATGCTGTCTTTACATACTACAAAAGACCAAAGAATGGTCTGAATTTTTAAAAGTAATTCCTTAATCTGTGGATTATGCCTAGAATTTCAAAAAAAAAGTGAAAGTTCCAGAGTCACATTTTTCTGACATTAAAGCTTTCTCAGCAACAGCTCAGAAGTAACTTAATATTTAATGTTATAATTGTTTAACTTAAAAAGACTTTAAAATCATTTAGTGCTGCTCTCAACAAAGCTAAAGATGTTACAAAAATTGTTTGAGTTATGAAATCTGTACTACGAATCGTGTGACCATGTGGTTTGCATCTTCTAAACAACCAGGGTTCTTTGCAACTAACCCCGTATGCTTGAGTGCTTGAGCGTTGTGGTAGGGGGAGCCCCACAAATTTGCAGTTGAGGGTCTCGGTACGATTTCTAGTTGAACAAAGAATGAGTCATATAGCTCATCGGGGGAACTAAACAGATGTGTAATTAATGCGTCTAGAACTATCCGAGCTGTGTAATACGAAGTTTTTTAAATTGTTTCGGAACCCAAAAAAAAATTATCCCATAGAAAACTGGAAATTGTCTAAAACAACATATCTCGAGCAATAAAGCTCAAATGAACCAGGGGCATCAGAAAAGGGCTCAACGAATAAAGGCAATGGACAAGCCGAATGAAGTAAAAAAGCGAAATTATATTGCACCAACCCATAACCCTGTCTGGGAAACAAATGAGAAAAAGTATACAAAACACCCAGATTTTTTTAAAACGTTTTTACCTCTTACGTAATTTGTTAATTTTAATTTGAGGCAATATTTTATAGAATAGACAGGCACATTTATCCACTGATATTGGATTACTTGCTTATTAGTTTATATAGAATTTTTAGAATAATCTTTAGAATGATGGATTGTATATGATGAAAAACTTTATTATACCTGTTCTTCTGCCTTTTCGTCTAGTCCTTCCATCATTACTTCAAAGGGTTCTTTGTAATATTCTTCTACTGCAAACTTAAGTTTACTAACCAACCAATCCTTATCAGCCGAGTCAACAAGCCTATCGCCGAAGACTCGAAATATTTCATGTACCCATAATCTAGAAAGTTATATTACCAATATATATTTATAGTCAGTTATGCACCAGATATAACTATAAATTTGTTTAAAATATTATATTAGCTTTTAAACAATAACAATGAATAAAATAATATTAATGATACCATTTAATATAATTTATCAAAAAAAATGAAAAGATTATTTACAAACAGTATTGTAATGAATTAACATCATGGGTGAAACCAAATAACATAATGTTTAAGCACTAACGGAGATTTACGACCAGACCCGCCCAACGGTATTTTTTCTGAAGGGTGGATGTTTTTTTATACCTTAAAGAATTTTAAGACATAGTTAATTGCAAATAGCAACATTGCTACGACGTAAGGGGGGGGGATAGTTAAAAAAGGGAGACACGAACGTGAATGATTGGAAAGGCACAAGTCTGATTTCCAGACAGAATATGACGAGTTGCAACAGCCAGAGAAGCTCCAAGCTAGACTTGATGAGATCTAATTAACCAAAGGAACACGTGAGGAGAACGTCGTGGCCGATGGGTTATCCCGTGCGTTGGTCGAGAAGGAAAACGGGAACAAAAGACTCCAGTTCTCGAAATAGACTGCTTTTATTTCCATCTCTATTCCGACATATACGGGATCATATTTACGTCCCATGATCGCATTAGTTTACAATACTATATAGAGCTGCCTCTGACTTTAACTTATATCTTTTATATATATAAACTATTAACTAAAAATACATATGTATATATATATATATATATATATACTACTTAATACTATATATACTAATGTATAATATGCATACATATATATATATATATATTGTAACATTCATGATATTTGAGAATATCATGGCCAGGAACCCTGACATCTGGTAAGCATCTTCCCTTATGCTCCTAGGAGTGGGGATGAGATAAAAGGTCAGTCTTAGCACAACCACCGAGAAGAGCGGACTTAGCAAGCTCCCGGATTGGCGGTACCATACAGGAAGAGAGGAGAAGAACCAACAGCAGAAAGTAACGTTGATTGGATGACAGGAAGATCATCGATTGGGTGATATTAATATTGTTTTTATTATGGATCCATTAAAAGAAATTGAGCTCAAATTTCATGTTTTTTGTAATTAGTAGTAAATATCCTAATTTAAAAGGAATTTAATATTATTTTTTATACTTTTTGTCAGCACTCTATATAATTATAATCATTTGTTATAACCATTTTATTTGAATATATTTCACAATTCCTAGTTTCTCAATTTATTAATAACTGCAACATTAGCCTTGAGATCGGGCGATTCAATCGGGATAAATTCCTATGTCAAAGACATAAAACAATTTGAATTAAAGATCTCATGATGAACCTGCCAAATTAGTTAAGGTAAATTGATCAAATAAAGTAGAAAGGGAAATGGTGAAAAATGAGGTAGGTTACAATACAACTGGAACTAACTAGACAGCAGACTGACACTTGGGGAAATATACAGGAACCAATCCTTGTATATGCAATTTCTAGAACTGCACATTTCGATCAGAACTGCACGTTAAAAAAGAACTTTGATATAAGAAAGTAGAGCAGATCAAGAAAAAAACTGATTTCATACTTATAGTCACCGCCCCAAATATAGTTAAAATCAGTTCTAAAATCCTAGGCACCAATATTGTTTTTTTTCTTGTAGGCCTGTGTTATTGATCTTATTTACCATATTCACTAAATAGAGGTACATGTGTGTAAAAAACAAAAACCAACAGTAGAAACATTCCATTATTTAATTACCTGACAAATATTCTTTTTCCGTCAACCGACTCCTTTCTTATTAGTGAATAACCTTGAAATATTCGAACGAGGTCTCTAATGTTGAAGACATAATGGCACTTCATTGGTGTTGGTAATAAAAACGATATCACTGAATCGTATAAGTACATAGATGCAGCAATTATTTGTTGTACAGTTCCCATAATATCCGCAGCAAAACCGTTTTTCTAGCATTACAATTTTTAAATTAAGGAAAATAAAATAAATTTTCAAGTCGAAAAATTATACAATAAAGTGAATAATTATTGAAGTGAATTAATATTTTTTACCCTTAAGCTTAAGAACAAAGTCGTGGTAAATATTTTTATCAGGCTTTCATGTGATATGTTTATTCCAAAAACTGCAAAATGTGTGAGAAATCTTGTCGACAACGGTTGGCTGCAATGGTTTCTCAAGCCCATCGCTCCTATAAAGGATAGATCTTGAATGTGTAATTTCTCCTGAGATCTAAGATCGTACCTTGAATAAATCATTTTCTTATGAAAACAAAAATACCTAAATTTTTCACTACAGAATTAAACTCAATTTTTTCCAAAATTCGTACCAATTTTTGAATATGAAATATTTGTTAATTTACAAATGTTGATAATACAAAAGGATAAGATGATATTAGGATAAATTTTGTGTTGTTGAGTGATGCATTAAAATGTAAGTACTTTTTAGTATCCAAAAACAGGCTAATTCATTTATTTCAGAATTTGATAATATACAGGTGCAATAAATATACAATTAATTACCAATATCCATGATCTAAGAACTGGCGAAGTAATTCAAGAGCTGACTTAATACCATTCTCACTTTCAGGCATATTTAAATCATCGATAAACATAATACATATCTTACCAATCGTAGGGCCATATATGCTTTTCTTCCTTTTAACTAATTTTGATAAAATTTGTTCCTAAAAATAATGAAGTGGTTGTTTTTACTCTTTTAACATATTAATTATTTTTTATATGGGCTTATTATATTTTATCTACTTATTATATTATATCAAGATTATAGTTGTATGATGATTAAATTGGTATTTTGTAATTACGAAAAGATAATGTTTGCATCATTGTTGCTTTTGATACTGCGTTTTGGGTAAATTATTACAATTGTAATAACCAATGAAATGGTGTATAGAGAACAGTAAAATAATGTGGATTTGTACAAAGAAAATATTGTTCTTTATACAGATAGATAGATAGATAATGATAATGTATGTATCATCTATGTATAGGTAGATAATGTATATTTTAACTATACATAACAATTAATATACTATAATATATATATTCGTTATAAACAATAATATCACAGTCTATTGAGACAGTATTAGAACACCTTCAACTGGTATATTGTCTGAGGTCATTGAAATAAGTAGGCAAGTGTAATATACTCAAAATAGAAAGTTTACTAGTATTTCACTAACTCACAAAAAGTAAACAAAATGCCCGTCATATTTAAGTTACACACACTGGTGAAAAACCAACATAGTCAGTCACCAACTGGGGTAACAACAAACAAAGGCAAATTAAACGCTAAAAGTTACAAGATACAGGTATACTACGAATTTTTATTCTAATTATCTGGTTTATTCTTTAGTTTATCGAAAAAATATAATAAATAAATAGATTGCATCTACCTACAAGGAACTCATTCGACGAATAATGAAGTACTTTTACACAAAGCTATCATGAAAATTGCTATAATTTATCGCATTTATGGTCCAGTTTGAACAAAAATTAAAAAAATCAAACTAAATATGTCAATTAGATAGCATACCTGAGTAAAAGAAGCTGTAGTTGAGACAGTGAGTGCGAGAAATGCTGGAACAAAATCAGTTGTGGAGAGCTGTGACAGTAAATTTTGAATAAAAAGTGATTTTCCCGTTCCAGTAGCACCAATTAATAAAAATGCTTTCTTGTGTTTTATGAATAGATCCATTATAAAGTTATATCTACAAATATTTAAAAATGGTATTTAGTATAAAAAACGGAAAATTATGAGCTGTTAGTACATTATGTTTGATACTACATGGAGTGTAGTATAAGTTGAGGACAAGGAAGCTATTAAAACATCTACACAGACCAAGTCGCCGTCTATATTTGTCCGAAACATTAGCAATTTTAAATTGCTATGTACTCAAACGACAAAATTGTAGGTACGGACAAATGTACATGTCTCCATCGGTCTTGAGACACAAAAATTTCTCCAGACACTCCCAATACATATCGAGCCATAATTAAGAATTTGGAAGATAATAAGGCCGACTTCCATACGTTTCAACTAAAACAAGAAAGAAATTTGCATCCAATCACACCAGCTGATGAAATAGAAGATGAAACCTCAGCTCTTGGATATGAAGTTCGCCAAATAGCGAACGTGTTGCGTGAGAACAGGGAACACGGGGAAGTGATTAAAACACCGCTACCATTGTTGTTCGAAGATCTCAAGCGAACACCTGGAGTGGAGAAAATATACGATTTAACACACCTGTATTACACAAGAATACAACAGGTCCAACCACACATTTCGCATATTCCTCCACCTTCAAGCTCTTCAGACCTAACTAACCTATTATCCTCATTCCTTTCCCTTTCTACAAATCTTGTCTCCTACCTTGTCCCCGTTAATCAAAATCCATAAGTGGATCCTTCCGACTCCTTATCCATTCTCCTGTGGAATGCGAATGGTGTTCGCACCCACACTAACGAACTGACAGCACTACTCCACGACAAGAACACTGACGTAGATCCCATTAATGAAGCGAGACTTACGAGTAAACGACCATTTACAGTACGACAGTACCAGAGTTATCGAACTGATCACCCAGATGAAAGAGCACATGCAGGTACCGCTGTCATTGTTCATAATTCCATTTCTCATCACATAGTTCCTTTGGTAGCACATGATTTCCTTCAGTCCACTGCAGTGTCAATCAGCACCTTCCGTTTCCCCCTTACTCTAGCATCAGTGTACTGCCCTCCCAATAAATCCATTTCCGATTCCCAATTCATCTCCTTTCTAGACTCCATAGGACATTGTTTCCTTGTGGGTGGGGACTTTAATGCAAAGCACCAACACTGGGGGTCAAGATCCACGAATACACGCGGACGTGCTTTGCTGTCTGCACTCACACGGAAACATTGCTCCACGATCTCTCCTGACACAGCCACCTATTGGCTATCAGATCCCAACCGAAATCCAGATCTCCTAGACTTCTTCTTCTACAATAGTTTAGGAACACTAAACTATTCACTCAAGCACCTCGATGACCTCTCCTCCGATCATAGCCCTTTATTATTAACCATTTCCCTAAAACCATTTCCCGTCGCATAGTTCCTTTGGTAGCACACGATTTCCTTCAGTTCACTGCAGTGTCAATCAGTACCTTAACATCCCCCCTCACTTTGGCATTAGTGTACTGCCCTCCAAATAAATCCATTTCCGATTCCCAATCCGATCCCCCTTTTCCTAATCCTACAGTCCTACATTTCAAACTTTTTCTTCCAAGTCCACTGTGGTTTAGAATATTTTAATTACTATCCCATAAAAGCAGGAGTTCTGTAGGGCAGTGTCTTATGGCCCTATCCTCTATAACCTATACACCTCTGATGTCCCCTCTACCTCCTATAGCTTATTAGCCACATTTGCAGATGACACTGCAGTCCTTTTATCCCACCCAGACAAGTATTTGTGCAACCAATGACAAATCAAAGTTAATGAAGCTAATTGCTCCCAGATTACGTTTACCCTCTGCCACAAGTCCAGTCCACTAGTTTTTTTAAATTTTATTCCTCTTCCTGTATCCGAGACAGTAACGTATTTAGGCTTCCATTTCGTCAAAAGGCTGACATGGAACCCACACACGAGGCTAAAAAACAAGTACTAAACAGACGCTTTGGACAACTATACAGACTACTTCAAAGGACGTGTCATTTCTCAATAAAAAATAAATTAGTAATCTACAAAGTTACACTTAAGTCAATCTGGACATACGGAATAGAGCGATGGGGGACACCAAAAAAGTTGAACATCAATCATATCAAATTCTTTTAATCAAAAGTCCCAAGAACAATAGTAAATGCCCCTTTTTACGTCAGCAACAAAACCCTTCATAACTATCTTAATGTATCCTACATTCTTGAACTTATCCCTTCCAAGTTCATAAAATTCTATAGTAACCTATCCAAACACCCTAATACTCTCTCTAGCACAGTCATTACACTGCGCCACTCATCCCTATAATCTTCCACAGAGACTAAAGCGGCATTGGCTTCGTGACCTGCTATAAATCTGTGAGAGTTGGACTCCTGGCAATGGCCAGTTTCTCCAATCATGCCCTGAGTGTCTGTGGCTCTCGCGCTATTTATCAGCCTCCACTGGCTCGTATCCATTGACGCAGCTGACGGAGGAGCGAGGGGAACTTCCCAAGACTCCGCTTCCTGTTTTGCACGCGAGGGAGGTGACAACCATGTGGATTTGGGAGGTCTCTGTTTGAATGAGCGACTGAATGAAAATTGTAAATATGGTATGAATGAGAACATTTATCGCAATTAATTATTCCCAATAAAGACAGATTGTAATTTTATCACAATAAAGAAGTTGCTTATCTGAAGAAAAAAAAAATAGATGGTCTATGTATCTATTTAATAAGGAGTATTATTATACTTACTTTAATGACTCCACTGTTGTCACCATATTATTTCTAGCATTAAAAATATCATCAGGTTTCATTACTTTCAGTATTTCTGGCCAATATTTCCAAATTCCTTTCCCTTTAAAACTATATGTATAATCTTCAAGAAAACCTTCATTTGGCAGTGAAATATCAATTTCGTCAGTATAAGATTTTGAATTGCCTTCAATTGCATCCCCTTAAGAGGTAATCATTACTTTTAATTAGTAGCAATCAAACTCAATCAAAAAATTAACTAAACAGCTGTTCTGTTACTATTTAGATGAATAGAACCATATATATATATATAGAGATCGAAACTGGATGAAAGATAAATAAACTGAAATAAATGTTATAATTCAAATAAATCCCATTTTACAAAGTGTGATAAGATAAACAGTATGACTATTAGTAGCGTAGTTTGTCATTACACTATGCGAAGAAACACATTTTTCAAATTATTTAGTGTTTCCTCATCAAGTCCATACAACCTCAATCTAAAGAGTATTTCTACATTTCTTGTTTGATACAAATGTTTTTTTCTTATTGCAATTTTTAAAAAAGAAGTTTTATGCTTGTTGGGTTGTGGTGTTCTAATGAAATACGCTGTGAAAGCTTGTAGTTTATTAAATTAGGTATCACGAAAAAAGAATATAATCGACAAATAAAGTTAGATTTCGATTAAAAGCCACCAAAATCAAATTATTCCTCGTAATTTATGCAATTCACGTAGTAAAAACGTAATTTATCTGCTTATGCAGGATGAGGTTCAGGGACTGGGCTTAGAGGAAGGATTGCGCGAATGCTAGGTGGACAAAAGTCAATTTAAAAAAAACGGTTGTTGATGACAATAACACCTCCCCTCCCCCGTTCGATCACTATTGGAATTAATAATTATGGCCAAAATTCCAGAGCGATGTGTCATAAGCGGTTGAGGTGAAGTGATAAGGTAATTCCATTTACGTAAACAATTTAGTTGCAATTTTGCGGTGCTTTCAATAAAATCTAACAAGATTACAAGTGAGCACTATTAATGGATTTTATTGTAGATGGTAAGTATTTTTTTTACTTCATTTAAAATTTGATTCAAAAGGGGTTGAAAAACTACGTAAAAACTGTAATATTTTTCTCCGTTTTTAATTTTTCATAGTTTTGTTTGTATCCTCAATTGTCTAGTCTAATTTTTTAATATTGTATTGCGACAATCCTAAGCTGTAGAATGATGTATAATTCAATACTCTTTTGTTCCTCAATCTTTTTTAATTCATTTTTTCAGATCGTGTCAAAAATGGAGTTATTTGAAGAATGCTGGAAACATACGAAAGAATAAGTTATAATAAATTCGTCTAATGGATTTTATCGTGCAAAAAAGTAGTGTTATGGGTGTGACTTCTGAGGCAGAGAGGGATTTACAGTTAACACTTTCAAGTTTTTCGTCAAAATTCTCTGATAAGTGGGCTGCAGCCATGGACGTTTTTTTAAAAACAAATAAAAGTTGGTTAAAGGGTGCACATATAGAATTAAGGGTACGTTAGCATCAGTTCTGTGGTTCTCTGGAGGAAGTCGGCCTCAAGGTAGGCCCAAAAATAACTTCGAAGACTCGTCTTTCAAAACCAAAAACCGTACGGTTGAAGACTTAGTGTGATCGCGAAGAGCCATTGAGTTTACCATAGCTGCTGAAGTAGCAAATCATTTGTCGGGTCACAGAAACGTAGCTACGTTGGTTAGAAAAAGTTCTGAATCTTCAGAAACATGGAAATAGGGTGATGTTATTTGTGGTAGCAGACAATAGAACAGTGATGAAGCATGTGCTTATTAAGTAGACTCGAAATGTACCACCCACTCTTACAAACAGACGCGAAAATGGTCATTGAAGGCAGGAAACCAAGTGTTTCCATCTTATCATAGTTTATGTAAGTACACAAAGTTGTGTTACCCTTCAGAAAAACATATTTCTACGAAACGCGCCGAATTCAAACTTAAGGTCATACCAGAAAAAACTATTGAACATTTAATGGAAGCGCAAAGTTGTTCTAAAACTGTACTTTCTAATTGATCATTTACATTATTTAGCTAATGGGAATGTGATGGGAACTCTGGTCACGGCACTTATAAACAGATATTTAAGAACTCCAATGCTACTGATGAATTTCTGTTTGTTCCATTGAGGTTGAGTGACAGGCAAAGTATTACTTGGCGAAATCCACGGCCATCATCCACAGTATTGCCGAGCGATTTAGCTAATTTTTTAATTTTATTGAATAATTTATGCTGTGTTAAATTGTGTACATAATTTTCTTGTTATAACAATAACGAAGTTTTTTTTTTTGATTCATTGTTTATTATCAACTTAAGTTGTTTAAAATAAATAAACTCCAAGCTTCTAAATTATCAAAAAATGCGTTATTATTCAATAAAACGACAAAATATTATTTATCATAACCAGAGCTATAAATAAAAAATATTGTTTTCATATAGTATACACTTTAAATCACGAAGTCACTTTAAATACGGTTGCCTCTTTTTTAGATGTTAGCTCATTAAATATTATAGTTTGTCATCTTGAACATTTTATTCACGTGGTTAATATGTTATCTCCTGTTAATCTTATTTTCCAGTTTAGATAATCATGTATTATAAAGATTACTTATTTAAACATTTTTTTTTATCATTTTAGGCCAGCTCAACTTTATTTATTGTTATTAGTAATAATTCATGACAATACCTTGCCACAAGCATTTGTAAAATGAATCAAATAATTCTCTAGATGAGCTATCTGCTAATCCAGCAACGCCCCACAGAACTGAAAGCATAACTACAGCTTGAGACCATGGGTGAATGTATTTTAGATCTTGTCCTTCTAGTGCTTCAAGTAACATGATTTCTATAAGCTGACAGACAGATCTACAAAAAAAAAATTGATTCATCAACAATAAATTAAATTTTTATTGCTTTAAATGTTATATTTATTATAAATCGGATTTAAAATTGTGTATTGTCCATTGTAGCAAGAAGTACTTCTTACACATTAAAATAAGAAATATAATGCTATTAGCACATTGTTTGTATAAATATCAACGATTAAACAAATTCGTAAACTACTTATTTTTATGTATTACAAATTTATGTTTAATATTTAGCTTCTCATTTTGTTCTGTTGAACTTAAGCCATTAACATTATAAGATGAATTAAATATATTTCAGTGCCTCTGGCCTCCTCAAACAAACTTTACATTCTTGTAGAATATTTATAAAAGTTCTCTACATAGGATATTTTAGACTTATTCCTAGAGAACAGTTTAATTTACTCAAACATTTTAATTTAAAACATAATAAACCGTGGCATTCAAAATTATGAATAATAATGAGATTGCTGACTTCACGATTTAGAATTTAAACATATTATACTTGTTAAAATAACAATAGTTGTAGACTTAAACAGAGAATTTTGATCATGCACATAACATTGATGTTAAGTTCAGTTCTTTTTTAGAAAAAAAAAAAATAGTAATTGAAGTTTACCTTACAGCATTCAAATCTCCTGTGCTTACAACTTTGTGACCCTGATTTTTCATAAATTCTAAGCAGGGTGGTAAAAGCCATTCGAGCAGTTTAATAAACCGTTCAGGGTCATCTTCGATCCACCTTTGTGGAATAATTTTGTTCCATGATTTGACTATAGAAAGCCATCCTAGAGAATTAGGGTCAACATAAACTATACCACATCGTGACACGATTGCTGGTGAAGCCTAAAAATAATTACTAGTTAAAACATAATTAATATTTACATGGTTTAGTGATAATTTGGTCAAGTTCGTATAAAGAGTTATGTAAATTACTGAATATTAAGCAATATGGGGCAAGGAAAATAAAAGAAAGCTTTTGTTTTAAGGGCACTACGGGATTGAGAGTTTTCTGTCAAGTATTTTTAAAATTTGATACATTATTTATTTTATACTTTAATATACCTGGATTAGGTCCATACATTCAAAAATGATAGCCATAGAATCAGTAATCTTAATAACTTCTCCAGAATTAAGAAATAACATCTTATTATCATCTAAGGCAGTGCATAGGTTTTCAGCCCAATCCGTTGTGATCGGCCCATCAAAAATTATCCATTTTCTTTTTGATATATTTTCATTTGAATAATTCCTAAAAACCACAAAGAAATTAGGGAAAGATCCGAAGTGTTGAATTATTATACAATAATAACAAATTTGAATTTAGTGAACAAATAACTTCTTCATAGCAGTTTAATAAATTATATAATGGTCTTGAGTAATTATATTGTATGTGTTGGTAAAAGATTAAACCATGTAACAGCAAAAGTTAAATATTGTTTAATTACCTCACTTACCTCAGTGTTTGATGCACTAGCCTAATCTCCTAGCTGTGCTAATTATTGGTTAGAAAGGATGCTTAGGAAGTAAGGAGGTGAGTATTTAAAAAGTATTATAAGCTTCCAATGTTTGAAAACCACTTCTAGTGATGCCGCTTTCGCGTCATGGCTTAACCATATGTACCTATTTCTCGACCTTGACCAACCTGCGAGAAGAGCGATAGTGCAGCTTTACCATTCATCCTTGAGTACCGGATATTGCAAACTGCTTGAAAAATAACCGGACTATCGAAATGATTCAAAGAAATAAAGCAACGGAAATTCCATGAAAACTTTCAAAATTTTGTCAGTAATAGTTATTGCTACTAATGCAAAGTAAGGTAATGATTAAAAAATAATAATGTTCTTATATTTTCGTTAGTGAGAAGGGGTCCATTTTTTAAGCATCTGTGCTATTTGATCTCATCTTAATTACAAAAATAAAACACTCATAACTGAATTAATTAATGCTATTATGCAAGGAAGTGCCAAATTTCACTGGAAATACCTAAATATATTTCCAATTATTCCGTCCGTCCATTCTGAAGTTTGTGAGTGATAACATCCGAATAGTTGCTCATTAGTAACAGATTTAGGATTGATTATCTGAATTGTCGTATTAAATAGAGGATCGACATTATCATCTTTCAAATTAAGTGCATCAGAAAGTACCTAAAAGAAAGAATATCTTATTATTTATGAACATCACGCGATTTAAAGCTTCAATTACAGTTTATAATCACAAAAAAAAACACTAATATTATATAATAACAGCTGAGATACCTGACGTTGCCCAGGAGTAAGCAAATTATTGTGAACTAGACGTAAACCACTAGTAATTGTTCGCGTGAGGAAAAATCGAGTTGAACAGAAAAAAAAAAAATCTCCCATTATTTGTATCTAATATTCATGTCCTTACTAAGTTCCTTCCTAGCAAATCGTATTGCTTGGAGTCTTCAAAAACGCCAATTGTTTCTTTGACTCAATTCTTTGACGGAGACTGAAGATCTACACCCAGCCGAGAGATTGAAGCCGATCTCCGAAGCTACCGAAGCTACAAGACCCCATCTACCTGTTTAAGCAGGGTCAACCTTCCGGCCGAGAGGCCGACTTATTTCAGGCCCCTGCCGGGGCGGGGCAGGCTTGACCTGGCCGACTACAAACCATTGCCTAGGTACCCCTAGGCTCCACCCTCGGTAGACTCTCACTACCTTCCTGATTCCACCCGCCTCCTTTAGGCATTCCACACCCTATATCCTTCTCATACATCCTTCAAATGGGGGACTCCCCTTAGTGAAAGGCACTCATTAGCCCAAAATAATTTTCCTTTATTTTTCCCACATCCTATTTTATAAGTTTGAGAGCTAAGGGGAAAAAAAAAATCACTTAATTTAACCAAGCACCTCTGTCAAAATTCCATACTTCGAACAATCGGCTATTCGTAGCCAGATGAAAAAAAAAATGCTCACTCCATTGTAAATTCTGTAACGTTCTGCTACACAATATTTACGCTCTGAAAACGTTTATACTATATCTATAATACTATTTTATAGATATAGTTTATACTATTATAAAACAAATAATATTGATATTGTTTGCGCTAGGGGTCTTAAAAATTAAGAAGTCCCCAAACGCCAGAAAATGGCGCCGGTTACGTCTTGAGAAGCTAGAGGTTTGATTGTTTCGGCTAGCTTACAAACTTGCCAAAAATAAGGCATATACAATAAACAACGTCAAAAATATTAAAGAAATAACAATTCATTTTATTAAAAAAAAAAAAACAAAACAAATTACTGATCAGCAACTTAACCAGGCCTGAATATTAGTATAAATAATTGTTAGTTTAATTAACGTATAAAAATTACGAAAAAGTTTATAGTCACGATACGCTGGATGTTCGGATAGCAGCCGCAGGACGGTGATCTTCGGATAGTCAACCGCAGGTCGGCGATGTGCATGGAGAGATAAAGGCAGATAGGCCGAGAAGTTCAGTTGTAGAAACAGCGACTTCGTGTTCGCAGGGGAACCTTCCGGTATGGAGTTATCTTCATCACTGACTTAAAACAGGCTCAGGCCTCCTAAAGCCTTGTCCTCTAATACGCAAAGACGTGTTTGTTTACTTTCTCAAGCTGTATAATCCTTCGAACTATTTCCTCTGTCTGTTGATGTATACAATATTTACATACTAATTGCCTCCAGCCGAAACAATCAGAAAAGGAAAGAAAATAAATTTATAATTTAAAAATAATTACGATCATAAAAAAATCTTCTTAAATAAAAAAATTAAGTTTAATGAAAACCTATTTACTGCCTAAGGGCCCGAACAGATATATAAAATTTGAACTGAAAGGGTCGATTAAAATGTTCCATGAATTAATAGTTCTGAAATATTACTATACTTCTTTAAAAACTTCTAGCAACATTGTGCATTCAAATATGCCAAAATAAGTAAATACTGTCTAGGTTTAGTAATGTTTGGTTTATACCCTGTAATCCCGTGACCTTGGACAATAATAAAATAAAATTAACAAAAACTCTTCAAATGAGTAGTAAAATGTACTTATCATATATTTTTATAAGTTGGTTTACATGCTTCCTATTCCATTGGGCTACTCTGTTAATCATTAAATCTTCCACAGGGATTAGATTATCCAAAGATAATTTAAAGAACTGGGAACAATTTGGATTGACATTTTTTCACTTGGCTTATACGCTTGTATTTTGGATTGGCAATCATTGTTGCGGCCCCGTTGCGTTATTTTGTCAATATTTTTACTGTGCCCAGTGGTAAGTGCGTATTTCTCTAGTGTGTGGGACCTTTTCCCTCCACTACACATTTGCGAACCATGTGTTGAAAAGCACCCCCACTCTTAGAAGGCGACGGGAAAATCTCCAACTTCGTTGGAATCGGTCATAAATCAAACTGAGAATGCACACGTTGATATTTCAAAAGATTAAACTAACTGTAATTGGACAATAATGAATGATCATGATAATATGTTTCTTTATTTTTGAAGAATGTATTTACCTGAACTATCGTACTTTTTCCTCCCAAAGTTTCTCCAATTAGTATGATGCTGTGACTTGTCTTCATTATCTCATATGTCTGAACTATCTTCCCAAAAAATGATTCAACCGGTTGTAGATTTCGGTCTTGAAAAACCTGGATATTTAATAAAAAAATGATTTCATTACTTGTAGATGTAATGAAACCCTGTTACACATTTTAATTACAATGAATGAATAAAAAACGGCATGTAAAAAAATATGTAAATAAAAAAAATGTGTTGTAATATAACACATCAAATTTGATTTGTGGATATGAAATATATTGCCTATTTCCTATATAGTACAGATTGCCTATGTCTCGTGGCTGTATTGCTTAAGATTATAATACCAAATATTACTCGATTCGATAAAGGTCACCCACCACTGCATGATTCCAGCTTAAAGTCATAGTAAGTCCACTTTGTAAGAGCTAATTAGTCTCAAATCACTCATTCTCTCATTTTTTAAGATGGTCTAATTTTTATAACTAATTTGTATTCTAACTGAAATCTTCAATTAATCCTTGTTTGATCGATCACTACCGTCCATCGTCACTTTTTTCCTGTATGCATCCACTAACTCACGTTAGTTCTTTTTTGTTATTACTAAGTATCCAAAGGAGTTCCATCCTGACGATTGGAAAGAGGAGTTAATTATAGTTTAGTATGGATTCAAGAAAGTTCAGGTTATTAGTATTAAAAGGGGGAACGTGAGCAGCTAGGTCCGGTCCATTGCACGTAGTTTAAAAACAAATTATATAAAAATTATGTTTTATTTTTTGTAAAAAAATAGGGGGTAAAGATGAGGAGAAATACTCATCTGAATTTACTAGTTGATTACTTAAGGTACATACGTACAAGTCGAGGAAACGCCCGTATGATATGACAAATGACAGTGACACACGTGTCGTTTTTCACCGAAGGTGGTTTTATTTCACTCATAATAACATTAAACCGCCAGACGGTTCGGATCACTCGGTCAGTCATCACCCGTTCACTACAACTAAACGACCCTTCGACTCGATTTTCCTCTCAGGAAACGCTTTGGTCAAAAACCAACACGTGTGTCATTGCCTCAAGTTTGTGAGTCTATTCGTATTTACCATTAATGCTGCGATAGCTCAATAGTGACAAAAAAGTCTGCAAATTTTAGTGACTCAAACGCTTTGGGATAACTTAAACACCCACCACTGGGAAACAGTGTTTGTTGGTCAAAGTTTACCGATAATTAGGAAACTATATCTTACAAAAACTACTGATAGTAATTTAGGATGTGTAGTTGTTTCGTAAATGTCATTATTTGATATGAATAATACATTAATAAGGTCACCTCCCGTCAACATAACTCCCACTACCACTTTCCTGGCCATCCTAATCCCTGCTCCCTGCTAATGCTGTATACTCCCATCTCATTCCCGGCAACCCAAGAAACGCTTACACCAACTGCCATTTTGTTTATAGTGAGCTTTATAGAGTGTTGATTACTAAAGTTACAAATTAAGTGGGTTTGACTGATGAGCCTTCCCCACCTCCTAAAGACGTTAAAAACTGAAGTTCAAAGCACTGCTTTAAATACTATGTATTGATTACACGTAAACGTTTGAATAACGCCAGTCATTGCCCTAAGAAAACAGATATCTAGATAGATATGTGGTTCCCTGATGTATTATCCTGATAAAATTGTAATTCAGAGTTCTGTGGTCACAATATCCAATCCATATGAGAGACCGAAAAGACAATGTTATAGTATATTGTCCGATAAGAAGTTTCAAGATTTTCCTTCTCCTTTATATTAACCTTCAAAATATTTCCAGCTAATGGACTAGTGGAAATCAAATAAAAATAATTAATTGTTTTTTTCATTTATCTAATTATATAAATAATTTAAAGCTGTTTCAATATAATTTTTTGTATATACATATTGTAACATTCATGATATTTGAGAATAAAGATCATAAACCCTCACACATGGTAATGGTCATTTTCCCTAATACTCCTAGGAGTGGGGATGAGCTGAAAAGCAGTCTTAGCCTAGCCGTCGAGAAGAACGCAGTGGCAAGCTCCCGAATTGGCGGTTGCCATACTTTTGAAGAACCAACCGTAGAAAGTAACGTTGGTCGAATTACAGGAAGATTATCGATTGAACTGAGAGAAAAAAAGAAAAGCAGTTCAATGTTTATTGAATACCATGGTGCGTTGAGACAGATGGGCGGATAAGTTGTAGGTGGGTGTTAGCAATATTGTTTATTATTATGGATCCATTCATAAAAAATGAGCTCAAATCCATGTTTTGTAATTAGTAGTAACTGTGATAATTTAAAAGGATTTGAATATTTTTTTATACATTTTGTCAATACTCTATGTTAATTATAATTATTGTCATAACCATTTTATTTGAATATATTTCACAATTCCTTTCTCAATTTATTAATAACCACAACATTAGCCTTGAGATCGGGCGATTCAATCGGGATAAATTCTTATGTCAAAGACATAAACAATTTGAATTAAAGATCTCATGACGGACCTGCCAAGTAAGTTAAGTTAAATTGATCAAGTAAAGTAAAAAGAGAGATGGTAAAAAATGAGGTAGGTTTCAATATATATGTTCTTCCTCTTTGGGAATTTGGTTTATTATTTTAAATGCCAGATTAAGACTACAAACCACGTTCATCATAATTATTCTAAAGGGGCATTTCTATAAGGGATATTCGAAAGTCCCACAATAAAGGTTTGTTTTTTTTCATTCATTCATTTATATTTTACACAAATAACATTACCTGTAAAATTTTTTTCAAAAGATTATCGTCGGTACGATACAAAGACATTTCTTGATTCAAAAAAACGTCTTTCAGAATGACTTTGAACATAGGTATGTCTTCAAAAACAAGCATAGGAAGAATGTTAGTGGATATTGATGTTGTTAGTATTCTATCCTCCGATTCTTTTGGATATTTTGATTTCAATGATGAAGCTAAATCCAATACTGCTTTGATTGACCTCATTCCTAAATGTTTTTAATTACAATGCAGTTAATGTTTAAAGTATAGAAAATATATATTTATATATCTACTCTATATGTATAAAATGATGAGCCAAATGTCTTATTTTTATGAAATGTATAGTACCTGGTTTACGTTAATTTATTACGCATATATTTGGGATAATTATTTCCAGAATACTCCAACGTAATGTAATAAATGTTCAAATCACGTTTTAAAATTATAAAATATCACCAAAGTTGTAGTTATTAATTTTAATTCTCTTAGTTAATTACTTTACATCATGCCCTGAATATTTTAAGTCTTTTATGTATGGATACTTATATTTATATTAAATATCATTATTATATCATCATAATTTTTGTATGTTTCTTTCTTGCAGTAAACCGACAAGTAGGACTTTTATTATATGTACCATTCAAATTTTGTACTTTAAAAATATTTCTTTTGTATTATAATTAAAAATAAGGAAAACATTAACGTTTATTTTTGATTATTTAACCAAATCTTCATGTTTAAAAATATTAATTTTTTAACGTTGTATTATTTATATCATACATATACATAAATTCAATTATCTTGTGTATGGTTGATAAATATTTATGTTTTAAAATCATTATTAAAATAGGTTTAACTTAAAATCATCTTTACAATAGTTTTATTTTTAAATCATATTAAATAATAGCTATGTTTTTCTTCCTAATTACATATTGTTTTTACATGCATATAAACTATAAAGTATTGAAAACTTTTTTTTGCTTTGTTTTCATGAAAAGTTAGCATGAATTTATCGATTGCCACATTATAAAAAAAAATAGGACAAGAACTAATAATAAATAATAATATTACTTAATATTAAGTAATAAAATATTTAAAAATTAAATATTAAATGCTTTAATTTACCATAATCATAATGGTCTTGAGGCGATAACTGCTCGGCACATAACCTGAATACCGCCACTACTTTAATTGAAAGAGGTTTTGAGTTTTCAAAACCATGGGAATATAGAATTATCTGTACAATAAATTTAAAATCGGGAACAATCATGGCTATGGGGCGAAAGATAACCTGGAATTGTAAAATAAGAGAATTTTACAAGTAGAAATATTTGTTACTGCATTAAATTAAAATTTAAGTTTGTATTTGCAAATAAATAGTACAACTATATACTAAAATTTATTAGAACAATAAATAATAAATATTTACATGTAATGTTCAAGCACTGATAAATTAGTATTTTTATTTCTTTTGGTCATTACAAATACATTTTTTTTTTATTACATACTGTCTAGAGCAATAAATATTTATTGGTCGGGCAAGGAGGCAGTTAGGGTTACAAGCCCGTAGGTAATGGAAGCTTAGCAGACGCGCGTGTGTTGCATAAGTGACTTTGTGCTATTCCAACGCGCCCCCAGGCAAGATGGGACATGTGAACCTACAGGAGTCATCCCATCAGTTTAGCCCCCCAACTAATGAATACCTAAAATTAAAATATGTGTCAAACCACTCTATTATATTATAGTATTATTAAGAAAATATTATTTCTGAAGCAATTTCATGGTCAACATAATTGCCACGTAGACGTTGGTTGTGTGCAGGAGCTCTTTATCCACCAAGGAAAATCCTCCCATGAGCGATTCCTTCACCCCCTTTTGTCTTTTATCAGCCACTTTCCTTCTAGTATGATTGAGTAGAGCTGCTGTCTGCTTCATCGAGGGAGGAGCATGGATGAGGGAGAGTAATGGCTGGCCATCAAGAATTATGTATATGTAAGTTCATCTAGAATATTCCGCATAGAACAATAATTAATCACCATAGATACCCGGAAGCTCTACCTCCCGACAATAACATGCCAGCTGTCCACCGTTGCATTCCAGAAGAATTAATTTTATTGTATATATGTTATAATCCCCCCCTTTTTTACCTATAAATTTTAACTGGCTACATTCATTAGCTCCATTGTATATTCTTTTATTGCCCTCTTCACACTTGTACATTTCTTAGTTGCTTTTTTTTCTCATTAAGGACATCTTTGACTAATATATCTTATACCTTCGATGGCCAATCCTCAAGTACCATTCATACAGTCCACTTCTTTTCATCAAAGTTGATGTGTTCATTCATATCCACCATCCGACTGAGTACATATTCAACAATTGATCATCGCATTGGTATAGGATTATTAAGTAGTAAACAGGAGAATGCAAAATAGTCATAATTGGATGTAAAAACAGTGCGGAAGATTTTTAATACTTAATTTTGAAATATTAAGCTAATTTAAGTTGCATAAGTTATATTACTTATTATTTGTTATATTACTAAAATAAAATAAAATATTTTTTTTCCTACAAAATATTTTCGTGCCCAAAAGGAAACAATACTATTTTATTAGTGATCAAACATTGTATCCTTAAAAATATCAATACCTCATTGAATAATATGGTTAGTGCCAGAATCCACGAAGAAGAAACAAATTCTCAACAACCACGAGATGGGGAAGCAAAACTGAGCACAACACAACACGTGAGTATGAAACATATTTTATTTGAATTTGAATTATGAGTTCTGTTTTTTTTTAAATTTATTAATTTGAATGTGATTACTGATTAAAGTTGAATTTATTGCTCTATTGTAAATGAGAGTTACAAAAGAAGGATATTTTGTTCAATTATATTATTGATCAAACAAAACACTATTGTTATACTCACCTTTAAATTACTAGGCAAAGGAACTCTTCCATCGGAGCTTGGATTTATGGTAACGCTTATGAAGCATGATGGATTAAGAGTCAACATTGATTCAGCAAAGGTGAACACAGCTAAATTATTCCTTTTAGCCTGCATTATAGATAGTATATGCTGACCAATCACAGATAAAACCCTTAAACGGATACGATCAAATTCGTGAAAACAGGCCCAACATCCTGAAGAAGCAACGCCCTTCAAGAACTGAAAAAAAAATACGTACATAAATTCAAATGAAAAAAATTTTGGCATAAACGCATTGCAAGTTATATTTTAGAGTGGTTTTCAGGCATCAGAAGAGTCTAATACTCACATGCTCCCTTCCAGATAATACTTTTTATCCAATAATTTCCATAGGTAGGAGATTAAGCAGAATTAAGGAGAATCCAGGAACTGAGTTAACTGAATTAATTTTACAAGTTTTTTTTATTGTTGCATCGTTTTTATTTATAGTGGAAAGCTAACTCCCAAACTACCACATACATTTTGTTAAACGTAATTAAACGGGACTTAATCTTAGAAAATCATATTGTAATTCTGCGATTACCTTAGCCATGTCTACAACGCTGAGGGCAGGGGAGCAGTTGAAAACACGGTACTGCACAGCTATTGCTTGTCCAAGATCCTTCACTGTGGCACTCTTTCCAGTTGCGGAAGGGCCTTCAGGAGCTCCACAATATTGTAGCTGAAATGCATTTATCAAACTATTGTAGCATCTTTCGGTAAGTGGAGTTATAACCAGGCGGTTTGGGCTCCCATAGAACTCATACCCATATACAATAGTACTATTTAAAACTTTAATTTTAATGTCATCTTCCCAATAATAGCTGAAAATCAAGTACATATAGTATTTTACATATAGTATTTTTTTGGGCAACGGAAATGTTAAATAATTACTAAAGCCTCTGTCAACTGGGCAACTACCAAATATATCAATATCATAATAATGGAACACTCGTTATAGCCAATAAATTAACACTTCTTACCGTAATTGTGAAATCCATAAGAAATTAGAATCACTGCTCAGATTACTTTGGCATATGTTATGCAGTATGTCTCTATAATGAACGCTTAGAATAATAAATGAAGACAGTGTTTTTCGTCTGTGAGAAGTTGTGGTGTCACACAAAAAGCGTATCATCCCTTCTTGAATTTGCCCCTATAATATAAATTGACGCACAAAATATTTATTTTTTTAATTACACATTACATTTTCAAATTAACATATCAAATTATGTGGTGTGATTGTTTTTGCAGTCCATTTATTTAGATAGGCATTTGTTTAATTAGTAGAATACTCAAGAAGTAGTTACAACGTTGTGATTGCTGATGGGGGATTTTTTTCAATAAAAATAAATTGTTGTTAGCACAATATAAGCAACAATCCCGACATGCTGTTTGTATTTTTTTTTTATTTATTGTGGGCTCCCAAAAACAGCTTTAGTAGAATCACGCTAAATATTTTAAAAGGAGAAGGATAAGTAAAAGAGATGATGGAAATATCATTAATAGTTTTTTTCATGTCATAAAACTGATGGAAAAAGAGGAAAGAAGATTTTGGTACACACTAAAAAAAATTCTTTTCCACAGCAGGAACCATACTTATTCGATAATTTAGTTATGTACTAAATAAAACATTTTATAACCAGTTGTTACTTAAACTATTAATAATTTACCATTATTGTGTCATAATAGTCTTCCATTATTTTTTTGTCTTCAGAATATATACAAGAATGTATCTGCTGGGTCCAAAGATATTCCGAAACACAAATAATTATTTGACCTGGCCTGGACTCCAACCATTGCTTTCGTTCCATGAGCTTATAATCACCTATGCAGTGTGTAATTGCATTACGGACTGAAATCACCATCTGATCTTCAACCTTAAACATCAATAATTAAATATCTGGTGAAAACATTTTGATCTACTTAAATGTTAGTAATTTACACAATAAAAGCTATACTAGGTACTGTAGTTTTAATAATAATTTATTTTTTGTCCATACTTCTCCAAGCCTTCGTCGATATGAAAAATACGTACATCAGTAAAGGGGCTGATTCATTTGTACATTTATAAAGCTTAATAGAAATCTATAGAAAATAGTTTATTGTTTAGCTATGGGGAACTTGATACAACACTGCAGGTCCCGATCTTGAGAATTAATGCAAATTATTTATGTAAATTCACCCTTGACTTTATGATGACATTAACGTTGAAAAAGAGTGGAAATTTGTAGATAGTCAACCCCAACATGGTCTGTCTATATGGAATGTCTAAAGTGAAAAAGATGATCATTAGAGAGTATATATATCAATTGATTAATAATAATCAAGTATTTTTTTGGAAATTCTTAAACATAGAGAGAGTTCAAGAGACTAGTAGAAGAGGGGGAAGGATGCAATTTTTTTACTTTCCGAGAAAAGGTCAAAATATTCTGATATTTTGAAAAAGGATGTTATTGAAAAACGAAAAAAAAATTTTATCATTCTTTTGTCGAGTTACGTTAGGGTCTAACAAACAATTGAGACTTAATTTTCCAAAATTTTAACTTCGTCTGAATTATCGTCTTTAGCTACAGCATTTTTAAAGTGTAAAGACAGTCTAAATAATTCTGTGCAGTTGATTTTTTTTTTACATTTCGGATTCAATTTGATTATCATTGTCGGATTTAATAACGAACTTCCTTACTGGGAAGTTGAAAAGGCCTGACAATCTAGGCAATGGTCCAGCCCCACCTCTCATAGATATCGTTAAAGCGAAAAGGTTCATGCTTCTGCAAATTATTATAAATATGAATACATGAAGTTTGAAAATTATGTAGCGTTAAAAAACAACGACTTAATAGCCTCCTGACTACATAATAGAGGAACCAAGAGGTAGGAAACAAAGACTTTTCGAGTTTGCATGTCACTTGCAAATCGTAAGGACTGCTATCTGTATTTATAACAAAATTTGCATGAATTACAATAAATAATTAAAAGTTAATCTAAACAATGAATGTAAATTAGTATTTTAAAAACATTTAACAGTACCTGAACAAACCACTTCTCTACACTCAATCCAGCAGCCAAAGTACAAACTTTAGACACCAATTCGATTTTTTCATCTTCTGAGCTGTATATTGCGTTTATGTTATACAGACTATCAAATCCCAACTTAGATATCCCAGAAAAACACTTTTCTAAATACGAATGGAATTTTTGAGGTTCTTTGGTTTCCGATAACAACATCAGCATATCAGCATCAGAAAGGAAGAAAAACCTTGAATGAAAATAAATTGAAAGTGGTGAGGAATGAGAGGTCTTACATTGTTTAAAGAAATTGATAAAACAGAAGTGAAATTTATGTAAGAATATTGAAATCTTTCTGAAGAAATTTTACTTTAGTTGTTTTGTAAACGATTTACAATTTATTCCCCGGTACATAATGCTAATAATCAAACCTTTGCTTATAATATCTCTACAAATCTAATAGTATCATTAATCTTTATGAGACTTATTATGGACTCTCGTCAGTTCTTAGGTTTAGAATTAGCATTTTTTACATTTTTGTAGACTTAAAATTATTTTATATTTTGCATATTTGAGTGAACTTTCACGATCAGAATTTTGTCCACCTAAAGTGGTCATCTGTCCCACTGTGCGACCCATGTAATTCCACTGATACCCACTCTACCTTGCCTCATATGGTTGCTCTGTCTTTGCCTTGGCATCTTTGAGAGCTTCTCACCTCCTCTCAGGTCATCTTTGATGGGATTTGGGGAACGCCCAATGTAAAAACCCATTTAGGGCCTCCCTAAGCAGAATTTTCATATTTTAGTTTTCTGGATGATTAGTTAGCACTTGCCACTTTTTCGCTCGAACCTAGGAAGCTGGATGAAGTTAACCATGGGATTCTACAACTACAAAATAACAACAAAACAGTTTGTCCGCTAAGAGAAAGCCGTTGAAATTTGGAAGACAATTGACAATTTTGTGTTCTTCCAAATTTCAACGGAAGTTCAGTTTCAAAGGCATTCTATTATCGAACGAACTTGTAGTTGATAAGTTATAATTTGATTTTAATTTAATTTCAGTCTATTTCAGCTCAATTGGTCAGTATGTTGGTATCAAACCTAACTTAAGTGATCTGTAATCCAAAATGATCTAAATATCAGTATTATGTTAATTATTTGCTGATAACATAAAATATATAAATTAAATGTTGTTACCTTGAAAAGAACAGCCGTTTCTTATCCAAATATTTTTTTACACCAATACTGATATCTTCTATTTTCACTAAACAATATTCTAGCAGTGGTAAAACTTTAATATCATTCACTACTGAAAGTACTAATGAATTGCCTTCTACTAATTTTAGTAATCCTTTATACTTGGTGTCCACTTCCTAGTGTAATGTTATTATGTTAATTATTGAAAAATGTTAATACTAGCAATATTAATATATCATTATATTTCTAAACTCAGCAAAAATGAATAGGGATATTTGTAAATTAGAGCTATTTTTAATTTTTTTGTTAAGTGATTAAAATGAATTATTTAAGTCATCAATAGAAGCTAAGTAATTCAACGTTTAAATAATGTTGATTAACATAAAAAACAAATATGATCGTTAAGCTGCTCATCAACAAACAATTTTTATTTTTTGTTTCTAATCGTTCAATTAGGTATTTTATAATAGAAAGTCATCTACTTTTCGCATTATTGGCAACTGTCTTGAGAATGATTTCTCACTGCAGTCGGCTAGCCCACAAAGTGGAGGCTGTCAGTGTTTCTCAGCATCTAGTCTGAATTTATAATAAATTGCTTGATATTATAATAAAATCTGAGGAATTTATAAATACTTAATATACACACTATCTCTATACAGCCAAGTATATTTTCTTTATTTCTTTTTCGTTTGACATATATATATTATATTTTTATTTATTTTTCTTGACACCTGATTAATAAAACACCAAAAATGTCATTGGTAAAATTGATAGGCAGTAATTTTATGAAGATGTGGAAGTCTATATTACAGGTAAATAATTTATTTTTACTAATTGAAGGCAACAATTTAAAAGAAAACTATCCTTAATATGGGAAACGTTTAATATATCATAATAAAAAATAAAAGTTTATTCTCTTACAGAAAACATTGACCCTTCTGAAGGCATATACACACCAATATCTCCTTTCGAAAAAATGGACAAAAAATATAACCATCTGCTCTGTAAAAAACACCATTTCTCCATTGTAATATTTATAATGCTCAACTGCTCATACCATGCCTTCAGTTCATCTAAAATTATTAACAAATCCCAAAGTATAACAAATAACAATAAATAATCAAATTAAACAATCTTGTTCATTTGACTTACCTTCGATAGGCTTAACATATGCTGAGCTTCTCAAACTTAACGTTTTAACGACATGCTCGTCAATAAGTGATTGAATGTGATCTACAGAACTGAGAATCACTTGTGAGATCCTTACAGGGAGGAAAAAAACATTCAACAATAAAATAATCAACAACTTTTCTCATGGTGTATCATATATTAATTAATAATTTGTGTAATACATGAAAAAAAGATTGGATAGGATAAAAGTTCGGATCCCCAACATTTTGTTAAAATTTAAATATAAAACATTTTGGTGTGATCTAATGTTTAATTTTTAAACTTTTTTATTTTCTTATTACATGACTAGCTCATAGCTAAATTTACGGAATAACGCTGCTAGCCTAAGGGAGGGCTGTATTGGTTACCTTGTAAGAACTGTCAATTTAACGCTTTTAGTATTCCTAAATGACTAATTCCAAGTTTTAAGCTTCACGGATCAACAATTTTTTTAATATATCCTTTGAACTATCAGATATGTGCTTATCTTTTTCTTAAATTAAAGAGATCTAGTTAGATTGAAAATCACGTAAATAAACCTAGGGATTTAGTGAACTGTGCATAGGGGGGGGGGTATAAGTGGTTATATGTTGTTTTTTTCGTCCACTGTTTTCTTTTTTCAGTCGTTCTTTCTTCCTTCGGACTTTAAAACCCAAGTGCCAATTGAGAAATCAATTCTTCGTCTAATTTCATCCTTAAACTCTTGTATTCAAATGTCTCCCAGGCTTCTGATAAATTTTAGTGACTCTGAAAATACGTCGTTTTTGTTGCCATCTTGCAGGCAAATCTGAAATTTCCTGTCTCTTTAGTTTGTGTGATAATGCTTTTAAGAGGGACATTGGTGGATGATTCAAGGTAAATTATCAATTGTTAGTCATATGCCACTGTTTTTTGGAAAAATGAGGAAAACCTTATTTGAGTGGTACTAGGGCATTAGACTGGAACTTTTTATCAATGGACGCGGACATATCAATCGAATCTAATGCGATAGCATCCAATTAGTTAGAATCCTATTCAATTGGTTGAATTTGCTGCATAAGAGTCTTGTAATGTAATATATTCAAATATATAATTACAGCTATTAAATGTATGTAGGTATTTTTTGTAATCATCACTAAATTGTTTATTCATTATGTTGGGTATCCTTGCCACATTTCTCACTAATTCACTAGCCTTATTAAAACGTATTCATATCTGTATTAATTACTAATTAGTTAGATGGCACAAATTACTACTTACATTTTTGAATCATCCAGCAAAAAATGAATATTTCTCCATTCAGTTTTCATTTTGATCAAGTTTTCCTTTAAATGGTATTCTTTTATCGCACAATCACTAATAACAACAAGTCTGGAATCACAAACATTTTTATTTTATTTAAGAAATTAATTTGATTAATTGCTACAGTGGAGGAATCATTTATTAATTTCTTGTAAGTGACGTAAAGAGAAAAGTGATTAGGCGTTGCAGATTTGTCTTAAGCGGGGTTGTCAAATACCGCTGGAAGGAGAACGCTACTAGTTGATCTGAGAACCATCTCTGAATCAAGGTCCCTTCGATCTGGTGTGATACGTTCAGGGTACAGTCAAAATATTTATCATCTAAATGGTTTCAGATTATAATAGTAATAATAACTTTATTATCCTCAGACTATGTCCCTTAAGAACAACAATTTACCTAACACAAAGTGGGATCTTAGACAGTATCGGTCCCTGCTAATATTTACAATGTGCAGAGAAATAAAATAACAATAAAATGAAATAAGAAAAGATAAAATGAAAAACCTTTAAATACAAATAAAAATACATTATTAAAAAACAAAATTTAAACTTAATTAAATATAAACAAAAACAATACTGGGAAAATAAAACATGATCTTGCTAGAAAAATAAAAGTTTATTATTTTCACAAATACACATACACTGATTCATAATTTGGTTCGTACAAAAATATGTAAATACATATGTACCCAGATATACACATTAAAAAAAACAAAAACATAAAAAAACTGTGGTATTTTTAATTACTCATTAAAATACGCAAGTCTTTTACAATTACGGAAGAGAGCACTTAGTAACTCTACAACGACTCCACTGTCACCTATACTAGGCGGGCCCTGTTAAAGCAAAAAATCAAGTCTTAGGGGTTATACAGTGAAGAAACAGTTATCTGTCATTTCGGGGAACTAGGTCAGTAAACAAACAAGAAATGGAGGTGGTCCGGGCATAGCAGCCTGGGTTAAACCTGGATACTGTCACATCAGGATGGCGTGGGGCAGCCGCAGATATAGACAGTAGACTGCCAAGGGGGAAGAAACCACTCACCATAGTTATGTATCAATATAGCTCGGAATTGGAAAGAAAGTAGTTCAGTTGAGATGAATTAAAACCGTACTATATATATATATATATAAGTTAAGCTCCGGGCAGCACCAGTACTCAACCTTAATCCCCAAACGTCGGGATGTAAACATCCCGAATGTAAATATACAGGGTTATAGACTCGAAATAAACAGTCTAGTTCTAACTTTCAAGCGTGTTGTTTCTCTGTACCTTTTTTCCCTTTGTTTCTTAATTCTAAAGCCGGTAAGCATTAACTGGTGCCGAAACCCGTGAACTCGTGGTGTGGAAAGAAAAGTAAGCGACGTCTGTTCGATTTTTTTTTTTTTTTTCCTTTTTGCCGTGTTAAATAAAAAATTGAAGAAAGAATGGCGGAAGGAGGCGTGCTACGACCACCTGTTCTGAACGTAGCGGATGGCGCGGAACATGTAGCAACGAGAAGGGTGGGCATTTTGCCAGAAGCTCATGCTACCGCTCTTGCGTTGATGAGAGTGAAAGCAATGAACACTCAAGATCTGAGAAATGCAATTTCAGAGCTGGAATGGTTCACTGGCGAATTAGGAGAACTCAACCACTTTCTGAAGGGAGGAGATCGCCTCACTGCCTTAATTCTAGCAAAATCGGAGGAAAATCTTCTGGACCCCAGGGATGCAGAGTCACTAAGAGCGGCCCTGATATGTCGGGTCAAGAGAAGGATTCTCAACCAGATCCAAGCGGATGAGGAGACGTCGTGGGAAACGGTGAAGATGCGGCTAAAGAAAGCATATGGAGGGGGGCGATGGACGCCTGAAGAAGATATTTTCCAGATGTTCCGGGAAACAAAATCATCAAGGCAGAGTAGCGGCCAATATGCCGCAGTTCTTCTAACCCGTTATAATCAAATAATGGAGAAAATGAGAGAGACAATGAGCATCGAAGAGGTAGAGGGCAGAATGGGATTTCTGTCTACTATACTAAAGGTACAGTTGGCGAAGGAAACAGGGAGAAAAGAGGTATTCCCTAATGAGCGCTCATTCCTCGAATGTGCCCAAGTCATGATTGACACCAGCGCCAGGGAGGAGGAATCGAGGATACATGAGGATGAGGGAGAATGGAGCCGGATAGTGTACAGAAGAACCAGGGTCCCTAAATCAAATTGGAAAAAAGTCGAAACACCAACCGGTAGGGACAGGGGAGCGGCAGGCGAAAGGAGGTTCAGGGCGGCGAGACCCAGGTACGGACCCCGCAGAGAAGAGAGAAAATGCCATGGGTGCGGGAAGACGAGTCATTTAGTGGCACAGTGCCCCCGCACAAAATGTTTCGAGTGCAGTGAGGAGGGGCATATCGCTAGGCATTGCCCTTACGTGTATCGGAGGAGAGATGTTCATAGGGCAGAACCCATGGAAGTGAATACGCAAACGATGCGGGAAAGAAGAAATATATCACCCAGGGGTAATGAATCTTCAGCTGAGGAATCTTCAGGAGCGTCAGGAACGTCGGAAACGGAAGAAGAGCCGGCTCGCGACAGGAGCCGAGAGCATGAGCGAAAAAAGACTACTTCGAGAAGATGGGAGCGGCGTGTGGCAGCCTGAGGAGGGTGGCAGCAGAGTGGCGACCGCACCCTAAAGTGTAATACAGTGAGAGGGATACTGTGCGAGTTGCCAATAATTAGAGTCGAGGGGGGAGAGAGGTGCTTGGTGGATACAGGAAGCACCAATACCATAATGTCACGCGGTGCGTTGGAGCGGCTGTATGGCAGAGAGAGGGCACTCCAGGTCAAGGTATGTAAGTGCAAGTTAATTACCCTGGGCGGGCCCTGTAAAGTGGCGGGAGAGGCGGTCGTGAATTTAGAGAAATGGGCGAAAAAAAAGGGCGATATTAACGTACATATTGTGGAGTACATGCCGCGCGAGTATGAAATAATAGTGGGGTGTGACTTATTGGGTCGGGTAGGCGCGCTTGTAGAGAACAAGGGAAAGGAGTGGCGGATCAAGTTGGGGGGGGGTTACTTATCAATGTCAAGGGACCGTAAGAGGTGGGAGTGCGCGGATAGGGGCAGTCAAGAAAGTTGTGGACTGGAGGGAAAGCTTACGTAGGGAGTTCGGAGATATTTTTTACGTGGAGGGTGATATGCTTGGGGCAACGGGGAAGACAGTACATGAAATCCCATTAAAATCTGACCGAATAACGTACGTGAAGGAGAGACGATATCCGCAGGCACTCCGCCAACATATCCGGACAGAAATCGACAGCTTAAGACGACAGGGTATAATCGTTGATAGCACATCCCCTTATAATAGTCCTCTGTGGGCAGTACGAAAGAAGAGTAAACCGGGAGAGGAGGGGGAGAGATATAGAGTCGTCGTCGATTTTAGAAAATTAAATGAAAACACAACGGATGAGAAGTATCCGATTCCCCGTTTTGAGGACATTCTCGACAGACTGAATGGAGCCACAATCTTTAGCACTTTGGATTTGAAAGCAGGGTACCATCAAATCAAAATGAGCGCTACCGATCAACACAAAACAGCGTTTACTTTCAAGAGGGGGCACTATGAGTTCACTCGGATGCCATTTGGTTTGAAGAACGCTCCGATTACTTTCCAGAGATTGATGGACGAAATCCTGAGGGGGATAGACGAGGCGGTATGCCAGATTTATATGGACGATCTGTTGATCTTCAGCCGAACAGAATCCGAACACATCGAAGATCTCCGGAGGGTATTTCGACGTTTGCGTGAATTCGGGTTAAAATTGTCGATGGAAAAATCATCGCTGGGAGAGGATCGGATCAACTTCTTAGGGCATACCATCTCGAGGGAGGGAGTCCAGCCGGATTCTGCAAAAGTCGACGCAATTCGAAAGATAGCGGTGCCGAAAGACGTCAAGGGCATTCGGCGACTTTTAGGTACGCTAAATTGCTATCGGCGTTTTGTGCCAGACATGGCAGAGTATCTCGTACCCATCAGTAACCTGCTGCGGAAGGGGGCGCGGATAGCGATTACACCTATTATGGAGCAAAACCTTCGAAAATGCATGGCTCGACTGCAAGAGGAACCAATCCTGGCGTTTCCCGATTTTGAGAAGCTATTTACTATCACCACCGACGCAAGTGAGTATGCATTGGGAGCGGTGCTGTCGCAGGAGGGAGATGGGGGGGAACGACCAGTGGCGTACGCGAGTCGAAGACTGACCGACACGGAAGCGCGGTACAGTGCCCTCGAGCGTGAACTTCTTGGCATCATATGGGCTATTGACCATTTTCGTCCATACGTCTTCGGGCGGAGATTCAGAGTACATACGGACCACAGACCTCTTCAATGGGTGGGGAAGCTTAAGGAATCATCAGCCAGGGTGACACGCTGGAAGGAGTTTTTGTCCCAATACAACCTGGAAATTGTATACAAACCAGGGAAGGACAATGTAGTGGCGGACTGGCTATCTCGAGCGATTACCGTAAATGCAGTCGAGGAAGGGAAAACGTCCGGGGATCACAGACAATTTATCCAGGAATGGGCGCCCGGGGAAGATGGAAGTCGCGGTACGCGGGACGATAGCGATGGGAGCGAACACCAAGAAGCGGAAGAATCTGCCGGAGAACGTCCGGTGGAAATGGAGACGATCGAGGGTATGATTAACGATAAACGGCGACAAATAATTTGGAAGACGCAAACGACCGGCCTGATGCGAGCTACTCATGAAAACTATGGCAAGAATAGTATTACGACAATCTGGTCCCAACCGGGTGTCAAGGGTGACCAAATTTGCCAGGCATTGAAAGATGCATCCAGACCAGGGAAGACCTACCATCTATTTGTCGGCAACGCGACAGTGTGGGATCTGATCAAAAAATTCTGGGATCTGAACAACTGGGTATTGATCGATCGTTTGTTCGTTGTCTGTCTATGGTCCAGACACTGCGTGATGAGGAACGGCAGCGGGAAGTAACGCTTGCCTACCATCAAGGGAAGACGAACCACCGCGGTGCGCCGGAGACTTTGCAAGCATTACAGCGACGGTACTTCTGGTGGGATATGAAAAAGACGATCCAAGAGATTTTAGGAACGTGCGATATATGTCTTAAGACTAAATATGATCGACACCCACCACAGGGACAACAGGAGGAAACACCCACAGCAGAGACGCCACTGAGTGAACTACAGATTGACACGTTCACTTGGAAGGGGTATAAGTGGGTTACGACAATAGATACCTTCAGTAAGGTAGCTATGGCGTACGCCGTAAAAGACAAATCATCCAACGCCGTCTTACAGGCATTACGAACGTGGTTCCAGTTTTATGGGGTACCGGACCGAATCTCGTCTGATGGGGGTAGGGAGTTCGATAATGCAAACGTTCGGACGGAGATGAAAAATCTTGATATCGTGTGGCATCTCAACACCCCAGGACATCCTAAGAGTCGCGGAGGCATCGAAAGGTTGCACAGTACCTTGAGTGACCACCTGCGGGTGTATCAGGTAGAAAAGGGTCTGCCGGCGAACGAGGCGATGCCGAAGGCAGTGGCGGCATACAATCATTCCATCCACTCCACCACGGGGTTTACGCCGTTCGAGATCCTCTTCGGACTGCGCGCGAGGCGCCGGAACGGGACAGAGACGGTGGCGGACGAGGGAATGGCGGAGCAAATGTTAAGTGCTCACTTAGAGCTCGGAAAACTTTGGGGCAAAGTTCGTGACAAAATCGTGAGGGAGAAGGTCAAGAGAGTTTCTCGGGTAAACCTCAAAGTCCGGGGTCGAATAGGGGACCTTAAAATTGGGACGATTGTATATCGTAAAATTGGCTCTAATCGGAGCAAAGAGTCGATCAGATACGAGGGTCCATTCAAGGTGGTGGTGATCAGGGAGCATAACATCGTCACCATCGAGAGTACAAGACCTCCGACGAAACGGAGGACCGTCCACGTCGAACAGTTAAAACTTCCACCAGGGGGGAAGGGTGCTGGCCATGAGTGAGTTGGAGTGTCCTCGCTTCTGCACGTAGCCAAATTTGGTATAGTATACATACGTACACTTTGTACCATTTGTAGAAGTATTTTTTTTTTTTTGTTGTTTTTTTAGAATGTACACAGGCTGTGTAGAAATATCGACTTTGCGTAGCGTGTAAGATGCCATTGTTTTCTGTGAGTAATGAGCCATGTAATTTTTTTTTGTTTTTTTTTTATTTTGTCACTAGTGGCTGCAGTGTTAGAAGCAGCGTTTTATTTGGACTATAAGTGTCTTATAAATACGACCGAATGTAAGGGATTACAGGTTGTGTACTGTTTGGGCTGGCCTTCGCTCCCTTAGTACGATTAGGAGAGTGATCGTAATATCGCCTAAGTCGTCCTCAATTTAGACTTAGACTTCATAGTTTACGAGGAGATGTGCGTAAACTGGCAGGGGGGAGTTAAGCTCCGGGCAGCATCAGTACTCAACCTTAATCCCCAAACGTCGGGATGTAAACATCCCGAATGTAAATATACAGGGTTATAGACTCGAAATAAACAGTCTAGTTCTAACTTTCAAGCGTGTTGTTTCTCTGTACCTTTTTTCCCTTTGTTTCTTAATTCTAAAGCCGGTAAGCATTACATATATATATATTGTAACATTCATGATATTTGAGAGTAAGACTAGGAACCCTCACATCTGGTGAGGGTCATTTTTCCTTATGCTCCTAGGAGTGGGGATGAGGTAAACCAGCAGTCTTAGCACAACCGTCTAGAGGAGCGGACTTAGCAAGCTCCCGAATTGGCGGTCACCATACAGGAAGAGAGGAGAAGAACCAACAGCAGAAAGTAACGTTGATTGGATTACAGGAAGATCATCGATTGGGTGATATTAATATTGTTTTTATTATGGATCCATTAAAAGAAAGCTCAAATTTCATGTTTTTTGTAATTAGTAGTAAATATCCTAATTTAAAAGGAATTGAATATTTTTTGTCAGCACTCTATATATTTATAATTATAATAGTTTCTCAATTTATTAATAAATACAACATTAGCCTTGAGATCGGGCGATTCAATCGGGATAAATTCCTATGTCAAATACATAAAAACAATTTGAATTAAAGATCTCATGACGGACCTGCCAAATTAGTTAAGTTAAATTGATCAAATAAAGTAAAAAGAGAAATGGTGAAAAATGAGGTAGGTTTCAATATATATACTTATGTATATTTTAAAAGGTATAATTGATGTGTACGAAATTTTTAATATTATGATGACGATACGAGGACCATCTGCCATACTTAAGTATGGAAATATGTTTTGCCATTATTTCCATTGATCCCAAATAAATGGGTACGATTGATTGCAACACTAGTAGCATAGCGTGAATATTCCCATGAAGGGATCATCGGCCACGCATTAGTTAGAGATGTACGGCGTCGTGTGATACACTACCGCAAGACCAAAACACATTGCGGCATGGTATCGTTCTAGCCGTTGTTACAAATCAAACCAATTTGTGTATTCCCAATATTTACACACTAAAAATAATCTTATGCTAATTTGCATTATATTTAGTGTAAAAAACACCAACTAATCTCGTCTCTCTAGATTAGGAAATAAAGTTGTTGTGGAAGTATACACACATTTCATTGAGGAAAAATTCAAAAACCTATTAAGTCTTTAAGATATCAGTGATCTGGTCTGGGACATAAAAAGTCATTTCCACAATATAACAAGCTATAAAATCTGATTTGATACATTTTTGACTCAACGAAGCACTGTGCTATCTAGAAAATTTTGACAAAAATAAAAGAAACAGTGACATTCGATCGTCATCAAAAAAGCTAACATCTGGTTTTGAACAAAACTATTTATGCAGGATTCGAGTTTATATTGACTAACTTATGATTTTTATCTGCAGAGATTACCGATCGATGAACGATTATATGGCGTTTACGGTCGTAAAAATTGTAATCATTTCCCAGCATCTATTTGAAAGTGACATCAATGAGAAAATTTTTATAGCATATTCAAACAAATTTCTCATTCATCAAAAATATTTAGCTGTATATATATTAGATTAAATATACTCTAATAATCCACTGACCAACATGTTTTCCACTGCCCTTGATCATAATACAACACTTATAGTTCTGTATGGTACAAGTGATGCAGAATTTATCTATTTACTAGAAGCTTCCCGGTTCGAATCGTCAAATGTAACCATTTGTGTGATTAAAATATTTATTGAGTCGAAAAACTACATAAATAAGACAACACTTAAGACACCTCTTGATGCAACAACTTTATTTCAAAATCCAACGGGAACCGACACCACTCAAAATACTGGCTAGAATACGGAGTTTACACTGTCAGTGTTAATGTCATTATGTGCAATTTCATTACCTTCATAAGTATTTCATCACTACTTCTTCATTACTTTTCAGCTTACTGATAACAAGTAATGTCATTCCAAATGATGGTGTGAAATTGAAAAGTAATGAAGGATAAATGATGAAAGATTTATGAAGGTAATGATATTGCAGATAATGACATTAACACTGATCGTATAATATCCGCTGAAGAGCCACACCTTGCAACGAAACGGGTTGTCATAAATCAAAATCTTAATTAAAGTATCATATTAATTAAAAGTAGTAATTTTGCACTTCACCAAATAGGATTCTCCGTTTTTTTAAATATCTATTTCGCTTTCATTTGTATAAATATACATGTTTTTGTTTTTTTATGGCATCTGTGAAAAGACACGCTTTGCAATCTTCTTTGATGCGGAATGTCCGTACCCAAAGACATCTATGGGGGGCCAGTGAAAATATCAGAGACATGACTACAAGAACTATAATTCTGTTGTGGACTATTTGATAGTGTAATCTTCAAATATTGCTGTATTTATTAAAGAAATCCAAGAATACCCCATGGTTGATGACTAAATTATCCTTTCTGTAGAGAATCTCAAAAATAATAAAGCTCCTGGTTCCGATTGTTTAAATGTGAAGCTATTCAAACATGAGTGAACTTGAAAAAGCCACTGGAGAACATTGACTCACTGCGAGGCTGGAAGGGAAGATATCAAAAGCATTGTTTAAGTTGATAAATTATCCGGTGCATGAGGAATGGTTCTTGACTACTCAAACGAATTTCCATCCACGTCAGATGTAAAGTAAGGAAAAGTCCTGGATCCAGAATTGTATATTAGCTGCGCGGAATTGTTATTGTAGTTTAAAACATGATGATGATTAAATTATTAAATTAAATCATACACCAAATTCGTGCTAATCATATGCCTATAAATAATAAATTAAACGTGGTAATGATGTAAAAAGCGTATTAATTTGTTTACTTACTGATCAATTTTATCGTCTACTTTGAAGTTGATAAACTGACGTAAAGAAGAACCTTTATAAGGAGTCATATCTCTTCCAGTGATCTTAGAAATTTTATCCCAGTGTTTTGCTGTCATTCTAGGGTTGCAGAGTATTGAAATATACGTTCTGTATTCCTGAAAATGTAATTTTTCAGTGCTATGTAAATATATATTTTTTTTAACTGATGATAAAGGGTTTAAAGGCTTGTCACCTTGATCTGTTTGAGATGTTGATGAGCTCCATGAAGTAATTTGAGCGGGGCTGGCCAATTATCGTACTCACTATCATCAACTAATCCTTTGAACCTTCTTGGGTTATTTTCATTTGTTTGCTGTCTAATTTTGTATTTGAACCACTTTTGGAGTTGGTTGATAAGGCTAAAAAAAATAAGTAAAAATATTTTTTCGTAGTGAAAAATTTTTAATTAAAATACATTTTGAATGGATTGTACACCAAATAATTATTTGAATTAGAAATTAAAACTAATTTGAAGCTTCAATTTGTATATAGATGTATATAATTA
This sequence comes from Acanthosoma haemorrhoidale, assembly GCA_930367205.1. Classification (NCBI taxonomy): domain Eukaryota; kingdom Metazoa; phylum Arthropoda; class Insecta; order Hemiptera; family Acanthosomatidae; genus Acanthosoma; species Acanthosoma haemorrhoidale. Next base: position 63,040,489 of record OV884009.1, read on the forward strand.
CTGAATATATTTTAATATATGTAATTCTACCATACATAAATAATGCATTTATAACGATACCAAGTTACTTATGCATACATATTATTGGTTTCCAGTAATTCTTCAACAGACTCCACACTAAGTTTTTCTAAAGAGCCATACATTATGTTTCGATAAACTATATTCCACTGGTAAAGCTGAAAAATGAGCTTGGCGAATGGATTTACAAAAGCCTAAAAATTATGAATGATGGCTAATAAATAATAATATATAATATATAAAAAAAATCGTATGCACATATAATAAATAAATATTTACTTTAATTTCATCGAGTTCAGGGTATGTGGAAAGAGTAATTTCAAATAATGTCTCTTCTTTATTTATCCACTTTGCAGTTTCGTCAAACTGTTGTACCTTTCTTAGACATTTCATTATGTGCTGTAAAAAGTAGCAAGACTTATTACAATTACCTGATACAAAATAGTCGTCTTACAATCATTAGTATATTAATAACAACAACAACTTTATTATGATAAAATTACAATCTGCCTCATTGGGCATTAAGTAATTGTGATAAATGTTTTCATTCATACCATATTTACAATTTTCATTCACTCACTCTGTCATACAGTATTTAAAAACAGCCCAGAGCCCTCCCAAATCCACATAGTTTTACCTCCCTCGCATGCGAAAGAGGAAGCGGAGTCTTGGGAAGTTCCCAACGCTCCTCCGTCAGCCGCGTCACCGGATACGAGCCAGTGGAGACTGGCCAAGAGGGATTAGTATATTAACGAAAGAAAATTGAAATTATACTATTCTTTCGGGTATCAAACGTTCATTTTACACGTGAATGCCCAAGTTTTAAAGCATTTAGATAGAAATAGTGTAGTTTTGGGTTGTTTTTTTTATTATTTGAATGAGCTATAGTGGCAGTACCTTAATAAATGACATGATAGCAGAAAAGTGTAGGAAAAAAAAATTTTTTAAGTAACTTAGATTTATGTATATATGAGATTATATATACGATTTTCTTTTTATAAGTTTTTTAAATCATTATCCTAGTCAGGATTATCTAGTGCATATTTTACTTGATTTGTTAAATGGTAGCTGGTCAGTTATTGTAATCAACACCTTTCCTAAACATCCAAAACTCAGTTTTGCATTTGCAATCTCAATAGATAAACTACATCAATTTCTCTGTTGGAAAACTAATAACAAGCTGAATTAACCAACTGTTCTTTTACCAATGTGTAGACTCCAATCATTGCATAATCGTCAAGATAGTCCAGTCCATCGAGTTCATCACAGCTGAAATTTTCTAAATCTTCGTTAAGCTTTTCTGTCACTTCATTTAGACGTTCTTCGAACTCGAATTTTGTCTCCTTAAGAAGCTGAAATTAAAATTCAAGAAGTAATATCAAATATTAAGTAAAATATTTGTATTTTGAAAATATGTAAATAAAACATGACTGACTAAAGCGTTCTCCTTAATCACGGTTGCCATGTAATGGACCCAACCAAGCACCAGACCCATCATTTCAAGGTACGTCTGAGAAACAGTAACGATTTCCATAACTCTGTAGAATAGTTCCAAGTAATTAACAATATGTTTCCTCATTGATCCCATATGCTCCATGCTAACGAACTTCATAAACTTCGAGAGGTTTATTAATTCCTCAGTGTTCTCTGGGACTTTTACTGCTTGTAATGAAATTTTATAAAACTCCATACAATTACTGCAAACAAAATACTTATTTTTAAATGGAATTTTATTATTATATTGTCAATGATCGATTTCACGTATACTCTAGTTAAAAATAGTTTTATATTACCTGGCACAATATTCGACGTGAAATTTGAGAACTTCATTCATAATCTGGTTAGTCCTGCACTCCGTAATGAATAATAAAGTTTTTATTAATGATTTATTATTCGCCCTGAAACATTTTTTTTTTTAATTTTTATTTGAAGAATATTGCAATATGGCCAAATATACAGATACAGATAGAAATATAGATGCAACAGATAGTTTGTATAAATGATCTCATCCATACCACAAATATAATACTTCATTCACTCTCTCCTTCATACAGTATTTACGATAAACCAAATAAAAAAAAGTTATTTTGTCGAGGTGGAAGCCAAGATATCAATCGAACTGTCTGCATATAGGAAGAGGAAGTGGACAGGATCTGCGTCATAGGGATAAAGTAGTGTGGGTGCATTTTTTTTCGCTGACCTTTTTCCACGATCGATTACAACACTAAATCTTGGATAGGTGAATTTGCAGGTTTTGGGAACGCTATATCGGAGTCTGGGTGTGGTTGAAAGGATAGCTGTGTTATCAGCGAAGGCGGTGTTAAAGGCGTTAACTTTAATGCTAACTAATTGTCTTCAACAGTTTTTACCCAAAGAAACAAACAAGCGTAATTATTACGATTGTAATTATAATTTATATTTATAAATTATAATTTATCCCTTAATCTCACTCAACAAAGGATAATGTTCAACCAGTTTTTGTTTACACCCATTGGCTAGCGGTCAAGGTCTCGTCTTCTCATACGCACAAGTTCTCAGTACGGCTCAAGCTTTGTTTGGGGACACAGAAATGCTCTCCCTCACACCCGAATATTGATGATTCACCGAAGTATCTCATTTTTTCTTGGTCGAGTACTCATCACTACTCATCATTTTTATAACGCTCGTTGTGAACACTCGGACTGGGTGTTCATCACTCGTCACCGTGATTGTTGTTCACGAGAAGGGAGAAGAAGAGCAGAAGTGGCCGCTCTGCAAAAGCCGACTCTACTTGTCTACTTAGAACTGGTGACGTGAACATCATTAGACAAATCATTAGACAACGGATCATTAGATTTAAATCGATTTTTTTTTTGTAACTGAGACTGATTGATTGATTATTGTAACGGAGCTCCGCTTATTTCATTTATTGGACATATATACGTATAAAGAAAGAAAACCTTTTTTTATTTTGTTTTCACATTGATGGGTTTTTTTGGGGGGGTTTTATATACTTCTTTCTCATTTGTTTTAATTGTCCAAATTTTCAGTTATTAAGTTTGTCTTTATTCTGAATAAAGTTTCAGTCATTTTTGTTTGTAAGCTTGTTTTTTTGTTTTTTTCAATTTTTCAATTATAACCTGTGAAATTTTTCAATACAATAGATTGAACTTTTGTTTGGCTTAAGTTGGTCGGTTTTTTTTTTCTTTTCTCCTAACTATTTGTCGATGTTTTCGGGAATTGGGAGTGAAAGGGAGTGATTCTAGTTTGTCCGGGTACGGAGATTTGCTTCCTCAATTTTCGAGGAGCCGCTCCCCCCAACAGGTGGCGATAAAATAGTCCGCAGTAGTATTAATGTCAGGGGTACGGAGGGTACAAGGAACTTTGGCTTCACCTGCGAAGTGGTTTGAGTATTTTGAGCCACAGTGGACATGGAAGTAGCTGTTAAAGTGGAGGATAAGAAATATGTTTAGGGTAGGATGGATTTAAGTTTGAAGAGAAAGTTCAAAAGTGTCTGAGAAATAGTGGTTCGCAACCCAAAGTCCCAACTGTGGACTGTTACAGACGGATGCCAAACTGGTGCGTTGGTAGAAGATTGTGGTAATCCAACAGGGGAAGGAGACATTAAAAGGGATTTCCTCGGAAGTCTTGGAGGATGGGATGAAGGCTAAAATAACAGCCAGATACAGAGCTACTGGGGGATTTGTCAGGCGTATGGGATAATATTATAACTAAAAACTTATGTTGCCCGAAGCATGCAGTTGAACATGCATGTGATGACTATTGGTTTGTGCGGGATATTGTGGAGTAAAAGGATTATATTCAAGAGATTTGTTTCTTTTTTTCAGTAGGTTTTTGATCTTAAAGAAGTAAGCTTTTCACTTCTTGAAGGGGGGGATAAAGAAATTGGTGAAGATTGAAATTCTTGATGTGATAGATTTTTAGGTTCTGGATGGGTTTTAGAGGTGGGGGAGAGTTGTCCAAACTGCAGATTTTCCTCCATCTGGAATGGTTTATACTCACACCACAACATCACATTTTTACATTCAAAGATTTTTTTTTGTGGGATATTTTTATATTCATAATAAGTACACTCCAGAATTCTTTCTTTGAAAGATAAATATTTCATTTGATATAAAAACAAATATTAAATTATGTCAGCCTTTTTAAAATGGTTCAAACAACAGCTCTTAAATTGTTACTAACAAGAATAAAAATAGGAGAAACAACATAAGAGGAAATGTTAATGGTTCATGAGAAAGTACATATGAAACTATTGATAAATTAGAAATAATAAGTGGAAATAATTAGTGTACAATTATTAATAAGAATATTAGTAATATAACAAAAAAATGAAATGAATAATTCAAAGTTTCTAGTAGCGTAGTAGGAAAACATCTATAAAACCGTTGAACAGTCATAAGGTGGAAAATACCGAACAAGAAAATTAGCGAAAATTGAGATAGATGTGTGAACAAAAGTTTTTTATAAGCTAATGAGAGAGGAATAAAACTATTCACAAAAGGTGTGAAAATAGTACATTAATCATCGACCACAGAATATCACAATTATAATAAATATTTTTTAGTGATAAGTGTACGACGCAAGATTGGTGCAAACGAAATACTGACATTTACAGATGATTGAAATTAAATCGATACCATCAATAAAATAGACACTTCATCAATTAATGAATAGGCGTGAAAATAAAAAAAAAATGGCATAACTTGTCCGAGATGGTGTGAAGATTGGTGGAATATGTGAATGGTTAATTGGTTTACAAGGAAGTATGAGCAATGACGCTGGCAACTGTTCATATTATAGGGCTGGTCCAGTCATGCGATTTCTTTACTTCAAATACAACACTTTAAATAATAATCTTTAACTTCTACATCAATGAATCCTTTTACCATATTTTTTAAATTCCTACTTCAACGGTTTATAGGTGTATTTCTTCATTACTCTATTATTTAATCTAATTTGTTTTCTTATTAATAAATGAGCTTTTTAATTTGTAACTAATCAGAAGATTAATTGATATATTCTCTCAAAAACAATCGATGTTTCACTCATATATACTGATTATTTTTATTGATAACAATTTTCACAATGTTTTTAACATCTCTCTTATTATCAGAATATTATGCAGACATATATCGTTGTCAGTTGTTTGTACCCCAATGTATTATTATTTATTATTATGAACCTTCACAGTTTAATAAATAATTACGAAGAAAGTACTTACTTGAAGTGTGTAAAGTACGTGTTTAGTTCTAGTTCGTTGATACTTCCCTTTATTGCAATGTACCTATCGGCCATTGCAATAAGCTCTTCCATGTTCATAGATGACAAGCTCTCAGTACTTGTACGACTGTCATCTAGAATTTCTCTGAATCTTCCAGCTGCAGATATTGAATTTTTGTAATACTCTTTAATACTGTTACAACTCTATTTTTAGATAGATAAACAACTTTATTATGGTAAAATTACAATTTGCCTCACTGGGCATTAAGTAGTTGTGATAAATGATCAAAATCAAGAGCGCGAGAGCCACAGATGCTCAGGACATGATTGGAGAAACTGACCATTGCCAGGACTCCCACTGTCACGTATTTATAGCAGGTCACGAGGCCACTGCCGTTTCAGTCTCCGGGGAGCATTATAGGGATGCGTGATACAGCATAATGATTGTGTTAATGTATTAGTGTGGTTGGATAGCTTATTATGGAAATTTTATGAACTTGGAAGGAATGAGTTCAGGAATGTAGGGTATATTAAGATCACTATGAAGGTTTTGGTTGCTGACGTAATAAGGGGCATTTACTATTGTTCTCAGGACTTTTTATTGGAAGGATCGGATGCGCTTGATGTTCGACTTTTTTGCTGCCCCCCATAGCTCTATTCCGTCCAGATTGGCTTAAGTATAACTTTGTAGATTAATAATTTATTTTCTATTGAGAGATGGCATGTCCTTTGAAGTGGTATTTTTAATTGTCCAAAGCGTCTTTTTAGTTCTTGTCTTTTTAGCTTCGTGTGTGGGCTCCATGTCAGTCTTTGTCGTGATGGAAGCCTAAATACCGTACTGCCTAGGATACAGGAAGTGGAATGGAAATCAAAAAAACTGGTGGAAAGTACTTGCGGCAGAGGGTAAAGGTAATGTGGGAACATTTTGCTACATTAACTTTGATTCGCCATTGGTTCCACCAATACTCGAACTCATCAAGGTGTTTTTGAAGGTTTTGGGATGCTATATCGGGGTCTGGATGGGATGACAGGACTCTGAAAATCTGAAAACTCTGTCATCTGAAAATTTTGCTATGAAGGTATTGGGGGTAGAGGGGACATCAGCGGTGTATAGATTATAGAGGATGGGACCCAGGACGCTGCACTGTGTAACTCCTGCTATTATGGGATAGCAGTTTGAAAGGTAGCACTGTAGGATTAGGAAAAGGGTCTGTGGTAAATATCTTTTGAGCTTGTAAAACAAACCTGCGTGCCAGACTTACAACTCTATTATTTGTAATAGACTGTCAAATAGACAATGAAATTAACAAAATCACAACTATTTTTTCTAACCAAATGAGAGAAAAAGCCTGTCATTGGCCCTATGAATATGCAATTAACGAAACGTTATAATTGAAAAAAGTATGCATATAAAATGTGACTGTACTGAAAGGATGTAAGTTAAATCATCACCCTGCATCAATTTCATTTCTTCATATCTATATATATATATTGTAGGAAGATTTTAGAATCAAGCTAAATTGATATATTGGATACTCAGCTATCTGGTGAAATTATGCTAATAATAGTTTTTGTTGCTTCCACAGGGATGTTTGGATCACCCCTAGACCTATTAAGGGGTAGACGTTTGTTTTGGAGCTATGTGAGTCCGCGCCCTCAGGTAGGCCTTTATAGATTCGGAACTAACCAGAAAGTGGCCCAAGCAGATATGCTATTTCAGTACCAGTAAGACTTTAGAGCTTATTTTAAAGTGGTAATCAGACATCAGAAGCGTCGTATCCTTCTTTGATATTCACCAACTTTCATCCTAAACATCCTTCTATCCAATGACTACTAGAGGTAGGAAATTGCACAAGATACTCAGTTGTTAAGCGAATTAATTTTAAATTGCCTAACTTTTTTTATTGTTATATCTTGAATTTCATATTGCAAAATCACTCCTCAAAACTAGCGCGCGTACTATATCTGTGTACTCTTCTCTATAGGCTATTCCCCTGTGTACGTAGACCATATTTCCTTGGTTCATTCCTTTTCCAATCTATTCACTACCATACCCCATTTGTATTTACAATATCCTGCAGTTTAAATCCACAATTTGCTCCTGAAACACAAGATCCCGTCTCTTCGACCTTTACAACCCTTTGCACAGAAGTGAAGCAGCCGAACGTTCCTTAATTGCTTCAACACTCTCTGGTATTCTCTCCCTCACAATAATAGTCATACTTCATTCTACGTACTTTTAAAACTATCCTATTCCAACACCTCCTTACCACCCAGATTGTCACTGTCGGGAAAGCCTCTTGTGCACGTCGAGGGTCACCAGATGTCGGGATATGGTTGAACAATTTTTGGAGGTGCACAATTGTCGGAAAATGTGAACAATTGTCGGATTGTTGTAGTTAATAACATAGACCAGGTTCCATGTAGGCGTTAATATCTGACTCCTTTTATTGATAGGGATGTGTCCCGACAAGACACTGTGTTCAGGATGAGGTTCAGAGGTTCATAAAGAATAAGACCAGTTTTCAGAGTTCGGGCGAGAGATCGGCAGCGTAATAAGTACAAGTCGTCAGGGGTCTGCTATAGGCTGTGAGGCAAAGTGCCGTCGTAGAGGTGTAGCATAGCGAGAGTCGATTAGCGGAAGGCTGAGGGGGCTTACTCCCAGGGCCCCGAGGCCCTGGCATATCGCGAGGTAATCGGCTGTGGAGACTAGGAAACAGAGTGAGCCCACCAGGGCCAGGTGGCCCTGGGGTAAGTGATAAGTCGTGCGGCTATGAAGACTAAGAGACAGAGTGTCTCAGGGCGAAAACCCCTTGATATAAATACCCGTGCCCTTTCCCTGCCGGGAGGCGGAGCCTGTCGGCCACGGGTATGTTTTACGATACACAGGTAGTCATTTCCTTTTGGTTTTATGACCGTTGGGGTAAAAGGGTGTGTTTTATATGGCTGCTAGAAGGACTGAAGGTCTATTCCAATAGGGGTAAGTGTCCTTGCCCTCGGTTATATGGCAGTCAGGTGGTTATTTCTTGGTTTATTGCCGTACCCTTTGAGTTACTTGTCTACGACTTCCGACCTCTCTATAATTTATTACCAGAAGTTACATAGATTTGCATTTCTATTATAATACATTATGAACCAGAGTGTAGGGTAATTTACATATATAGTTAGCGGTCGCTACAGTCACTAACCTATGAATTATGTATTCGTTACTGCTATTCTTCTTTACTTTTAATACATTTACTACCTTTGTTTTGTTTTTTTCGCAAAAATTTTGTATTTTTCTCATTATTTATTATGTAATTTTAGTATATGTTTCAACTTTACTGCTCTATATCCAAACATATGAAACTATAGTTATAATCTTGTTGAGGAGTAACCATTAATATTTTTTTCCACTTTTCCTTTTTTTTTTTTTTTTTTTCAATTAAATCGTGTATTGTGCGTTTTTAGTACTTTTCTAACAATTTAAGCATGTATTTACTTTATGGAATGCTTGGAAATATTTCTAAAAGGGATTTTAGCCCTTTAGGCTATTTAAGGTTCATTTTTTAGATGGAGACCTTTACCGTTTAATCCAATGTGTAGATGTACCTATCCATGGGTAGGTTATCATAGCATCGGAGATCATTTTACAACGAAATAAAATCACCTCCCATGGCGGGATTAAATTTCCATTAAATTTTTAAGTAATATTTACTTACATATATCAAGGTAATAATCCCTTATTTGTTGATAGATTCGAGAAACAAATTCGCAAATCTTTTCTTCATATTTGCTTCTGACATCATCGTATTTTTCTATACTAATATTACCTCTTCTTCCTGTTTTTAAATGGAACATCTCAAAATGAACGAAATTCTTTCCCATTTCGTAAACCTTTAAAAGAAAATTAATGTCAAAATATAACCATTTATTATTGTATGCTCTTAAGATAACATCCATAACATAGCTGTTCTGATTTTTAAAGATAGTTATAGTTTTTTACTATATAATATAACTTTTTAATTACACTTTTTATTTTAATCTCTTACTCTTACTTACTCTCTTTATTAATTTGCAATATGCTGTACATATATCAGCAGCTGTTGGCTGGATTATAACGCTTCCGTCAAAGGAGTAATGCACCTTAACAGCAATTTTAGGAGTGGTTTTAGGATCTGTAAAGAAGTTCACCAGTGATTTTAATGTATCATAAATGCGATCCAATGCCTAGAAAAGAATTTTTATGAAAATGAGAATAAATGTACAAAAGATGAGAGACATACTACACAAAAAGTGTCAAAAATGAAATTTATTCATGATATATTTTATTATTTTTATTTTTTTTAAATTCCTTTATTGTGCAATAATTACAATCTGCCTTTTATAAGGCAATAAGTAATTAAGATATATGCTCTCATTCATACAATATTTACAGTTCATCATTCACTCGCTCATTCATACAATATTTACAGAAAGCCCAGAGACCCCCCAAATCCACCGCAAAGAGAAAGCGGAGTCTTGGGAAGTCCCCCACGCTCCTCCGTCAGCCGCGTCACCGGATATTAGCCAGTGGAGGCTGACCAAGAGCGCGAGAGCCACAGACGCTCAGGACATGATTGGAGAGACTGGCCATTGCCAGGACTCCCACTGTCACGCGTGTATAGCAGGTCACGAGGCCACTGCCGTTTCAGTCTCCGAGGAGGATTATAGGGATGAGTGGCGCAGTGCATTGACTGTGCTACAGGATTAGGGTGGTTGGAAAGGCTACTGTGGAATTTTGTAAACTTGGAAGGGATGAGTTCTAGAATGTAGAGTATATTAAGGTCGTTATGAAGGGTTTTGTTGCTGACATAATAAGGGGCATTTACTATTGTTCTCAGGACTTTTGATTGAAAGGATTGGATACGCTTGATGTTAGACTTTTTTGCTGTCCCCCATAGCTCTATTCCGTATGTCCAGATTGGTTTAAGTATAACTTTGTAGATTAGTAGTTTATTTTCTATTGAGAGATGGGATGTCCTTTGAAGTAGTCTGTACAGTTGTCCAAAGCGTCTGTTTAGTTCTTGTCTTTTTAGTCTCGTATGTGGGTTCCAGGTCAGTCGTTTGTCAAGATGGAAGCCTAAGTACCGTACTGTCTCGGATACAGGGAGAGGAATAGAATTAAAATAAACTAGTGGACCAGACTTGCGACAAAGGGTGAAGGTAATGTGGGAGCATTTTGCTTCATTAACTTTGATTCGCCATTGATTGCACCAATACTCGATCTCGTCAAGGTGTTTTTGAAGGTTATGGGATGCTATGTCGGGGTCTGGATGGGATGACAAGACTGCAGTGTCATCTGCAAATGTGGCCAAGAAGGTATTGGGAGTAGAGGGGACATCAGCGGTTTATAGGTTATAGAGGATGGGGCCTAGGACACTGCCCTGTGGAACTCCTGCACTTATGGGATAGTAGTTGGAGTATTCTAAACCACAGCGGACTTGGAAGAAGCGGTTTGAAAGGTAGGACTGTAGGATTAGGAAAAGGGTCTGTGGTAAATATCTTTTGAGCTTGTAGAGCAAACCTGCGTGCCAAACCCTGTCAAAAGCTTGAGCTATATCGAGAAAGGCAGCAGTGCAATACTGTTTGGTTTCAAGGGCTGAGGAGATGTGATCAACAACGCGAAGGCCTTGTTGAGCAGTGGAATGTCGTTGGCGGAAACCAAACTGGTGTGTGGGAAAAAGGTTTTTGGATTCAACAATGGGAAGTAGACGTTTTAGTAGGAGTTTCTCAAATATTTTTGAGAGGATAGGGAGTAGGCTAATTGGACGATAAGATGAGGCGTCATTGGGTGGTTTACCGGGTTTGGCGAATAGGACAATAATGGAATGTTTCCAGAGGAGAGGAAAGTGCGTCGTTCGGATTATGCAATTATATATGTAGGTTAGGAAGATTATGGCTTTAGGAGGAAGTTGTTTGAGAATTTGAGGAGTAAGGAGATCATATCCAGGGGATTTTCGGTAAGGTAAGTTTTTCAGAAGGTATTTAACCTCAGAGGGGTTAACGGCTTTTGGTGGAAGAGAGAGAGGAATAGGTGAAGTGAGGAAATCTTCCACAGTTGAGCTGTGAGTATGGCTTTGATGAGAAAGGTGAGGTGTGAAAGTATGGGTAAGATGCAGAGCAAATTCCTCCGACCTATCCCCATCCGAAGCTGCCCAGGACCCATCATCACGACGGAGTGGGTGTGAAACAGGTTGATACTTTAGGATTTTTTTGGTTACGTTCCACAAGGAGTTATCCCTGGTGGACAGAGAGGAGAGGTAGGAATTGAAAGAATCGGAACGGAAGGATGCCAATCGCCGCTTTACCAATCGGCAGTACTGATTGTACGTGCGACGATCAATAGGATGCCGGGATCTTTGCCACACTGTTCTGGAGCGGCGTTTGGATTGGATTAGATCTTTGAGATGCTGAGGTAAACGATTATGATTGTGGATTTTTGTGTGACGATGGGGTGACGATGCCTCCCAAGCCGACCTCTGGACCAGAGTAGTGAAAGAATGCACTGCATCGTCTAGGTCTTGGGATTTTTTCAGGGATAATTTGAGGTTTACGGTCTCTGTAAGAAGCTGACGGAAGTGGTCCCAGTCAACTGGGCCCCTAATAAATGAAGGAGGAGGGAGTTTGTGAATTGGTCTTAAGGAAATGGTTAATAATAAAGGGCTATGATCGGAGGAAAGGTCATCGAGGCGCTTGAGTGAATAGTTTAGTGTTCCTAAACTATTGTAAAAAAAGAAGTCAAGGAGATCAGGATTTCGGTTGGGATCTGATGGCCAATAGGTGGCTGTGTCAGGAGTGATAGTGGAGCAATGTTTCCGTGTGAGTGCAGACAGCAAAGCACGTCCTCGTGTATTTGTGGATCTTGACCCCCAGTGTTGGTGCTTCGCATTAAAGTCCCCACCCACAAGGAAACGATGTCCGATGGAGTCTAGAAAGGAGATGAATTGGGAGTCGGAAATGGATTTATTGGGAGGGCAGTACGTTGATGCAAGTGTAAGAGGAAAAGTGAAGGTGGTGATTGACACTGCAGTGGATTGAAGGAAATCATGTGATACCAAAGGAACTATGTGGTGGGATATGGAGTTATGGACAATGACAGCGGTACCTGCATGAGCTGTTCCATCTGGGTGATCAGTACGATAAGTCTGGTACTGTCGAACGGTAGATGGTCGTTTGCTCGTAAGTCTTGTTTCAGTAATAAGAGCTACGTCGATCTTCTTGTCATGGAGTAGTGCTGTCAGTTCGTTAGTGTGGGTGCGAACACCATTCGCATTCCAAAGGAGAATGGATAAGGAGTCAGAAGGATCCACTTATGGATTTCATGATATATTTAAGAAAGTCACTTTATTTTTTTTTTGCCTTATTCCTACACCCCTTTAATAATTTTTCGAGATGGAATATAATAGAATAAAGTTTGCTCCTTGCATTGAATCTGAAAAAAAAAATCTTTCAATGATTTCTTAGCGATATTTTCTATTTCTTAGCCCATCACATTGATATCTAAAAATTAAATAATGTTCCACCAGATCAGAGATTACCTCAGAGAAGCATGTAAAGTATAAGTATTTCAACAATAAAGCTAACAACAAATTGAGATAATAATGTTTTAGAGTAAAAGCAGAACGAATTCCATTGGTACAATACAATGCTACCAGAATTCTATAAAATAATCTCTAAACCATAGCCTGTTTTGTAAATATAATGGAATAAAAAGTAAAGAATGTCTTCAAAATAAAACATTTTCCGCATCCATTCGGATTTGGTCTAACCATATGAACCTATGCTCCTCCAGAGTATTTTTGGAGGTTTGAAGTCTCTCTTTCTGTCGATCTGCCAATTACATTTCTCAGACTACATATCTCAGTGCCCTTCATTTAAGATATTTTATATTTTAGTTAGAGTCCAGGATTGAAATCAATCAGGTTAATATGATGTGTATACTAATTAAACTGTCATTTTCATTTATTTTACGACAACTTGGTGCTCGTTGCAATCTGCACTATCACGCTTTTGTACACATTGGGTCTAAATCAGCGTAGTAGAGTCTGCTTCACAGACTAGCGGGGAGACCTCGAGTTACGAGGGTTTAATAACCGATCTCCGAGCCTGCAACACGGGCTCGAATGGAAACCCCGTATGAGGCCTCGCCTCAGGTAGGGGTAAAAAAAAAAGGGTCTAAATCAGCTAAATCCAAGCCTTTAGAAGTGTGTTTGTAGATAACAGAGAAACATGGGTTAGTTCATATTCTCACCCTTCGAATTTACCTACATATCCGAATCTCATTATCTTCAAATGACTTTCCTACTTCAACTTGGAGAGGGGTTTCCTACACCTCCACCGCGTGTAAACACCCTCTTTCTAAGGTTGATCATCGTATTCAATCTAAATGCATTATCGTCACCTTGCCTTATATAACTTTCTTCATACAACATGCAACAGGCAATGGAACATAGAACTTTCTTCCATGGAACATTTCGCACAAGAACCGGTGAAATTAGGCAGTTATTCCACTCCCGTTCCTTTTAGAACTTTGCAGAATATTTTTGGTTTCTTTGCCATTTTCTTCAGCTTCTTGACAAATTCTGCCCTAAGATTTTCCAAGTTTAGGAACATCATTTTGAGCTAAGGTAAAGCATTTTCTGTCCAGTATTTTTTATTCGCTGGGGCATTTCTCTTCCTGCCTTAAAGTGGTCTATCCACCAGGTTCTTTCTTCAAACAATCACTGCTTCAGCCATTATTATATTCTCATAATGTTGCTCACTTTATTTCAGATTAACACCGTCCTAGTTGTGCTTGTAGTCTTGTAGTCTGTCTTCTTTCATTGAATTTCTTGTTCATTTATTTCTATCTCGGCCTGTAGAAATGTATGACCACTTTATTTGTCTCGCTTCTGTTAGTTTTGTAGCAAACTTCATATCACATTTCCTTGCTCATCTTTAAGATGGTTTAGGAAAACGTGGATTCATTCACAAATGGGCTATAATGAAGAATGGCATATTTCATTGCATTACCTCAACAAACATTTATAAGTTTGGTTTCGATGATAAGTTTTAAAATGTATAGAGAATATCAGGGTGAGCATTGAACATGATAATTATTACGTGATAACAAATCCATAAAACAGTGCGTGGTGTTATCAAGATGGTATTTAGGGCCGGCAGGCCGTATTTAAAAAAAATCAAAAATAAGCATTTTTTATGTAACCCGGTGTTTACAGGCTTATTCCTTGTACTATTCAACGTATACACGTCTGAGATTGTCGGAGCCCGATACAAAAATATCACAGTTACTGCTTTCGCAGATGACATAGCGGTGTACAGTAGCAGCATGAGTGCCAAGGTAGCTCTTAGACAGGCTGAAGCAGCCTGTAACCAGAACAGTGAGAGATTGGGGAGACTCAATATCTCTGTAAACGCGGGTAAGACTGACTGATAATTTTCTCTTTTCAAAAGGGAAAAAGCCCGCTACCTACTAGTTACATAGTAGGAACGGAGCAAAATTCACCAGCCAACAACCTAGTATATCTAGGAATTAAAATAGACAGACACCTCCATTTTAGTAACCATTTTACGAAGAAGTTGAAGCATACTCGCACGAAGTCTTACCGGCTTACGCATTTATTGACTTCCCCCAACCTATCACTGCGTCTCAAGTTATTGATCTACAAGAGCATACTCAGGCCTACTCTGCTGTATGGTGCACCGCTTTTTCGTTATCTGACGTATACGACAGCTCGGAAACGCCAACAATCCCAAAACGGTATACTGATGAAAGTGGTCAGAGGTACTTCATTCGAGCTGTGGAGCAACAGTGAACTTCACAAGATCTTTGAGTGGCCTACGGTGGATGAATCCATCCAACCCCCGCTCCATCGATGGCAGGACGCTGTCGCGGCTGGAACGCTTTAGTCTTAGGTTCTAGGTTTAGGTTTTAGTTTTTAAGTTTTTCTCCCATTTTTAAACTGAAAGTGAGCCCCACCACCTTGTAATGTATTTATGTATTTTCCTCTTAACTTCAATCTCCTCCTTCAAATGCATCTGTGCATAGCAGAATGAGGAGAAAATTTGTCGATTATTTTGTTCATATTTTTACACATTGTATTAAAATTAAAAGGGGTTTAGGAAAATTAAAAGAAGCATTATTAAATACAAGCATTTTCTAATACATATCTTGTAAACTGCAATACTTACTATAGTTTTAGTAATTTGTATAATAAGATTGATGAACTTGGAAATTTTCGAGTCTTTCCAATCGGAGAAAAAATTCTTTTCGGAAACACGCATAAACAATTTACCAAACCAGTCATATTCCATTCTCAGATCCTCTCTATCAATTTCTTTTTCCATTATTCCAAGGAAGATTTCTGGATGGTAGAAGCCCTTGAACCCACTATAAAAAAATTAATTACATTGTTAATTAATTGTATTCACTTTGCGGTTGTAATGCTATAGTTCTAATTTTTGTATTTACAAAGGACAGTTAGTGATACTTTTTACTGATATGAAGATATCCTTGATTACACTTTCAGTGGTAGATCTGTTTAGAATTTAACTCTACCTATACTAATTATATTATGGTTTAGCTAGTACATTATCAAATCTAATGCTATGTCACGGTGCTATTTTATCTTTTTTTTTTTTAAACAAAATTACAATCTGCCCCAATAGGGCAATGGGTAGTTGAGATAAATTATATAACTCATACCGTTTGTACAATACTGCGTTCAATCTTTCATTAATACTGTATTTACAATATACATACATCCAATACAGACAAATTTACAAGGTCCAGGAATCCCCCAAAATTGCCTGTCACCTCTCCAGCAAACTAGAAGGAAGCGGGGTGATTCTCCACGTTACTGCCGCAGCCCAACCAATACTTTGGTGAGTTGGAAAGCCACCAATTTAAAATGACTAACATTTCTTATAAAGCTAGCGGATTGTTTGGCATTTTTCGGTAGCTGCGTTGACGTCATTGTTTCCATTTGTTTATTTTGTAGTGTATCAAGCTAAGTAAGCTGACTGGCTACACGTCTGCTGGTGCACTGATGTAAACTAACACACATCACTCACTATATAGGTAATTTTGTTCCCACATTAAAATCAAACTGCCTGAACCTATGTGTGTACAAGAAACGTATTTTAGTATTATTATTTCCTGCAATCCATATATATTTTCCTTTCTGGGTACTGTACTGACTGCTGATAACCACGATTACCGGGTTGCAGGGATATTCACTGAGTGAATCTGTATGAATATAAGAACCCATAGGAATAATTCTGAAGAGCCCGCTCATTCGTGATTCATTATTATACGAGTTTCCCACGATCATTTCAGCCGTACATAATATTAATAAATAATTGAGTACAAAAGTCTTATTGTTGTAAACATGCTCTGAATTGGAATTTGTATTAAAAAATATATTCCTAACTAAGGGAGCACACTTAAGGGCAATACACCAGAAATACGGTTCTACCATTAGCAGTTAACGCCCAAAATTGTTTTTATTTAGATCCAAACAACGATCTATGAACGTGGTGCTAATGATCTATTCAACGATCAAATACAACGATGTATTTCATATGAGGGCACATGTTTTAGTTTGAAAAAACCTTGCAAAACAGTAGAATAAAGGTCATCCTTCCAAATTAAAAAAAAAAATTTAAAAAAAATGGAAAATTAATTTTGATAGTGAGGTACCTTTTTTGTTTAACTTTACTCGACCTTCATCATTATAAAAAATAAAGTTGAAATAATTATTATAATACAATTAGAAATTATTTGATTCAATACCTGTATTTGGAACAATCAATAAAAAGATCCGGTAGCATGTTTTGAGCTTCTGAAATCAACTGACGTATGAACGGAGAATAATATAAAATGTCACCTCCTGGCAAATTACATTTAATGACGTCCACTCCTACATACTTCGTTGGACTGAAAAAAAATAAACGATATTATAATTACAAAAAGTTGTACTTATTCACATTGTAATTCAGATGATTCGCATAAATAAATAATTTGGTAATACCATTATTTATTGAGATATATCGAGGTCTCGTCATCTCACATGATTGAAAGGGGTGAACCACTAAACTAAAGGAGCGCTAATAGTGAGCATGTGTAGTCAATGTGGGAGAAGAGCAAAGGAGGCTACGAAGGAAGACGCCGTGGAATATGGAAGGGCTGCTCTGCCGAGATATTTTGTAGATATGTATGTAATATTTATTTTTCATATAACATTTATGAGAGGGTTATCAATAATTTTTTTGTCAATAGTAATAGGTATGTTAGTAGGTTAATTGATTTACTTGATAAGATCAAGTTCGTTATCTTTCTAAGCCTCTAATATTAATGTATGGTGTACAATCATAGTTGTGAAAGTCTGCGTTGTGTTTGGACCTGGGTTAAAATTAATAGATTGGTTATATATGACAAATTTTATATTAAGGATTATATGCATACAGGTATTATATGAGGAAGGTAGCACATTAACAGTAGCATATAGGAAGGTGATAATAACTGTATAATTGTTAGTATACAGCTAGAAGGGTTCATTGCAAAATATATTCATAAAGTGCTTAGCTAAAAAGAGAGAGAGAGAGAGAGAGAGGGGGGAGAAAGGCTTGTACACGAGAAGGCAAGTAGCTCTGTGGATAGAAATATGGGTAGTCATAGGTTCAAGCCCTGTCACTATATTTTTCTTTAGTGAGAAGTAATATCTTTGGTTTTGTGTATTAACATGTTTTTTTCAAAATCAAAATTAAAAGTTGATATAAGGATAAGCCCCCTTATTTAGTTTTATTTCTAATTTCCACATTCAGGAGGTAGATATCATTAATTTGATACTCAAAATGATGGTATAATGTTATTTTTTTATAACTGAATAATTGATTAATGGGCCCTTATTATTTTTCTTGGGGTTGGTATTATTTTTATTATTATCGAAGAATTTAAGGGAACTACTGTATTGCCATATATCATGCCTCCTAAAAAAACAGATAATTTGAACTACTCCCCTACTCAAAATTATAAAACAATTGTTTTGGTTATTAAATTAATTAATGTCACTTTGTCATATTTTAGAGAGAGATTTCCCTTTAAAGTGTAATGTCTCTAACTTTAACTAGGTATTCACAAAATACCAGAACAGCTACACAGGCTGAAAACAAAACTGTTCCTGGTTTTGAAAAAAATAATCAACTAACTATTCAAAACATCCTGGATTACAATGTATAAGTACTGTATACAATGGTTATTTGAGTGGACGAGAGACGGGAAGTGTTAGTGAATAGAAAAAAATTGAGTCGTTTCACTTACTTTAAACTTTTTCAAGTTTCCGCTAACTCTCCTTGGCCAAGGATACACTAAGGAGTGTAATGCTTAAGATATTGTGAAATTGAGAGAAATAAATTTATGGGAGGATATCTTGTATTTAATGTTAATCCGAGCTGAGGTTGATGTTTGTTTATGCACGGATATGCAACCAAGACGGTTTAACAATTAAAATCAAGTATTTTTTGTTAAAAATACTAAGTAGAATTTTCACAAACAATTAATAGATACAATTATTTAATGATAAAGATTTAATACATATAGATAAGAGGAAATGATAAATATTTAATTGATACAAATGTTGATGTAGTTTATTTAAAAAAATTTAAATCTAGTAAATAATGAGAGAAAGAAATGGTAGCGCTGATGATGATCCTTGGACCGACTAAATCGACAAAATATAATAAATGGTTAGATTTTTTTTCAAAATAATCATCAGCGCGTACAGCAATGAACTAAATACATCTGTTATTACTACTATAATAACATACCTCAAATAGTACTCAGCAATCACGGGCTCCTCATAAGTTATGTCGCCGTTAGACACGGTCATTTCCAACACAATCACCGATGAAATCTTTGAGTATTCTTCTCTAACCTCTTCAACCAGAGAATCACAGAGGTCAGGCCAATATTTACACAGCCGAGATGATACGTTCTGAAAGTCATTTTTTTTATTTTATTTTTATACTATAGTGAAAAAATAAAGCCGTGACAACCTACGTAAAGTAAAAGTAGTGTGAGATATAAAAATATCTATTATTTCTTCTGTTTCAAATATTATATAGTTAGTCGATAAATAAAACCAGCTTCTGCTTTCGTTTCTGCCTCAATATATGAAAAGGCAAACAATGCCGAATTTTGAACAACTTTTCATACCAAATCTTTTTATTAAAATATAAGTACAATCTACTCAATTGTCCAACTAGTAACTGTGATCAATGCTTCATTTATTCTATTGTCTGTTGTATAAGAGAACCTAAGACTTATACTTAATTTATAATAACGTAGAAATAAGATAGATAAATTACCTAGACCCGACCGGTCAAGCAGTGTGGGACCAGACAGACCTTTGCCTCAAGCAGTCCTGGGGAGTAGACCAGACAGACCTTTGCATCAAGCAGTCTGGGAAGTAGACCAGACAGACCTTTGCCTCAAGCAGTCCTGGGGAGTAGACCAGACAGACCTCTGCATCAAGCAGTCTGGGAAGTAGACCAGACAAACCTTTGCCTCAAGCAGTCCTGGGGAGTAGACCAGACAGACCTCTGCATCAAGCAGTCTGGGAAGTAGACCAGACAGACCTCTGCATCAAGCAGTCTGGGAAGTAGACCAGACAGACCTCTGCATCAAGCAGTCTGGGAAGTAGACCAGACAAACCTTTGCCTCAAGCAGTCTGGGGAGTAGACCAGACAGACCTCTGCATCAAGCAGTCTGAGAAGTAGACCAGACAGACCTCTGGATCAAGCAGTCTGGGAAGTAGACCAGACAGACCTCTGCATCAAGCAATCGGGGAAGTAGACCAGACAAACCTTTGCCTCAAGCAGTCCTGGGGAGTAGACCAGACAGACCTCTGCATCAAGCAGTCTGGGAAGTAGACCAGACAGACCTCTGCATCAAGCAGTCTGGGAAGTAGACCAGACAGACCTCTGCATCAAGCAGTCTGGGGAGTAGACCAGACAAACCTTTGCCTCAAGCAGTCTGGGAAGTAGACCAGACAGACCTCTGCATCAAGCAGTCTGGGAAGTAGACCAAACAGACCTCTGCATCAAGCAGTCTGGGGAGTAGACCAGACAAACCTTTGCCTCAAGCAGTCTGGGAAGTAGACCAGACAGACCTTATAAATAAATATATTTACCCCTGAGATCGAATGCAGCAATTCATAGTTCAGCACCCATTCATACGATATATACAATAACAGAGCCCAGGGACCTCTTAATCCCACAAGATTATGAACTACTTTTCATGGGAAAGAAAAAGTGGCTTGGAAGAGCCCCCATGCTACATCACCTGATACAAGCCTAAGGAGGCTGACCAAGAAACCAGGCATAGGAGAGCCACAGATGCTAAGGCTTCCCAAAGCCCAATTGGACATTACCAGAATTCCTACTGTCATGAATTTATAATAAGGTGCAAGCCACTACCACCAGTTTAATCTTCGAGAAGAATTATAGGGATGTGTGACGCTTTATAATCAATGGGCTAGGGAATTAGAATGATTGGATAAGTTTTAGTGAGATTTCATAAACTTAGAAAAGATGACATCAAGGATATAAGGTGTAGTATCCTTATAAATTTTTTTTTTTGCTGAGGTAATAAAAGGCAATGAATGACCTCAAGAATTTAGATTGAAAGGATTGGATGCTTGATGTTTGACCGCTTCGCCGTGCCCTAAACTCTAGTGTGTATGTCAAGATCAGTTTTAGTATGGCTTTGTAAATTAGTTGTTATAAAGTTTATTTATTTTCTATAAAGAGGTGGAATGTTTGAAGTACTCTGTATTTAATAGTCATTTGTATTATTATTAGGTTAGGTGTCTTATTTGTCAAAAGAACCTGTTTAGTCTTTTATCTGGGCCCTAGATATCGCGCTATATCGAATAAAGCAAGAGGGACGGAATTAAAAATAACTGTCACATGATGGTTGTTGCCTCATGTTTGTCCACAAAATGGTCCACAGAAAAATCCACAAAGATTTACAAAAAAAAATAATGGTAGTGTAGTTTTTTCACCATAATTCAGTTTTCTATCCACCCGACTTGCGCTAGTAATTGGGTAAACTGAGTAGTATCCTGGTGCTGTGAGCTCATTATTGATTACGTACATCTCGGCGCGACACCTACTTGATGAAACTAAACAATTACGTAACAAAAACCAGTTAAAACATGCAATAATCTTTTATTTATTTAAACATTTACGTTTTTAAGAAGATTGTTTAATTAATTATAAATGTTACCTACTTTTCTAAGTAGATATTGAACTTAAAAATTGGATTCTTGAATGTGGATTCTTTAAAATCAGTATTTTAAAAATTATATCGAATTGATTGGATTGTGCTTGAATTACCTACCATTGTAAGTGACCATTTCTACCCCCCCCCCCTTAATAATAAAAAATAAGAAATAAGTAAGACCCCTCCCCCCTCCTTCCTACCTAGGCAACCCACAACTTCCCACGCAGCAACGAGCTGGTGGTACCAGGAGGGCAGCCAAGGACAGGAGCTAAAGAAGGGCGCCACATCTTAATAACAGACAACCTAACTTGTAGGACGTGCGTTATTTATTTTCAATTAGAACAGGATATTCATTCTTTGGGACTATTTGAAACTACTTTTGGCATCAGTGAAATCGTGGATAATACAGTTAATAATTATGAGGCTTCGAATGGTAGTATAGTGTAATGGCGTTAGCTTAATTTAAGAAGAATCTTTAATTAATTATAATTAATACCTAATTTTCTCATGTCAACGTATAAATTTAACGAAAAAAAATAATTGTTTTAGATTACTTAGAATTAAATGGAATTGTGTATGAATAGACGTTATTAAATACGCTTTTAAAGAAGCATTACTTTTCTTTTACTTACTTTTCTCACACTTAAAAAAAAAGTTGATTTTCTTTAAAATTACCTTTTTAATTAGATGGAATTGGTTATGTGCATGATATACTGTTAACACCCCCCCCCAATAACACAAGAAATGTAAAAAAAAAAAAAAAAAAAATGGGGACCGACCTGACCTTACCCACCACCTCTAGAAAGCTCAGAACGACGAGCTGGTATCAGGAGGTCAGCCAATAATAGGAGCCACGGCACCACCACTAGAAATGCGTAATCTTTTTATTTAAACAGAATATTCATACTTTGACACCACATGAAACTAATAAATAAATAATAATGACAAAAAAAGAAGGAAAACAAGGACTGTATATATTTTATTATATTTATGTAATTTACAATCAACAGAAACATGTTTACAGAATATTTATATGAGTTGTAATAATCTGTTTTAGGTACGTATACAATACAGAGTTACACTCGTAAATAACATAAAAAAAAAAATATGATAGGAATGATTAAGGTTCCTCGTCTTTGTATCCTATAGCTCTTGTTGTTATTCTATCATCTAGTATTTCACGTTTGTTGTCACTAGGGAAAAACCATAGTTTATTAATTTCATACATCCCAAGATTGTACAGTTTTGACATTATGATGCTCACACGGGTCTTCATTTACCCGTTTTCCTGATAATATACAGTTCACGTAATCATCAAATCCTATGCACCGTTTCAACGAACTTCTCTTTACACCTTTTGATTTTTTGATTACTTTTAATGCATACCTTTTAGCGCTTAAATAAATAAAAGGATTATTGCTTGGTTTTTTTTTACGTAATAGTATAGTTTAATTAGGTATCGCGCCAAAGAGGTATGACAAATTATAACCTCTAAATAGCCTCCTTTGTCAGGTTATCACCACCAAATTGCGCCAAAGTCCCCTTTTTTACCCTACTTCCAGCATCATTTCCTGGTCTTGTAAACCAAGAAACAGCGTACTTCACATTCATCGAGTTTTGCAAGGTCCATTTAATCCATCCATCCGTGACTCCTCTATTAAAATTGTATAGTTACTTAGAATTCCTTTTGTTAAACAAGGATATAAACAAATATACACGCAATACATTACTAGATTTAGATAGGTTCTTGATGCCATCCTTCTGGATCAGAGGCAAAAGAATAGAGGCTCCGGGTATCCGATACAATTTTTGTTTACTTTAATATGTCCCATGTTGCAACCTTAAGCTTGACTATGTTCCTTAAGTTCGGCAAAGATTCATAGCCTTTAATATCTGAATTAATAATTTAGATTGAAATGGAGAACGCTGGCATGGGGTAACCCAAAGGTACAGCGGGGGCAATTTATTTTATTAGGCATTTCTTCATTAGGGGTAATAAGCAAGTGAGTAACCTATTGTTAAGCAACTATAGTCCAAACCAGAGAGGTGGGAGCTACAGTCGATACCGGCTGTAATTTACATTATATAACAGAAACTTTTATCAGCAATTCACTAGATATATATTTCCTTAACTGAGGATAAACATTTTATGCCATTTATTGTTAATGAAAAAACTATTGATTTATAGCTCTTATGAAGAATATATTTGTTTATACTTCCTAACAGTGATTATCTTGTTAATTATCTTTTATTTAACATTATAAAACCTTAGCTAAGGCACAATTGAACTAACAAAAGTAGCGTTTTAATTAATCAAGCATTTCTTTGATAATTATTTATCAGTCAACTTTGCTACAGAAAAAGTTGGTCTAATTTCGCTTTTTTTCTCAAGCTTACTGAATAATTTGCTTAACGTATTCCAGTCACACCATTTCTGTTATTTACCTGTGTTTTCCATCTGTATTGAATCATTTTGTTATCTTATTTAGGACTTTATTTAACAGCTGTGAAAAAGTTTAGAAATCTGTTTCAGCTTAGTATGCCACAACGTACTTCTAAGTGCCATTGATCGACTCGCTCCAAGGAACTATTACAGGACTCGTTACAAAGAACCGCTAATTAATGCTCAAGTCCAAGAACGTCTCTTGATTGGGTGCGCTTGGGGTTGTTGTACGTTGCTGTCCTACAAAGTTCGAGTCCGTAAGTTTTAGATTTTAGGACGGTTTTATAAATAAGCATTTAATGGAGAGGTTAGATTTTATCTTTATCAGTTTGTATACTTGTCCAAAAAGCCAATTGGTCTCGTGTGAGTTACAGGTTAATCTTTTGTCAAGATGGAACCCACGGTGTGAGAATGAATCGTATCAATAAGCAAGTTTTTGTATTACCTTAAAAATGTTCGAAACAACCCTCTCAGATAGCGTAGGTAATTCATACGCTGATAAATGTTTTTTCAGATTCATGCGCAAGAAGTCTGGAAGGATTTGGACAGCTTCAGGATGTCCATGGAAACTACAGCTCCATTGAACAGTTCTACTTCGTGTGGCTTTTTTTAAACTATAATAAAATTACAAATTAATATAAAATATATGAACATGTAAATTAACTTGTGAGCAAAATAAAAATAGTTTAGTTGTATTACCAATTAATTAATTAATGGAAATTTATTTTATGCATCTAAGTCGAACCGGGCACCGTCTCACAATCCCCAGAACATATAGATAGACAGGCACGCAGTTGAAACATACAGGTCATTTCTGATTATTTTCTGAAGGAAAAACACTGTAATGATCGGGATCCTAAGCTCCATTTAAGGATTTTAATTTGAAAAAAAATACAAAACGTCATTTTAAGACCAAAATTGTTGCTTCCGCGGATGTAGCAACATGCCCCAACCCTCCCCTGTATTCTTTTTTAAGTCCCCCACTCAAGTTTAGGTTGATTTGTAAGGAATGTTAATTGCTGTTGTGAACTGAAGATGTTGGGGGTACTGAAGTTTCAGTGGTCAGCTATATTCGAGAAACTTCGGGATGGCAATTGTGCTTTAGACAGAAATACTTTATTCTTAACGGTGCTAAAAACAGCATATGGTTATTCGGGGAAGCATTGTGATGAAGTTGTTATAATCGGGATATAGACGGTTCCTATTTTAATGGTAATGCGTCTTGTAATGATCCCATAAATGAAGTAAAGAATCGTGTTAGAATAATGTCTAAAATGGGGCACACGGAGTATATATAGTTAACTGTCGTGGCCACAATTTTCAACAAATACTTATAACTATATAGATAAATGTTATGTTCTAAAAGTTGTTTAAAAATATATGAATATTACTAACGAGTTACAAAAGTAGCTTTCAATTCCACAACAGAAAAGGTCGTAAATTTACGTTAACAGGACCAGACCTATTACGGTGAGCTCTTCAATGTTGACTTCAGGTAATGGAATATTTGTATAGATATTTCGCTCCCTTAAATTAATAACTGAACCAAAAGGCAATCGAAAGACTCTGGTCACACACTTTATCTCATTCACGCGTTGTGTTTTTTTATTTTATTTACCCCCCACCTTTCATTAGTTCACAGGGACTGCTTCCCAAATCTTAACAAAATCCATAGAGACAAGTGTTTCCCTATAACCTCCTAAAGACTTAGGCGATGCCTGATTAAATTAATTCCACGTTTCAATTAGGCGCCATGCAAAAATTATATTTTTCCTCGACTCATTAACCTTATTCATTAAAATTCAAATCATGATCCTTACGGCAAAGGACGCTGATGAGTCAGGGCCCGAAACGGCTGGGAGACCTGAAGGCTGAAAATAAATGATACAACAACAATAATAAATGAAACAAGAATAAAGAATGTTATGAATGATATGATAGAAATTATTGGACTGAACAAAACCAAATTTTATATTTCAGTATGCACAGTGGGATTGTGTGGTGTTGGTTCGTAGGGGGGTACATAAGTATTCTGGCCTCGTTTACCAATTCAAGAAGGGGTTTGTATAATATATGTGGGTAATGAAAATGAAACAGACTTTTCAATATGTGTTATCATGGTCGTCCAACCCAGAGGCACGGATTTTTCTTCTGATTGGCGGGTGTCCAGGCGTCTTCGAGGTGATGATGACTTCCAGTCCTACAGATGCGTATACCCAATGGCGGGCTTACGTGAAGATGCGATCGCTCTCTTAAGTGTCTGCCTTCTGGTTTGCCACTGGCCCACAAAATAACCAAAGCTAGGCTGGCGTTAGAGTAGGGACAATAATGGCCTATAAACCCTAATTAAATTACATACATAGTTCGATAACCAAGACTCACAGCAGGTTTTGGCTATACTTAGCGAGAAGCCAAATCTTACTACCATGTCCTATTGCGGGCTTAATAATTTTTTTATTTATTCGATTGTTCGTCTGCTTTGAAAGGTGCGTTGAAATGTGAAATGACCACGTCGAAATAAATACCATTCAGATCTTCATAAAAAACATGCTCTTTGGATCATTTTTAAGGTTCTGGTTAAAATAGCCCTTAACCTTTCGATTACGATAGACAAAGCAGACCCACGAGTAAGTATCAACAAAAAAGCTTTAACAGGTGAATTGAGTTGAAATTATACCAGACAACCGTAAAGTTTCACTTATAATTTGATTTTTCGTGTTCATCTACTTTAAGTAAAAGAATATTAATCACCAACTTAAAATATCATTACCTTATATCCCATTGGCTGCCTTACGCTCTAGCCCCATGCATAAAGAGACAATTGTACGTCATAAAACAATAAACTCAGGTAAGGTTTTCACTTATATATATCAAACATATTTATAACCATATTACTTACATTTCTTGAAACTCAATTTCTTTCCTCAAGCCGTAAGCTCCACGGTTTCTATTTCTAGAATTCTGTTTCTTTGCCTTTATAGATTTTGACTGGCTAAACAAAATTAGTTTACTTCTCTTTAATTTAGAATTGTAAATTAACTTCATTTCTGAATGTACACCGTATGTATTTATCATTTTCACACTATAGAAATAAAACAAAAAATATTATTTTATACACCTTAAATTATAAATCCAAAGAAATTGTACTGAAAACATAATGATCGAAAGTTCATTGCCAAATAAAAAAACAAAACAATAATTTATGAAGTAGTGCAGCTTGAATTCCCTGTTGGTTTATATTTTATTTGAATTAACTGCTTTAGCACTCAAAAAAATGTATATAAATTAATTTAAATAAAAAAGCTGTATTATAATTTTGGTTTAAAACTATTTTTTGTGAATTTTATATAAATAAAAGAACTGTATAATGGTAAGCGAAAGTTTTAAATCAAATAATTAGGAATAAATCACCAATCAGAATTGCACTCAATACTTCTTGTGATTTTCAGTGTTATTTTTATAAGCTAATTACTTTTAAAAAAATTAACAGGAAAGGTTTTATTGCATAATTAATTATTAACAATAAATATATACTTTAGCATTTTGTATAAAAGGTGTTTTACAAGATATACACAGATGTTTCCAATATATCGATATGCAATATCTATCACTACATAAAGCTGGAATAATTGTCTGTGCAATATTACAGAACTGATAGGGCATTTTGATCTTTGTCGATGGCCCATAAAACTAGTGCAAGATAGTTGTTTACAAAATAAACCTGTAGTTATTGGTTAAAATCGAAACAGTTAAATATGGATAATTTCAAATAGAATAAAATGGAGATGGAGTGGAGAAGGGATAACATCAAATAAGATGATATTTCCCCAGTTTATGCAGTTAGTTTGGGGTTGAAGACAGAATACTTTAACTTTCCCCTTTGAAATAACAATAAATAATAATAAATAAAAGAAACAAACTATTATACCTGTGGGCAGCTTTGGTTAAAGGGGAGGATATTGGAATCTTTTAGAAACCTTTGGCTGAGAATGAAATGCGGAATTATCACGTAAATATTACTTTTGAAAGAAGATACATCCCAAATTTACCCGCATTAACTCGTCCGTCCAAATTATTCCAGTACCTTTGATCCCCTCAACCCACCAATAGTTAGTCATTTTATTTGTTTTCACGCCAATTTTTGTTTCTTTCTCAGCACTTAGTATTGACTTAATTTCATTGCGTTCTCGCGTGGAGAATGTATTTTTTTTTTTATTCAAATTACTATTAAATTTAATGAAACCATCGTTCAAGTCATTTAAAGGTTGTATGATAGACAATTATTAATTATTATTACACACGTAAGCAAAACAACCTTCTTTTTTTTTTTTCTGTAAGCCATTTTCTTTACATTTTAAGACAATTGTGAAGAAAAATATGAGAGTTGAGTAGGGAAACGTTGACAGTACCTACTGCTTTTAACACCTTGAAAAATGAACTGGTTATTCCAATAGTTCAGGGATTTTACTCTCCAAATGACTTGTTTGAAAGCATTGCTGGCGCCACGCAGTAGAACTAAGAGTAGTAAAACTGCTTTACAAGTAAAATATTAGTGAATATTGAAAAGCGTGATAGCCAAACGAAAAAAAAAAGTTTGGGTTTAGTACGAGCATTTCAAATATTTTGCAGATTCATTGCATTGAATGAGAAAACAAAGGAACCAAGGCCTGTCTGCGTAAGATTGGAAGAGCTCCATGACTTGACGAAATCCACGCCACGATCATTAAGGCCTCGTGTTCACTCATTGAGTGGAGACTGCTTACCATTGTCAATGAGTGCCTCGACCACGGCTACTTCTCGAAAAACTAGAAGAGAGCCGAGTTACGCCTAATTCCAAAAGGAGCGGGCCAGGACCTGACAGCTGCCAAGAGCTCCAGGCCCATTAGCTTCCTCCTAGTCCTTGTGGGCATCTGGAGCTGGAGGCAGTTAGTAACCTCTACGATGCAATGGGGTACCTGAACCAACGTCATCGGAGGACTGTCATATGAGTTTTAAGGCTCGGTGTTGGGCCCTCCTCTGTGGAAACTAATTTTCGACAAGGTTCTCTTGACCCTTGAATACCACATAATCCCCGCGGTGGCCTATGTAGGCGACCTCACAGCGACCATCACGGGGGATTTCCGAGCGCGCATCTTCGCTACTTTGGTGGAGTAGTGGTGCGCAAAGGTACATAGACTTCCCGACGGACAAACTGTCACTAAATTGGCCATATGCTTGTCAGTAACAGTCACATTAGCATCATAACGTCCCTGGAATTAGAGGAGCTTATGTTGTTAGCGACCATTCACATCCAAACGGGGATATCAGGCTCATCCCAATTAAATAGGAAATTCCTCTAAATTTACGTTCATACGAGATTTAGTTTTTCGGTCTTGGCTCTTTAGGCTGCTTCCATTGCGAAGATTGTGCCTTGGTTTCCACGTCATACTCATATACCCATGTTTCGTCACCTGTTATGAAGCATTTAACAAATTGTTGGTTACTTCGTTCAGCAATTC
Organism: Acanthosoma haemorrhoidale; assembly: GCA_930367205.1. Lineage (NCBI taxonomy): Eukaryota > Metazoa > Arthropoda > Insecta > Hemiptera > Acanthosomatidae > Acanthosoma > Acanthosoma haemorrhoidale. Next base: position 63,069,977 of record OV884009.1, read on the forward strand.
TTTAGCGATATCCACGCGATGTTTTTTTTTGGTCGAAATTCAATAATTTTGGTACGAACTTTGCTGCTACACGTTTCATACCCAAAACTTCGGAAAAAAATCGCTTGGAGTGGTCTAAATAATATATTAACTTTATCGGTACCTCTCTAATAGAAATTTAGCGCTCGTCCAGAATCATTTTCTTAACTTCTTCAATGTTGCCATCGTTTATTGAAGTGTTAGCCCAATACGATCATCATCTTCAATGACTTCACGGCCCACTTGAAACCTCTCCATACCACTCATAAACTCTTGTTTTAGTCATGGTAGATTCAACAAAAGCCACTGTCAACATTTCAAAAACTTTTCTGCATTTTATTTCATTTCTTTGACTAAATCTAATAGAAATACTTTAATCAATTTTTTTTTTCGAAACTAAAAATCGCCGAGAACACCAAAACACGTATAACCTGCTACTAAACAAGTAAACATTGAAAACAGCTGCAAAATTCAACGTATTTCAGAGGCATGTGTACGAACATGATAAAAAAAAATTTACCATCGGAATCATAACGCCGGCGAAATTATAAAATTCTCGTTACTTTTTGATCAAACCTCGTATTTTAATGCAATAGTACAACATTCCAAACTAACATTGACGACAATCTTATTTATTTTAATATGTTATCCTTTAGTTTCATTCACCTTCTATTCAAGTTAATCGTTATTTTGTTTTTTAGCTGAGTTAGTTTTTCCAACATGAAAAATTTTGTTCTTAAACCGCCCAGCAATATAATACAGTGCATTGGTGGTAAGCCATCACACCGTGTTGGTCTCACAAGTTGTGGAGTATAAGACTGAACTAAAATTTCAGATCGTTTAGATAGTTATTTTCCTACGAACGTGAGTTAAATCTTACCTTTCGAGTATACTAATTATCGTCAATGCAGGGATTCAATTTATTCATAATTTAATTCAATATAACAAAAAATCACAGCAACATAAATTTTAACGACAAAATACTGCTTGGTTAAACATATTCATGTTCTGAATATAAATAACAAATAACGAAGCATTACCATTTAAAAAATATATTAAAACATACCTTTTTAATATATTACTCCTTAATACTTGATAAAACGGTAATAAAAAACGTCAATTTATAACAAACACACTGTATCCATGAGAACCGACCATGTTTATTGGTCCCCGTCGCAACAGAATACTAATCCAATGAGAACAATTTGTTTTGAGTGGACAAGTTGTTTTCCTACCCTGCCAAACATCCGGGGTAGGAAAAAATAAAACTACTTCGGGGACTAACGACCCTTACACACAAGCTCTTGATTTACACACATCCAGAATTAACAAGGAACTTTCTATCATAGTTAACCATTATCGTCAGTGCCTTATTATGACAGTTTTTTTGTTATTAATAAAATAAAAAACATCCATACTACTTGATCCTTGACACTAATTATTTCAGAAAATTTAAGGTCTGTGGGGGATATGTAGGTAAAATACAAATCGTCCTCTCTAAATGAGGTTTTAAAAGAAACACAGGATGAGGGAGACTATGAAATGGTTGAGGAGACAAAAATAAAATATGAATTTAATTCTTGAAATAGGAATACTTCTTAAGAAGAAGCATATTTAGTGATTATAGCCCCACGCCAGGGAGGTAGGAGTTGCAATCGATACCGGCTGTTATCATAATTTAAACACGGAACTTTCATCAGCAATTTACTATATAGATATTTCCTCATCTGAAAATAGACATTTTATTTTATTTATTGTTAATAAACAATTTATTAATTTTTGCCATTAACACGAATATATTTGTTCGTTTTTCTACAGTATTATTCTGAGTGGTTGAGAGCATCTACACCTTATATATCATTTTTATACCTCTCAACACTTCTATTCTGGCTCCCAATCACACTTGCTTCCAGCTAAACCAAATCACCTAGGTAAATAGTGAAAAGGATCATTCAAATCTTAAATAGCTTTTGCTTTATGAAAAATCTTATAAGTCAGAAAGCAGTTCCAAGTTGTTTCCTACAACTATTTAATAAATGTGAATAAAGGACCACCTTTCGGAGGCGTTCTTAATTTTTTTTTGGTCAGGGTTCAATTGGCCTCATAAAGAAAAGTGAGCACCTACTTGAATAAGGAACTGAATCGTGTTTAGATGAGGACCACTTTTAAGCATTTTCAGCAGGCCTTTTCGCAAAATCAACAACAACTGGTGCTTATTGCTTATTTCACTAATGGCCATAGTAATGTTGCACCTTTTGAACATTTCGATTCATCACTTGAGAAATTCAAGTCTTATCGTGATCGGTTTGAGAAATATGCTACTACCAAAAACGTAAACAATGAAAGTAAAAAGGGTTGGTTACTGCTTTCTTCAATAGGCTTTATTCAATACAATAAGTTCGTTCGCGCAGTAGGTTTAGCATTTCAAGATATCTTATAAATATTTTAGAACGGCTCCAAAAGATGCTGCGCTCTAGCGGGGAAAATAGGACTGCTAGACTTCCCGATCGCGCACTCCATTTTTCATCCGGTATCGCCTATGGCTCTGGTCGAGAGAGTATTAAGATGCCAAGTCAGGAGAATTGGCTGTCGATTTTGGAATTTCTCGCGAACTGTTCGAAAGGTTCATGCTTGTCCTTCCCGTCTGTTTCCTATTCCTGCTCAGAATAAGCCAAACCATTAGAAACGAAGTCCACGTCGATTTTATTCGTGAGGTCTTACTACAGGTCAATATTACGGAGCAAAGTTCTGGAAAAACACATGCATTGGAAGCTTCCAGAACTCAGTGCAAAGAACTGGCTCACAGATAAAGGCAATCCTAGCAATTAATGTAATTATGCGTTATAACGTAACTTGTATATAACGGAGTGGTATATATCTGCTCAGGTTGGTGAAAGAGTGGTGTTATATTTTTATCACATCTATTAATGGGCAATGCTTACATCAGGGTCTGGTATCAGATAAATCACTCTTTCAGCAATCGAAGCCGATGTAACCACGAATTCATCCACTCAGTTATATATTCACGGCCTACTATGAACTCCCAGGATTATAAGTTAAATGTGTTTTGGAAATACAAATCGACCTCCAATCAGAGATACGACAAAATAGTCTAATACAGTCTAGTCTTTGAGGCCTTAGAAAATAAGTTGCTTCATAAATGCTTTCGAAAAGTGAAATAGCATCAATTTGACACCTATTCTCTTCATTTCTCAATATTATTTGTAATTCACTTGTGACCCTAAACATATGAAGTTCATCTCATTTTTAATGAAGTGTTTTTCCATTGCTGCTCTTCTCTATTTTCGGGAGGTTGCACGCATACTTGGTTTTGCTGGTATATCTTTTGTAGTTAAACTTTTTCAATCCTTGGGCTGACATCGTGAAATACAATGGTTTAATCAGTTATGAACTGAAAGTTAGTAAAGATATCTGTGTTTGATAAAACATAGTGTGTTGTATCTTCTTTCTTGAACGCTTGTCAATGAACGTCATATAACCCAAAGTGGGCTATTTGTAAATATTTGAGCATTTATTTTTATTGAAATGGGGTTTTTATTAAATATAACGATCTGTCAACCATCTTGACACCTCACTCTATTATTCTGAATATTGTATACTTATATTTTTCTTGAAAAAAAATTTTACTGTATTTAAATAACAGTTATTAAAATGTCAGTATTTGAACAGAAAACAATGTCAAAAATAAATATCGATGATACTGACGTTCTAACTGCAAATATAATAAATTCGGAACATGTAGAAGGACATACAGTAAGTAAAAACTGCTCTCAATGTTACTTCTTTACTAAATAACTTTTTTCCATCGTTATAAACTATAACTTTATTAAATGACTAGTAATTGAGATATTCTTGTTATTTTAAAGAAAATAAACTAGGGTTATAATATCTAGCAAACTGAGATTCAATTTTCAATCCTTCTACACAGGTGGTCTGAAAAGTTTCCGACCTCAACATGAAGATGATAATAAAATAAATAAAAGCTAGTGAAATAAAAGCATTTTTAGATCGGAAACTTTTCAGTCAGCTCTTCTTTTTTAAACATTCATTGTGAGAATAATTTCAATGAAGTGAATTCTTGGTATATTAAGTTGAGAAGTGTTTTGGTTTCAGGATAGTAATATTGCCATTTTCCAGCAGAATCTATGGTAGATGGTTTGTACTGATTTCCTATTGCCTGGAAATATTTGTAATCAAAGTAGTAACTGTAAAAGAGACATAATAGCCAAGAGTGCTGGATTGTTAAAGATACTTCTCTTGGTCCCGAGGCATGTCAGTTTGATCTTCACCCGAAGGAACAGACATTATTTCATATCAGAATTACATAATAAATTCAACATTCCTACTCTAGTTAGATAAGGATGAGAACATATAAATAACCTGGCTTTCCTACCTTAAGTTGGCGCATACAAGGGAGTTAAACTATCAGTCAGTATGTCAGGTACTAGGTGGGTTGTGTTGTGTCTTCCTAAAGTACGGGAGGATTGTGTGGGTACTGAAGCCAGAGCTAAGCTTGGTAGCAAACAACTAGAAGGCTAAAGCAAAAGAGAGTTTATTAAAAACATTACCCAAAATTACACATTCTTGAATTGAAGGCTGAGACCTTTAATATAGTTCCCTATTCAAGATGTAAGTTTTTTTTTTATTTACCAAGAAATTACAAAATTAAATGTATATCCTCTAGCTCCCATTGGAGCAAAAGGTTATCACTATTCTCGATCAGTCCCCAAAATTAACTACCTCCTAAATCTTACAGGGTCATGAGAATGTTCTTTAATTTGTTGGTTTATTTACTTTCCTATCATTCCGGACTCTCTGCCTCTTTGTCATACAATGGGAATGTACTTAAAGTTTACATTCAAACAATTTTTTCTCAGCTTATATCACAATCTGTGATTTGATGTCTCTGGGTCATCTCATTTAATCCCTGTCATAAAACTTATTCTATATTTAAAAAAATATTTTTCTATTATCTGTCTGTTATCTCTTTGCTATTCCATGCAGAGGTTAATGATTCAGCCTCAACTATCTTATTTTCTTTGCTTATGTTAAAATAAAATAAATTAAAAAAAAAAATTTATTATTGGACTGTGATTTCCAATTTACAGTGGTACAGGCCCTTTTTTCTTCCTTTTTTACTTTTATTTGTTATTTTTTGCTAGCGCAATGTTTGTTGTACTTTTATTTTCATCTTGTAGTTTCTTATCTGAATTTTTTTTTTTTATCAAGTTTTCATCATATTAATCTACCCATTTACATATTTTTATTTAATATTCTATGTTGAAAACTATCTTGGTAAAACAAACCAATCCTGGTTGTTTCTAATTAGCTAAAGTTTCTCGATAATAAGTAATTTACTTTTTAAATTGTATTTTTTTCTACATTCCTGTCTTATTATATTTTTTTGAAATTATTTGTACTCTTAAAAATGTTCAGGAAAATTTGGCTCATTCTAGAACTGGTGGATAAGTTGCCGATATTGTATTAATGTAAAATATTCACAAACAATTATTTAATATAATGTAAACAAAATTTGTGTTAAAAATTAATAAAGAAGAAACCTAGATATAGTATAAAAATCAATTTTTTGAACACTAAATATGTGAAAATAACACTTTTGTATACAATTTACATCTACATTGATGGCAACACAATGCAAACTGGAAGTTATTTCATTCATTCATGTGTGCATTTAGTTTTGTGGTAGCGCAGCTGTGTTGTTATTTAATAATGGATAAAGTAATAGCTTGATATTAAAAAGTTCTTGATAGATGGAAAATTTTAATTTTTCTTTTTCTACAGGAGTATGTAATTAGAGTTGAAAAAGAATTTAGCTCAGAACCAAAGTGGTATGTTAGAAGAAGATATAACGATTTCTTAGCCTTACATCAGTCATTACAAACTTCTGGAATGTCACTTGTATTCCCTCCAAAGAAGTATATTGGAAACTTGGATCGAAAATTTATTTCGGAAAGGCAAATAGCTTTGCAGGTTAGTTTTTATAACAAAACCACAAAATATACTAATATTATATTATCAGTTACCAATACTTATGGTAGGCAGCGAGTATAACAGAAATCTTATTTATTTAATTATTAAAATGATAATGAGTTTCAAATTTTATATTTAAGAAAGTTATCTGCAATTTTTGGCAAATTAGTGTGGGTACTTAAATATAATATATTATATATGACACCTTTCTCATTACCTATATAAACAGCACTAATTACCTAATATAAACAGATCAGGAATAATACTGACGTTCAAAACCTAAACTCAATCGAACAGAAAATTTCTCAGACATAGAGTTTTACAGATCCTGTAAAAATAAAAGACCGCACAGGTGTATATTGGCTACAATATGGAGTGTCTTATGTTGGCAGAACAAACATAAAACTTAAAATCAGATATAAAACACATATAATACAGAAAGGAAGGAACTTCAATATCGTATGTTACCAAGATAAATTTACTCTCCTACATAATAGCATTAGCCTATATCTCAACAAAAAATACATTGAGATAAAGGTTGATCTTCTCAACCCTAAAATTTTCAAAAAGGTGAAAATAATAAACACTTCCATGACGAGATATACACCACTACACCTTATGACCAACACAGCCAGCCAGTCAACGTCTACGAATTATGAAGTTAGATTTCTGTGACAACAATCGTATATCATTTATACATTTTCTACCATATTCTGCTATGGAAAATTGGCCATACCATATATACCAATTATCTGTAATTAAAGTTTAAAATCTTGACGGACAATTATGTATATAGAATTAGAAAAAATTTAAATTTAGTTTTTCTACAAAGTATTTTTTGCAAAACATTTTTGTCTGCTCAAACAATCCTCTTTTGTGCTAAAAATTAACAAATATATGACAAATGACAGATGATTATATTTTCGATAGGTTAAAATTTGTCTAAGTATAAATAATAGAATTTTTGATAGTTTTCCATATAAAATTTTTGTTTGGACAAAAACTATATGCTTAAAATTAAAAAAAAAAAATATTTATCACTTAAACGTGTATTTATGAATGTGATCTAAACATAAATAAATATAGCCCATTAAATAAATAACATTAAATGCTAATGCTACTTTATGGTGGTTTCTGTTATTATTGACAATCATGTTTAACCCCCTACATTCTTTTCTTGTTATCAGGACCTGATGTATACGTACATAGGTTCATAAATAAACTTGATGAAAACTTAACATATCTTTTTCATCAACTCAAACCGATCTCCCAACATACGGTTCAACTCTTTTATATACTCACGGCTAACATTTATTTCACAGTGAAGTAACATTATAATTTTAGCAAATGTAATGACCCTCACTTTGATTTAGGTCAATTTAATATAAAGTTAAATATAGAAATGTAAGGTTTGTCAGAAGAGGTGTGGGAGCTTACTAAATGTGACAGTATTTATAATCTCTTGCTTCTGGTTTAAGTCATTGGAAGTGTTGGAGTCAAGTTTTATTTCCATACTTTCTAATTAGTTAGTTAAATGTTTGAAACAATGTTACTGCATGTCGACCATCTCTATGTTGCTTTTCCTCTATCTGCTGGGTAGAATTGGCTGATGTTTTGCATGAGATCTACCTTACATCATATTTATAATTAACCAATAATGCAAAAGCCAAGCACACCAAATTGATCCGAAGAACAATGAGCATAATTCACTCATACTTCTAAACAATTTATTAATATTAAAGTAAACAAATTACTATTATTGCCATTACCTATACAAATAAATGAAACTTTCAATTTCAAATCGAAATTTACCTTAAGTGAGTATAAGTTGCCTCAACAATCCTGTACTCACTGCTCTACAAAAAAGTGGTGTACTTAGAAAAATTCAAATATTTGCTTCCTAATAAACTTATTTTGGCTTTCAATTCTTTTTTAATTAATATTAAACGTTTTCAGTGATAAGGGGATATTCAGTAAATATTCACAAAATTTATTTTAAAAATTAAACTTTTTGATCACAAGAAGTTCAGTCCACATAAGGTGTTCCGGAGCAAATTCCAAATGAGCTCTATGACGTTCTCTGGCCAACAATGGCCCTGATTCTGGTCCCTGAGGGTTTAAATTCACTTCAGCAAGTCTTCTTCTAATAGTTTCTACACATATCGCTACTGCCCGAGTTGTAGGAAGAAGTTGAAGTGCAGTCTCAATAGCAGTTGAAAACAGATTCCAAAGCGTGTGTAGTACAATAAACTAGTCATCTCTTGGCTATGTCACTTGTGCCCTACCTGAACCGGGTCTGCATGTGCACAAATCTGTCTCACGGTAACCTGTAATTGGTCTCTGTACAGTAATAGTTTCAGGTAAACCCAATAAATGGGGTGCATATCTTTGCCTTTGACTGTGTTTTACTAAAGCAACAACACGGGCTACTTGCTTGACCGTCCAAACCATTTTTATTAAAATTAAAAAAATGAACCATTCACTAAATTTTTAGGATCAGTTACACAAGAAATCATAATCAAGTGAATGAAGATAAATGATGATAAAAGTTTTATTTTTTGTTTACATTATATATTATTATATATATATATAAAACCATATTAATCCTACTTTAACCTATTATTCTTGTACCTAAAATGAATAAGATTTTATTTAGTCATTAAGTATATAGATAATAATGTGACCATTTTGTCATATCTGTTATAGAGGGTCTTTCATTAAGCACTTCGTATCTCTAAATTTAAATAAAACAAAGTGTGTGTGAGATATCATCAAAAGTTTTTATTCGTTTATTATGTATGGAATTATGTACTGAACCAGTGGACTCAAATTTATCCACACAATAGTCCTCTCGGTAGGACAGTTATGGTGACCACGGAACGTTGCCCGAACAGAACACCCATATTGATAAAACAATTTTATCATTTTCACGTGTTGTTGAACGCTATATCCGTCCTTGGTGATTAGGCAAAATAAACAGACTAAATCCATGGCAGCCAATTCGACAGATGCAGCTTCAACAATATGGCCGCTATCAACTGTCAAAGTTCGGAAGTCCCTATTGGAAGAAACATTAGAAACACTTCAAGGGGTTTACAATATTTTGTCTTTATTACAAACTACTGTGTATCACTGATTTATCATTCTCAGGAATACTGACCTGTTTTAACTCACTTGAACACTTCTTTTTAGTTAGAAGAGATAAGATTGTAGGAGGTATTATTCTTCATGTTATCTTGGAAAATAAGAAATCAAGTGTATTGTGGCCACCTCTTAATTATAAATAATTATAAGTCACTCTCTTCTCGATCAGATCATATCATATCTATCATTTTTTCCATATGTTTAATAAATTAAGCTTATGACGCCAGTCGGAGAGTGGGGGGGATAAGTAGTGGGGGAGACAGTCGTAGGTGGGGAGTTATCCCCACCCTACTCGCTGGCCTCCTATATAAGCATCGGCCTTAGACCAAATTAGCATGTCGGTGACAAGGCGAAGGTGAGCCTCATCACCTAGTGTTGTATAAGAACGATGAACTTTTAACCACAATAAAAATTTTATTATATTTATTCACTCCTCCAAATGCATGTAAATGCAGAAAGAGAAGAAATCTGTAATCCAATTATTTTATTATTTTTGTACATTGTATTATTTTGTTTTGAGGTTTTGGAAAAAAAGAAAAATTAGCATAACTAATCGGACCTTCACTGGAAACACTACTCTCTCCTCTCTCTCTGCACTGGCGCCTGCTGCTCTACTCAAAACCATGGACTTCTCATTCAACTACTTCTGCATCTATCTTTCCTAACCTTGCTATGTTCTAGTCCGGCATTGGCAGACCCAACACCATCCTAGTGGGAATCTCTGCCTTCGTCTTGCTAAAACTAGCACCTCCTTTGGAGAGACCTCTCCCTTGCGGACGACGGTTGCCGTGGCCCTGCAAATTTTACCAGCAGTGTCTCCCACAGCAATCCAGTCTGCCTCTCTCCGGTTCACGCTCGCCTTTGGGATCTGGACGGTTTTTACCTACCCTTACATACCGAGTGTGAATTCGTGGTCATTCCAAGACCATATAAACTACCTATATACCTACCCTGTACCTCTTCTCCTGAACACAGTGCTTTTCAGGGCACACACACCTTCTAAAGATCTTATAGAGTCAGATCAAAGCAAATTAAAGCTGCCTGCCAACTAGGTCGGCAGCCAGGGTGAAAGACCATAGGTCCACCCGTTCTATCTCTTTCTGGGAGCTCGCCGGACGGGGGCTAAGAGGTTTTAGCGACCCTAGCCCGCGGCGGTCGTCTCCTTACCACTTTATTAATTAATTAATACTAGTGACGAGTCCGACAAAGTGGATTAGAATAGGCGTAATGAAATCTAGATATTCCAATTGCTCATGTGTCCTTTTAAATCAATGATTTTAAACTTGTGAATAAACAAATTTTTCAAAAAAGGCTTTAGAATCTCTCCAATTATTTTTATTTTTACATCAATTGACTTTTCACCTATTCCAGACATCTTCAATATAGGTATATTCAGACTAAAAATCAAACACATTACATGTAAAGCAACATTTTAAATTAATATTTATATATATATATATGTATAAAATAATAAATAACGAAATTGATAACAATCCAAAGAATGAAACTACAGACCTATGAATGATATAATCTTTATATGATATTGTTTATAAAAAGGGTACCATTACACACTGAACTGGTAAATTCCTGCGACTTTTAATGAAAATTTAAAATGGTAACTCATATTACATTTTAACTTCGTTAACTATAGTAATCAGTTACAAGCCCAAGATTTATAACACTTCTTTTAAAAAATTGCAATGAGAAAAAACATTTATATCCAACAAGAAACAAAGTAATACTTTTGGGGAAGGTTGTATAGAATGATTGTCTTGAAAATTTAACTGATTTAAAAATGTCTGTATATATTCAGAATCTTCTAAATTTTGGGGACAATGTTAATGTTTTTCCAAAAAAATTTAAAAAAGTATATTATTAATTATAATAGCTTAAACCGAAAATATTCTACAATTTCCTAATACTTTGGATGGGCACAAAAATACTAAAAATGATAATGAGTCTAGGAAGGTGAACAATTTTATAAAGGGAAAAAACATGCAAACTATTGGTAAAAACAAAATCATAAAAAAAAACATTGATTATCTGTTGAAATTTATAAAGAAACATTCAGAGATATATAGTGTACAATCAGATAATACTAAAAAAGTAGCATTTATTTCCAAAAATATGTACGAGAAGAAATGTGTGAGCTTTAATGACAAAGGATATACATCAAGACGAACATATAAAATGATTAGGAATGACCCCGATCAACTATTTGAGAATCTAAAGTAAATAATTCTTAAATATATTGGTGATCTATTAGTGATAATGAAATAAAATGAGATAGACAAATTTTTTTAAGAACAACTTTACTTTTACATATGAATTACCTTCCAATAACAAAATAAAATTTTTGGATTTTAAAATTATTAATGATGGGGGTATTTTGAGTACTATTTGGACAAGAAAAAACAACAGTTGCCAGTGGCTTCTATATTACAGTCAAACCACCCAAAACAGCAGCAAAAATATCTCAAATATTTAGATCATTAGGACAATAAAACTGACAGATTTGAAACATTTAAACAGAGCTAATAAGAAAATTTGTGATATATTCGAGAAAAATGTATTTCTAATAAACTTCACTAGGCAGTTTTTGAAATTGAATGATGACAAAACTTACAACTATGCCCCAAGTACTAAAGAGAAAAAATTGCTGACAAATACAAACTTCAATAACAGTAAATACAATCAACTGACCTATATTTGTTTCATTTACATTAAAAGGTAAACTGAGCCCTTAACTCATATATAAAAAAAACTATAGCATGACAAGAGATCAAATTTGCGACAAAAGCACAAATGAAATTAAAAACAGCTATGTACATCAAAAAGACAAAGTAAAGAACACGCAAGAATGAGATATAATATATAAAGTTAGATGTCTCCACTGTCCAAAGATCTATATGGGAAAACTCCTCAAAACTTAAGAAAAGAATTTACCAGCATGAATATGACTCCAAAAATGTGTACAAATATTAGCTTAAACTGCTTTAGAGCAACATGTTTAAATTTTTATGATATATACAAAGAGCCCAAGAAATGTAAAAAAAGACTTGGGAAACATCTTGAGATTACACATTTGAATTTTTTAGTAATCTCTAAGACAGATTGTGGAAACTTGAGCATTTTCCTAGCTGAGATTTTAGCAAATTTGGACAAACTGTGGGGTTTTTCTTGATATTTTCAATTATTATGTTCTGTATGTTTTTGGAAAAAAAAATTAGGATTTCATTGACTTATTCCTATTTTAAATAAAAAAAATTTCTAGATAAATTATTTAAGTAAATTTTTAAAAAATAATGAATAAAAGGACATACAAGTGGAAAATTTTTCTTCATAGAGGTTCTAGTATTTTATTATGAAGTGCAGTTTGTTGTTTAGTTCTTAAAACTAAGCAAAATCTTTCACTGTCTCGGGGTAATTGGTTAATATTTCTTCCCAAGTCTGTACAACCTCCCTCAACACAGTATTACTTGTGTTCTTGTTGGATAAAAATGTTTTTTCATTAGAATTTTTAAAAAGAAGTTTTATATATTGTTGGTTTGTAAGTCATCACTATAGTTAACGAAGTTAACTTTCAGTGTAATATGAATTACCATTTTAAATTTTCATTGAAGTTTGCAGGACTTAACCAATTCGGTATATAATGGAATGAGAGTATGAACCTTGTTTTTAAAGATCATGTCATTCATAGGTCTGCTGTTTTATTCTTTCGGTTGTTACCAATTTTATTATTTATTATTATATATGTCATAAAAAATTAATATTTAAAAGTTGTTTTACATGTAATGTGTTGGGGGGAACAGTCAGGAAGGTCTTGGGGGTCTCTTCAGAAGGTGCATACATTATCTTCAAAGGAGGCCAAAAGCCAGATGGAAGGCTAATATTTATATATGCTTTAGCAGGACCTACAACAACCAAAGTGCTCTGTTACCCAGGCATCAGTTAAAGATAAATGACTGGTTGAAGTTGAGTAGGCCAAGGGCCCCATGCATCTTTTGCACCAGTAGAAACAGAATTACAATTACATTCACAATCTTTTCCATTTCCTATCACTTAATTCTGGAATACAGGAGTCTACTGCCAATAAAAATGTTTTAGTGATATGTTGTATCATAAAATGTGATTATCATTTACATGATTATATCTTTTTCTTCAACTTCAACAAAAAACATCCTTAATAATAAAGCCAATTTATTTGTAACTCACTGAATATATAAGTTTTTTGATCAGTTAGTGTGCTTTCTGATGAGTTAACTTAATATTAATTTTTATTGTGTAGGTGTATTTGGATGAAGTTTTGATGAATCCTATATTATCAGTTACGTTTGAGCTAAAAAAATTTCTTGACCCAAACAACTATAAAAATTTCTGCCGGGGTAAGAATTATATTTAAGTAAATGTTATTTTCTATATTTTAAAACCAAATATTGTTAAAATTCAAACTGTAACCACCTGTTGACTGTTTTATTATATTTTTTCCTTGTACAAAACTAAGAAAAATCCCTGTCTTTCTCAATTAAATGTGAAATATGCTATCTATATTTTCTAGGAAACTAGATAGTTAGATAAAATATGTATTGATATATCTAAGTAAAATTAGAATCACATTTAAGAAACATTAGACACATTGGTAATTGATAGTCTGTCTAGCTGAGCTTTTTAACATTATTCAAGTTTACATTATTTAGCTTTCTCTAGCTAAAATTATCAATTCCATAAATAAATCTAATATACACAATCATTAAATAAACAAACTAGACTCTTATTTTTCTTTTGTCGTTTGAGCTCAGTATTGTTTTTACTTTTGATTTGGCTGACTAGTACTTTTGTATCATAAGTGACTTTGTCTATGTTTGAAGGATTAATTAATATATTACTGTTGTAGAAACATCTGGTACCAATATGATTTACCTCCCCTCTGACAAAGTAATGACTTTTATAATTTGAAATATTGACTTAAAACAGAAAGATTTATACAAAGAGATCTTCTTTTTACATGTCCTATCCAAGTTCATTAATATTTATTTTCTATAATTCATTAATAGTTAATTACAAATATGTCTCCTTTTTAAAATTAGGAGAGGGGTATAAACATGTCAACTGTGACAGTTTATAACAGTTAGATAACATAAACTGTGACCTTGTTGACAGAGGCCAAAAAATGTTATTCAATCATCCTTTCGGATTAGAGAGAAATAAAGTGTATTAGAGGGTAATTTTGACCATGCTATTTTTATATTTTCTTTAAAATCACAGTATTGGTTTCATCTGAATCCACCATATATCTATACAGCCTAATATTATTATAGGATAATTACAAGAGACAACTCTTGTATTTTAATTTGGTAATTACTCTTTTGCTACTCATTTCATTTCACATAAACTCCCATTTTGTTGTTTAAGTCTATCAGAGTTCTTATTATTTTTTGTCCTTATAGCATTAAAAAAAGTTTCTACCACGGCCACTCATGAGAAACTCTTTCAAAAGGTTTTTTAAGTCTACCAAAGCTCAATATAAACATTGACCTTTATTCCAAATTTTATTATGGATTAGGTAGTACAAGCTGAACCCATCTGTAAATCCTCTGTTTTTGCGGATATCATGTTTGTTTTTCTTGTTATTTATTGTATGTCTCAGTCTCCTATTGCTTATTGCATTTGTTAATATTTTCAATATAGTGTTCATTAGGGCTATGGGGGTAATTGTGTGGGTTTTTCTTGTCTTATTTAAAAAAAATCATTTTCAATGCACCTATCAATCGATCTGATATAACTTCTCCCTTCTCTACAATATAAATATATAATATAATAATAATATTAGACATATTAAGTAGATAACCGTTCCCAGCATGAGTAGGTCTTTATAGATTTCAACGGTTATTTTATCTGGATTTGGCTATTGATTTTTATAACCCAGTTAGTGTAATGGGTTGCTCTTGAAGGTTTATAGTCTTGCTGCTTTTTACATGAAAAGTACTCCAGTATCCATTGAGATTTATTGTATGAATTATTGAGAACATTTTATGAATATAATTTCTCCATTTTTCCAATTTTATATCACACTTATTTCATTTTATAAAGTATAAAATAATATTAATAAAAAAAGCATAACTCATAAGTGAGTAAGAGTTTATCTTGATGGTGAGAAGGTGTAATAGGAGTGCTTTTAAGGAATTTAAAGATAAAGTATGGCAGATTTTGCGAGATAGGGAATATGAGATAGTAATGAAGGATCAATCCAAATGATGGATTTCTATGGGAAGGAGGTGAATGAAAAGGTCAGAAAGACAGGATCTTGTGTTCCGGGAGTGAACTAAGGATTTGAACTGCAGTATGTAGAGAGGGTTATGAGAGTGGGGCCATAAAAATAGTCAGGAAAAAGTAGGAACCAAGAAAATATTGTCTATATTGTGAATATTGGCAGAGCCACTGTAGTTGGACTTAATGATGTGATACCAAAGAGAACCTTGAGTTCCAAATACCAATCTTACAAAACAGTTAGTATCTCACTACATATATGGATAGCAGGAGTACACGTGTAGGCTGGGGAAGGAGATGGTGAGAGCATTTGAATAATTTGACAGATTGCTAATGGGTATGGGCAAGGCAAAGATTTAGAATATCGCAATAGAACTTCTCTACAATTATTTTATCCAAGTCTGAAATAAAGTTCAAATGTCGAAAAGATCCATGAGGCAAACTACCTGAACTATACTAAAGTCAAGGTGGAAAATCCTCATCCCAGGCAAAACATAGTATAGTTACGTTTCTACAGGATATGTGTATTGATGTTTGGAGAGAAGAATACCTGCCTACCTTTGGAATGGACGAGAAAAATCATACACCCAATTTATAAGAAAGACGACTATCTTAACTTCCAAACTAAAAGGTATATCACTGCTCTATGTGTAAAAGAGTGCTTCCCTATGATGACAAAAAAAGTTCAATCAATGTGACTTTATTAATGGTTAGTCAACCAATGACCAAATCTTCACCATATGAATGCTTCTGGAAAAACAAAAGAGTACCAGATCAACACCCATCATGTTCGTATAGACTTCAAAAAAGCCTGTTACTCCATGGACAGAAAAGAAACATACAAGGTGATGGTGGAGGTGAACATTCCTACAAAACTAGTATGGCTAGTCAAAATGACAATACAAGGCTGTGAATATTTTGAAATAATTCATAAAGAGTTGTCGAGGGGGTTTGGTACTGTGGCAGGTTTATAAGGACATTTGAAACCCTTATTTGACCCATCCTTAAATACCACTTGTACGGCTTTGTATGCCAGACCTTGAAAAAAAAAAAATGATTATGTCACCCCTCAGGTTTGAGAGAAACGTCTACCTAGGATCTTTGGTGGAATATGCTCTGATCAAATCGGGAGAACAAAATCCAACGCAGAAATAAGAGACCTGTACCTCAATAAGAACTGTTCTTATTCTCTTCCATTATTTATCGTTGATCTGAAGCAAACTTCAGGTGTGTAAAGGATCTATGAAGTGTGACCTTCACTACACTAGAATCCAGAAAATCACACCAGGAGCAACATAATGCAGTACTGCCAACAATATGATCACAGTAGATCATATTATCACCATCTGCCACAATGTGGGAAGTGTCAGAGTCAGTACAAGAGTGAGCTATGTAAGTACTACTTCGATGGGACTCCACCCAATCTCCTGCTGCATGTGGTTTATGTCAGGAAAAACATCCAACCAAATATAAAGTGTGGGACTTATTAGGTCTTGAAGAAGTGCCTTTATTCTCAACATTGTCTACAGGCAGATCAAAGGGCTTCAGCCAAAACAAGAAGTGTAACCATCTGTCTCAATTATCAGTATTCTGTCGGACAATCACACCATGAAGTTCCACATGTCCACACAGAACATCCAACTGCACCAATCTCACTTACCTTCTTACCTCATTACTCATTTCAGAATTCTAGTCACTCCTCTCATATTTTGTTTTTAACCTCATTCCATACTTATATAATTGATAATATCATCCCACAAAGCCCTTTCTATCCTCCTTTGGAATGCATACAGTGTTCAAAAATCATGAAAATGAGCTGACAGCATTACTACTAACTTTGTGAAAAAAGCATTAATGTGGCACTTATTACTATAACTGCTTAATGCTATCAGATTCATCAAAATCCCTCAATGCCAGGCTAACCGGATGGAACATTATGTGCTGCTATCCTTATCCACCATTTCTTTTCTCATCACATCATTCTCTGCACACATTGCGGTGGTAAATTACCCACCCATTAAATTGATTTCCAATTCAAATTTTTTTTTTTTCCCAACTCTATTAGACATGATTTTGTTGTGGGTTGAGATTTTAATGCAAAACACCAACTGCAGTTGCATTCAGAAACACTAAACCACTAACATACAAGGACATGCCTTGCTTTCTATACTTACATCCAAAACTTCTACCAAACTTCACACTCTTACCTTTTGGCCTACTGATCTATTTGGGCTTTGGTCTATTACTATGTTGTGTCTAGTAATTTGTATAAGATAAAATCATTATTTTTTCTAAATTTGATGTAAATATTCCAATAAATAGGAAACAAGGGATGTAGGTGGAAGGAGTAAAATTTGCTAGATAGTTGCAAGTCCCACAGTATTTATAAAATACTGTTTTTACAAATACTATGTACTGACTTTCCATAAATGACTACTTCTGTAGTTGAAATTATTTGTCAAAATATTTATTTTATCATTCAGGTTTTTTATTGTTTATCATCTGGACTTAAAAAAATGTAATTAGCTAAATCAGCAGTAGTCTCAAAATCGTGAAATAATTTAACTTATAAGACCCAGGAAACAAATGAGAAAGTAAAGCTATAACTGATAGTGTAAAGTAATGGACATTTTAAGTTCTTTTTTTCTGTATTGATTTATTGATATTCATAATAACCACTATGAAAGTTATAATAGTCTTATTCAGCCACTCTAAAACCAAACAAAATTGTAGGAAAGTAATAGGAAACAGTTGTTCCTTAATAGATAACTGTGGTTATTAAGAAAAAGTGGTAGGACTGGCCTGGTGTTAAGTGTAAGCTAAGTACCCCTACAGAGGGTACTTATTACCCCTTATACACAAGCAGTCCCTTGGTACACATGGTAAAGACAGGTTTGCAGTGGTGGTCTACCTCTCTAAAACTAAATATTTTGAACAGTTAATTGGGTTTTTTTTCTGTCTCCTGTTTATCAGAAACTATTCACTAAAAACACATAATTTTATCACTTACTTTTTCTCACTTTGCCATAGTTTTATTAATTTACAAAATGAAACTTCTTTTCAATAGTAATAATTAATTTTAGTTATGAAATAACCATTCTTGCTGTGCTCATTGCTGACCATTGTTTTGTTTTATTGTATTATTTTTTCAGAATCAGCTTTAAGTGATCTACGAATTGCTGTTAGGAGTGATATAGAGATCAAATGTATAAAGCAATTGCCACAACTAGGATGGCGATTTCGTAAACAGTCATTTATTGTTTCCTTCAAAGACACCCTCAAAAAAGAAAATTTACTACATTGGGTTCCATTTGGTCCCGATAAATATTTGGATGATCGAGAACTTGATAGAGTTCTTAAGTCTATCATTTCTTTTCAGGTACAATGATTGATTAAAACCTGAATATTTCACATTTTCCTAGGTATTATGAAATTGTTTATAATAGTTGATGAACTGTGGTGAATGATGAAATTTTGTTGCTGGTTATCATTTTTATTTCTTTAATATTATATATTTTTATTTCAATATTTATTATTTATTTATATTGAATGTACACCTAATTAAAATATTATAAGTTATCTTAATAGAACTAGTTATTAAAGGATTTTCTTCTTTAATTATTGAGTCAAACATTTAGTTCTAAACAGCTCTGATAAAAAAAATTCTTACGCAAATAAACACGTTATAAAATATTTGATTTGGAATGATATTTTAAAATGCTTGATTTGATGATCGTTTTACAGCATGTTAATATAGTAAAAATTGAAATGGCTGGTCTATGCAGAGGAGGTGGATGGATTCTACATGACATAAAAAATGGCACATTGTTAGATATGTTGTATGATGTTAAAGAACCTATAAATATTTCAGCTTTAAAGAAATATACTTGTACCAGTAAAAAAAAAACCTTAAATGTGTCTGAGGTAGTAGAAATTTCATCCCAGATTTTACAAGCTATTGCCTTTCTTCATCACAAAAATATCCCATATGGTATGTTATTTTTTATAATAATTGAATGAGTGTCAAGAACAACATTGTAAGTTATATAAAGAAATTGGCAGAATAATGGAAAACCTTTTCTCTCATATTTCTCAAAATTGGCTAATCTACACATTGGGACCTCAGAATTTGATGTTACTATTTCACCCAAGGATCAGTAAAAAAGCCTTTTTTCATTATTAAAAACAAATATTTACATCAACTATGAACTCAATTGCTTATGAAATATACATAAAAGAAATAAAGGATGTAAAAAGTGAAGTAGCTCGTAAGGTGGTCTTAAATGACTGAAAAATTACTCAATATTTTTGGCAAAAAACATTTCATCGTATTTGTTTAAAATTCTTGACCTCCAGAATTTATCTTTATAACAAATAAGTAAATTTTAAACAGCTAAACTATTTACCAAAAAAATTCTATTGAAATCGGCTAAAGCAGCAGTAAGTAGGTATATATGAGATTATTATATTGTTGCTTCCAAAAATTGGATTCTTTGTTATTTCTTTTTGTGTTAACATCTTTAAGCCTTTAACTGCGCGAAGCCACTTTAGTTAGTGGCTTGGGCCCTCTGGGCCCACTGTGTGGGAAGCCACTCAACTGGCTCAACCACAGTCGTGCCCCCAATGCGCAACGCCACTATAGTGGCTTTTGTAGTTTACCACCTAACTGTGCGAAGCCATTATAGTGGTTTTGAAAGGAACATTCTTCTAAGTAAATGGTGAACTTTTAATAGTCCCTGGTCCCGCTAGATGGATTCTGCTGTACGATCTGCTATCTCATCTTTGACAGGATGGAAGGGCGTGCACTATGAACCCCTGTCAGTATTTTGACTGATGTCATACCTGTTCCTGTCCCTTGCACATCAAAGAGCATATGGTCACCATAATTTCTTTATTTAAAAATAAAGAATAATGACTGTATCCATTTACCTCCTATTACTCCTACTCCCAAAAGATAGAACAAATTAAGTTCTAAAACGATGGTGTTAGGAATTGTAATATAGTGTTCCTAAATATGAAAATTTGAAACTGGTGACAGCGCTAAGCTCAGAACACTAGGAGAACACAACTTGGGTATTTTCTGGTTAAACTCACCAATTGCATTTTTTTTCTTATAATCATGGAATGCTTCTGAAGGTGGTCATGGCTGGTTGTTAAGTAGAGAAAAGCAACCTCTTATTTTCTTGAGGGACGGTTCCATCATTCTCTTCAACACTTATCTGTGCTGTATCTATTATTTTAACCATGCCTTAATAAGTAAATAGGTAGAATCACACAGGTTTGTTCAGCTATCCCATATTTTACCATAATCCAGTCTACCAGCATTTTTGCTTGTTTAAAGGTCACAGTGAATGGAGCAGAAATCTGCAGTTTAAGCCAGTATCAGAAGAACATTTCTTGATTTTATTAGTTGCTTGGATTGCTGCCAGTTGTAGTTGTGTCCACTAGTAAAACTGCATTACATGTATATTTCTTGTCATGAATGCTTCGAGTTCTTAAAGAAAGTTGATAATTTATTCAGCAAAACTAGAGCATGCTTGCCAACTATGACACTTTTTTCAGACGAGTTCGATGATTTGAAAATGCATGTTCCAACATTCCTTCTTGCAGATTCCATGAAACCATCAGCATATATAAGATACCAAGTAGACAATGGATATTTGTGTCTAATGTTATCAAGGGCAAAAGCCTTTAAGTACCGCTGAAGTATTTTGTCCTTATCTACCCATTTAATTACGCTTAGATTCACTTTGTTTGTGGTGTTAAATGAAGTAATTGTGTGAATTTGCCAAGTTTTTTAACCGTCCATATCAAGGCCATTGTCAGAGAGGAATTTTCTGACTTCCTAAGCATGAAAGGCGATAAAATTTTTAATCTTTGGGTGAAGAGTTTGTAGCCACACCAAAACTTTGTCTCTATGCTTTTTTCTCATATAAGCAGGCGTCAGATATTTTCTTGTGTCAAGCCATTGACTCAACTTTATCCTGTTTCTCAGTTACTATCAATGGTGTTGAATTTGGACCACTCAATATATCCATCCAGCGTCATAAGAGCTGTGTCAGCAGTTGTAAATGTTATCACAGCCCTGTACTCCATGGCAGAAAAGAGACTGGCCAGAATAATGTAGGAGATAAAGGTATCCTGTGAAGTTTTTGAAACATTACTATAACACCTTATGGTGGCTGCAAAATTTAAGCCTGAATTTGTGACAAAATGAAAATACTGATTCCTGTGAAATTTACTCTCTGTTAATTACAACGTTGTTCTCATCACCTATTCAATTGTTTTTGTGTAACATATCCTAATAATAATACTAATAATGCCTGCAAACTTGATCTAGAAATTTTTATATTTATGAAATCAATATAAATTCAATCATAATGACTTAATAGTATTGTTTTCCATGTACAAAACTAACATCTTTTAAATATTATATTAGTATATATAATTATATTTTTTTTATTTGCAGGTCATTTACATCCTGGAAACATAGTATTTGATGGCAATTCTGTCAAACTTTTTGGCATAGAAAATGCTTTGTTTGGTTTACCTTGCTATTACAGGCAGTATATAATTAATTGTAGGGGTGTAGATTCATTACGATGTGTCGATGTCTATTGTTTTGGTTTGGCAATGTATAGTATGTTATTTGTGGAACCTTTTTCCAAAGATATTCCAGAGAGCTGTCCACTCATTTTGAGTAAGTTTTCATATTATCATTTTGTTAGAAGAATGTTAAAATGTTTATACTTTCCTCTGTCATTTTCAGAAAATGTCTTGGAAATGATATTAACACCAAAAGCTCAAAAAAATGGTTTACCAACTGTTAAAGCTCTTTTAAATTTACAAGTTTTTAGAAGACCACCACCAAATCCATTACCATATTTCAAAATATCTGTGCTCATTTCAGGAAGTTTAGCTATAATAGCTAATAATACATTTTTTCGTTTAAAATTGGATATTATTAAGGTAATATTTACTTATGCTTATTTTTAGTGAGACATAAATATAAATATAGATACTTTATATTAAAGTTGCATTATAGCATATATTTATAGTTAAATTAGCAAATGAGAAGCACTGAAATAAAAGTTATTTATCCTCTGATTGCAGGTAATATTTGTTTACTAAAAGACATTTATGTCTGCTTGAAATTTATTATTCTTTGTGGTTTATATTGTTTAAAATATTTTGTTAAAGATTGATAAACTTTTGGCAGACACAAATGTGTGTGATTAAGGAAATATTTGTTGGTGTGAATTATTTAAATCTGACTACAAGCTAGTCTAATTACTTCTTATACATGATATAGACCAAGGTTGATTTATTATAAAATGTTAATTGTTGTGTAATTGATTTTTTTTATTACAAATCAGTTATGTAAATTTTACTTTGTAAAATAATGCATGAAAATACCTAATTTTTTTATGTGATTTAGTATTTTAAAATTAAAATTAAAAATAAAATCTAGGTAAAGTTAATAATGAAATAAAAATACATAGTCCAGGTGATCATCCAGGTACTAAGAATATTTTATGATGGATTTAGGAGTGTCAAAAGTTATTCCGGGCCTAGTATCTCCTTAAATGCTTCAGTTTTAAAAACATCCATGATGCTGATGGACTGTTGTGATATTCCATGATAATCAGCTATCTCTAGTTCTTTGGTTTATAGGTTTCCAAGGCCTCATATTTATTTACTTATTATATCATACCCATCTATGGTTCATTACACTAGCCAGCCTCCTAGTATCTATTTTCGGATCCAGATAATTTTTCAGGTTCTGCCTCACCTTTGTCACCAACCATTTCAGGATTCTCATGGTCAAACTTCTGCTGTGTTCTGTAGCCTCATTTTCAGATAACCTGGAACTTGTGAGTATGATAATGCACAAAATGAATGAACTGCAAAATGACAAAATGAATTTGCATATTTCATAGGATCATTGTATTCCAAAATCCACATATGTAGTAAGGAATGAATATGTTTCTGAATATATGTCATTATAAATGTAGTTTTTTAATTAAATTAAAATTAATAAACAGATTTTCCATTTTAAGGCTCGAGAACAAAAGAAAGCCAAAACAGTATTACGATTGTTAATGGAAAATGACTCAACTCTTCCCTCGTGTTCTATTAAACAGGTATTGATTTTTTCATTATTGGCATATCTGCATGATTCTACAGTAGTTGAAATGCAAAGTGCAACATTTTACAGATTGATTTCAAATTCTGATAAATGAACAAGGATGTTTGAGATATGAGAAAAGTTCACTTACATATGACAAAGTTAAACAATTTTATCTATGAAATACTTATTTTAGGCAAAGAATCTTATGTTATTCATGAATGAAACTTACTACCATTGTTTTAAAATATTATTTTCAAGTTATGTTCCAATGTCATGAAATACCGACATATTAATGACAATAGCAATGCATTTATTAATTATAGTTACTTGTGTTTAACACATTAAACTGTAAAAAGAATCCCATCTTTTTTATCATGTTATATATTTGTATCCGTAGACCAGTCATGAACAATAATTAATAGTCCCATCTTATTTTGTACGATTAGAATTAAACTCATTTTCAAATGAAGGGTATTATTAAAATAACTGGTTATAAAAATTTAAGGATTCAATATGTTTCCAGTATTATCCTTAATATCCAATATGTTTAGCACCTGTTGATTGTTTACTCTGACAATGGACCAATTCCAATGAAATAAATTCGTTCAAAACAGATTCAATATTCCTTCTTATCAGTAAAATAAGGAAGAAGTTCATTTACAACATGTTCACTTCACTTCCTTTTCTCATAAACATTTTTTTTTAACCCTTGTTAAAAGTTCTTTTGGAGTATTAACAAATTCTTTCGGTTCTCTTCAATTGATTTCTTACAGTAATAGAGTTGCTTAATTATGTTAACTCGAAAAGAGACTAAGATATTTATTTACCAAACAAAAAAAAAGGTAGTGAAGAAGCTTTTTCCAACTATAGTGGTATTAATGTTGGTGTAAAATAGTGCTTGAAAATATATCTTAGTTGTACAGATTAGTTTATATTTTCTTTTATGTGCATAAAATAATTTCTTATACCAATATTTCCTTACTTAGCAGTTCAACATCCTACTAAAGTCGTCATGAAATTAGACCCTTGAGATGAAAAGGAGCTCCTTTGCGAGGTGATGCCACATACGAGCAGGCGGGGGACTGTGAACCAACCTTCCTTGACAGAGCTGGCAGCAGGGCATCTCCCCTACTCTCATCTGTTATCGTCTTCACCTTTGTTCTCTCAGTTCCCTACTGTCTCCTAACCACACTACACCTAATTCACTTTTATACTCCTACTTACTGTATTTTTTTTTAACCAGCTTGATCAAGGATTTTATAATTGTTTTACGAATTGTGTAAGACTCTGCTTGAATTTGAAATATTCACTTTGAAATGTTCGCTACCTCTTGAATTTTTTGGTTCTGGCCTGGTCAAGATTTTTCTGGCTATGTTTGATTGAAGATGGATCCTCAACCAAGTACCCCGACTCCTTCAAGGAAACGCTCACCAAGAATGGCAGATTTACTGAAGAAGGATTTGGGAAGTTGATCATTTGAAACATTTACAATTTTCTGAACTGAATCCATTAGCAAATGAAAGCAATCGAAAAACCATAGACTTGAAAAAAAACTAAACATGGTTGCTGCAATGACAGGGGTTAGTCAATCGTCAGTTCAGAGAGCCTTGAAAGATAGTGAATCCTGTTTAACCTCTTGCACCTTTTAACCTTGTACCGTTTAACCTTTTAACCGAAAGATTTTACAAATCTCGACGACTTTGAAAAAATGTCAGAAAAACAATATCTGAATTTTACGACAAACGTTGAATTAACTACTAAGGATTAGAAGGTTCCGTTCTTTGTATTCTTAAAAACTTGAGCTTTCATTATCAGAAAGGTAATGATAGAAGAACGTTTTTAATGGAATGGGGTGATATTTACTTGGAATTTAATTGGAATGGTTTACAAAAAATTTACCGGAGGCCCTCACTGAACCATCAGTTATAATCATGGACAATGCTCCATATCATTTTGTTTTTGGAGAAAAAGTTCCAAATAACAATTGGAGAAATGAAAACAATTCAATTCTTGGAAAAAAAAGGAATCCAATTTAACAAAACTTGAATTAATGACCCTTGTTGAACTTTGTTTTATATTTCAAAAGCTCAATTCATTATTGCAAATACAGTTGCAGCTAAACAATTCTACTTATTCTTATTTACTTAACAAGCCTTTTTCACTTATTGCTTTAACATATTCTATAACAATGTAATATTAAACAATAACCTATCACTAATTGAAGGGTTTGCTACAAAAAGGAGGTAGCTCCATCCCATAGCTGTTGGGAGTTAGAAACACTTTCTTGTGTCAAAAAAAAACCTCTTTTATTTGGCACAAAAAGGATGCAGCTGCAATCGTAATATGTAAACACCATAATTGAAAGTAAGCAACAACAATATTTTTACATAACTTAAAATTTGAATTTTTTAAACGTTTTGTTTGGTTTCCCAACAAATGGAAAAATTGGAGCTACCTCCTTTTTGCAGCAAACCCTTCAATTTGCTAATTGCTTAATGATTGGTATTATCGAAGTAAAGGGGTCATGTGGATAGAAGAGT
Source organism: Acanthosoma haemorrhoidale (assembly GCA_930367205.1). Lineage (NCBI taxonomy): Eukaryota > Metazoa > Arthropoda > Insecta > Hemiptera > Acanthosomatidae > Acanthosoma > Acanthosoma haemorrhoidale. Next base: position 63,096,089 of record OV884009.1, read on the forward strand.
TGTAGTGCACTGAGTGGCAACAGAGCTTGTCATGTATTGCGGGTCTCAAACTTCTTGTAATTTTGTGACAGCAACTATAGTAAGATTGGGCCACTATTATTAGCCACTACCAGTATTGTTGGTTTGTGCTGTCACTATCAAGTTGTGGTTATATAGAATTGTTCTTGTGAAGTTAGCAACTCTATATTTGCCTTGTCAGGCCATCAAATGTCATAAAGGCTTACATTACTGCTCTTTGAGATATGTCTATACTTACCAAGTAATCCGGGTAGCCTAGCAATGTTATCAACTTGAAGGTAGAAGTTTGTATCTTAGATTCGCCAATTGCATTCTCCTATCCGACATTATTAAAAGGCATGTTGATGCATCTTCTAAACCTCTGGTGGGCCAAATTCCTTGGGGTAGTTACAATTACTTTACTCTGAACTTGTACAGTGTATTTTCCACAATCCATGACAATGAGAGCCAGTTATTTTTTTCACTATCCACTCATCATTTTGACACTCCTACTGGCCTACTTTTTTTCTTTTTTTTTTTGTATGGCGTAGTACAGTTTTATGCCATCCCTTTGATATCTTTTTTCTAATTTAAAACCACAATATTTGAGTAACTACTATAGTTCATCTAGTCCAGGTGCTTTGTTGACATCAGACACTTCATCATTGGGTTACTCAGAGCTTCCATGGTAATATAGTCCAAAGATTGGTGAGGGTTATGGAGGTTTAGTAGGCAATCTAGGCTTGTATAATATTTTTGGAAAAACTTTCGGATTTAATTGATAATTCTTAACTTATCGACTTCTTGAAGTTCTTGGTTTTTCATCTGTAATTTTTTCACATGATGTGATAACTTTTCTTCTTTCCTCCTGACCTAATACCCTTCAGTACTCCTTTTGGTTCATTTCTGCAGGATTATGCTATAATTCAAATTTTCGTCTTTAAGTGATAAACTGACAGTCCTCATCAAACCAGGTTTGTTAACTGCCTCTTCTACCTTCTGGTGTGCGCTTAATACTTAAGCACAGCTCACCCACCCCTGATGTGTACCAGATTTCTCTTGATTTAATTACTTAGTTGTTTGGAATATCCTTTCTTTAACCATTGATCAGAGTACATATTTGCAGGTTCCTGTAAAGATTCTGATATCCATCAGATTTGATTTGCTTCTTGAGGTAATTGGGAAGCTATCATTCTGATTTTTTGTTCATCCATTTTAGAGGGATATTGACATGGCCACTAATATTATAAAAAATGAATTTAGGCTTATACATTTACTGTTGTCAGAGATTAGAATTGTTTAATTTTTGACAGATATCTCATCATTATTTATGTGTTGAAAAATGTATTATTATCATTTTCCTTCTTCTTTATTTTGCAGACAGAACATAGTTATGGGCAGTAAATTGTTATGTTACTAGACCTTGGATTGCTACAAGAAAACGTGGATTGTAACAAAAAAACGTGGATTGTAACAAGAAAACGTGGATTGCTTAAAATAAGTACCTGAATACTCTTGGGCATTGTCATTTTCATTTAAGGCGCAATAATGGCTTTTGTATGTGATTTTATTAGTTAAGTCTTACTTTCAGTGCAGATATTGTCTCTGAAAAATTGTATGAGTGATTTCAGTTTTATAAACAATATTATAGCTCTCGATATGTATTTAATTAGAATGCAAGTGATGTTTAATCAAACCTTGTTGAAATAACAAAAATTACAAGTCATAACAAACAAACCAATCAGGAATCTAAACATTTCAGAATTAGTTTTGCTATTCAAATAATGTATTAATAAGATATCTTCAAAAGAAGTTAAAATTATGGTTAAAAACAACAGCTGTAGTTAGTTTGTTGAATCTCAAGGGCGTTTAGGTGTACTCACTTGGCTGAGCTGGTTTTGGCATTTAGTTGTTTCTAATGTTTACATGTACAATAGTGGTTTCATTTATGTCAAACTATGCATCTTATACATTATAATATTTTTTAAGCATTTATGTCAATTAATATATCTCCATATGGTCCAGGAGCTAACAATTTTTTAGCTTATTCATGAACAGCAGAGGATTTGCTTAGCGGATATGGAAGATCTCAACATTTAGTTTGAAGAAAAATTTTGTCTGGCAGTTTCTTTGGGCGGCTTTGGTGTGTAGAATTTTTCAAAATTGACTTGAATTACCTGATAAGAGGTAAGCTTGTGAAACAGTTTATTTCAGTCTTGAGACTGTCCTGAAGTGTCTCGCATACAATCTGACATAATATCTTGGTAGGTTGGACCGACCTGCAATGATGGAAAATATTTTGAAGAAATTCAAATAAGTTTTATTACCTAATATTATTTTTAATATTTAAATATGTATTAAAGCTTCCTAGCTTCCTGTATTTAGAATGGTGTTTTAAAAAAACCAGGAGCTTTTTGGGGTTAAAAATTTTTCTGGTTTATCAGATATTTTGTTAGATTGTATGCGAGATTGTTTGTATAGTCTATAGATAGTACAGCGAGATATTTAGGACAGTCTCAAGACTGAAATAAACTATTACACAAGCTTTCCACTTGTGACAAAATTTAACTTGATTTTTTGAAATTGTACACGCCAAAGTCACTCTGAGAAACTGCCTGACAAAATATTTCTTTGAACTAAATGATGAGATCTTCCATATCCGCTAGTCAAACCTTCTGCTACTCATGATGTAGTTAAAAATTACTAGCTCCTGGACTAATATTATTTGGCTGTATTTGTTTTCAATAATTATTATCAAGTCAACAACTTTGCTTGATTTTTCTGACTCCTATCCCAATGTAGAAGGGACAGCTGTTTCATGTTTTTATAATACATAATCCTTTCTTCCTTTCCTAATATCAATTCTTATTATTACTAATATCACACTTTTGTTATTAGATTTTTTTTCATGTTTTTTGATTCCTAGAACATAAGGCTTTCACAAAATCACTCTATCCCTTCCGATCCTCCACCAGTTTCTCTCTTAACCTCTCTCCATGTCATCCCTTGGCCCTGCAACTCTCTCCACAGTTCTTCTCCAACAGAGGCTGGGCCTTCCAACATGTCTCTTGCCTTGTGGAATCCCCTCGAGGTCGGGCCTGCTGACTTAGGTTGTCTCTTTCCTTCTCAGAGTGTGTGGCTAAGCCAGTCATATTTCTTTTTAGTCAGCTGAAGTTTTATGGATGTTCCTCTCGTCACAGTCAACATTGGTTATACTTTCCAGCCATTGAATTCCTGGATTAAATAACTGCATTCAATGGTCAATAGTATGTAGTAAGATAGTGGTTGATGCTCACATTTAAAACTGAAACCATTTGTTAAAATAATGGTAATTTGTTAGCAGAACATATCAGCGCTTAAATCAAGTAAAATTATTTATTATTTTTACATTTTAGTTAAAATTTCTTATTATATATTTAATTGTTAATAAGATATATATATATATCACTTTAATGGCCAGTCAAACTATTTTATATTGTGAGTTCATTGTTAGCCATGAGAATATAAATGAGTTTAAGGTTTTGTTGAGAGATTGACTTGGGTTTATTTTTGCTAATATATGTTGAATAGCAGTTATGAGAACTATAAGGAATTTTATACATACATTGTGTAAGTAGGTTAGGCGGAATGGGATCTTTGAGTATGGAAAAAGTTTTGTTTTATTTTATTGTTGGTTTTTTGGCCAATTTGTTATAAAATATTTAGTTTTTGGTTGTTTTATTTTATTCTGTCAGAAATGCCAGGTTTTTAAGTGAGGGATCTAAACAGAGCAGGTAGGTTAATGTGAGGTGTGGATATGTTTCAGTTTAGGTTGGATGGAGAGTGATAATCTCTCCAAGCTGATCTCAGCACAACAAAACCTTCAACTCATTTGTATATATTATGGTATTAGAAATTCTATTTTGACTTGTATGTTTTAAAGTTATTGTAAATAATGTTGGTATTTAGTTAATGTAAGGTGAAACTTTATTTATCATTTATTATTTATCTCCTTCTTGTAACCCTGCAAGAAGTGAGTTGTTTTTCATCTTTAAATATATTACATGCACATGATTTATATAAATATAGTTTTAAAGTACATGTTTAAATTGTGATATATTACAAATATGTGTTATGAAATGAGTTTTAATTGGTTTTAAGGCATCCACTTTTTCGTTGAAGGTTTATACCAACCCCGGTCACCAAATCATGGCTGATTTTTATGTAAATTACTTCATAAATCCAGTTTCACTTCACCAACTTATTATACTTATTAAAAATAGTTTTTATCTGTCATGATAATCAGCAAAGAAAATTAGGCCCTATGTTCAGGGTTCACTAAAATGTATTGTTCTTTCATAGACGGTTATAGTAATATACTTATGTTGTACACAATATTCAAGGCATCCTCATTTTGTATCAACCACTTGGTTTATTGTTCTTTAGGCTGCCATGAAATATAATTAAGAACATCCAAATGAGAATTTACGATAAGGAAAATTTATGACGTTTATGGTCCTAGTGAGGTGGGTTAGAAATCCAACACTTATCATTCCGTTTCACCAACACCAATATCTAAAGAAACACTAATTAGCACTTGTGCCAACCAAAAAAAGTTAAAAAAAAAAAAGGGTAAATAATTGAGAAAGAGCCTCCCCGCCTTGTTCTGCTATTTGTTTTTAATTGATCTTGATACTTTGTTTTATTCATTTCTAAGTTATAAGTTTGAGAATTTAAAATGTAGTTAATATTTATGGGAATCACGTTCACTCAATCACAGAGGCAACCTGTTGCCAAGTCAAGGCCTCCTGAACAACCCAGAAGTATTTATCCAGTGATACTGCTCTATACTTTCAGAACAATACCCTGGATTATGCTGAATATGTTTAGGATAAAATACAATAATGAGAAGATCTCAAAAAAAAATTGAACATAAAAAAGTTTCTTAAGTTCTCTGCCTTTCAATCTTTCTCAAGTCACAGCTCAAAGGCTATCTAAAATTTAAAGTTCTAATTTTGTCTTAAGACCGGTAACATAAAAAGAGATTCATTGATATTCCAAGAATAAGGTTTTGAGAGCAAAGGGAGAAACTGGTTATTGCGTTTGATACCTTTTTTTTTTTGTTAATATTTTAGTAATTCATATTTTTTTCTCAGTGACTGAGATAATTTAACGAATAAAATGTAGTATTTTTCATTAAAATAATGTGTATTTTTTTCCCATGCATTTAATAACAATTCCCTTTATTTGTTAAATATTATATCGCTTTTTAATGGATTGTCAATATTTTATGTTATTGTTAATCAATTTGTGATAACTGTCATCACTGTTTTAATCTGTTACACTGTCTTAATATCATATCACTGTTATGATCTTTAGCCTTTTTTAATCCCTTATTATTATTCAATATGTTATCACTATAATAATATGTTATTTATTATAATCTGTCATCACCATTATGATGTGTTATTACTATTTAATATGTTATCAATATTTTATTTGTTAATATTATAATATGTTAACCATTCTTGTCTATCTGTCTTTGTCTGGATCCTGACCTATATAACTCCAAACAGACACAATTTGAACTCAAATCAAAATAGCAATTCCTTCAGAAACTTTCCCTCTGATGCCTCCTCCTAAGAAGTCATCTTGGTTTTACCTAACGTATAAAATTCATATTTTATATCTACCTCCTCAATCTCTTCACCATCCTACTCTCCCCATCTAACTTTTCCTGTGAACCATCATTTAACTGCAATGATTTCTATTTTTCCTACATCTCTCCCACATTCCATATATCCTCTGTAATGAGATCAACGCACTACTGCTACTGGCTCTGACATTATATAAGTTATAATTTATTCCTCCAGAATTCAGTATTCCCAGTTTCTTGAAAAAAAAAAGTCATTGTCCAACCTTTAGAAAAAATCCCAATCCAGGATCACCAAAAGACTATTGCCCATTCTTCATCCTTTCTAACCTCTTAAATGATTATTGCAATTTCAAATCTCTAATTTCCTTGAAGAGTCCAAACTTCTTGATTCTATCTGTCCTGGATATTCCAGTCACTTTGAGATGTTAATATTACTAAAGTTTATTAGCTAAGAGAATTCTGTTGAAAAACCTGTGAAAGTGAAGCCAATCTAACTTGGCTCCTTCCACATACAGTGTCTGTTTCCGCTCGACTCCCTTTGTCCCTTCAAGATTCATTGCCATTTTGTCATTTGGCTGGTGGGGGTAAGATGTAGAGAAACATTGGATAGTTGTGCCCCACTACTCAGAGGCATTCTCTTGGCGACCGGACTGTAGTGACCTTGATGCATCAACAAATATTAATCCGTTTTTCTAAATTAAAATCATTAACCTTTTCTATAGCTCAAGCTGTAATTATCTTTAATCACCAACCCCTAACTGCTTACCTATCCTCAGGTGTATCCCATGGATTGAGCATTTCTCCTATTTTTTAGTTCCTATGTAAATTATCTCCTTAAATCCATTCATCATCATCTTTACACTGACAACTCTCAAATCTATTTTGATTTGAAATTTTCCCACTCTAATTATAACTTTTTCCAATACTCAGGAAGACCTAGATCATATCAGTGCTTTGTCAAAAGTAAATAAATTAAGGTTGAACGCTGCAAAAACTCAGGCTATTGCTATAGGCTCCAATTTCTTCCTCAGATTTAGTGCCAACTTTCCTGTCTTAAACATAAATGTTTATCTTATCACTTTCTGCTCCTTCATTAAAAATTCAGACATCACCATTAACCGAACCCTCTCCTTAATTGAATGTACCGACAGTCAATAGATACCATTTTCTTCCCCAGCCTACACAATTCCTGGTATTCTCCCCCACCCCCCCCCCACATGTTGTGGTATATGGGGATCTCTCAGTAGGACTTGGGAATAGATTGAACCAATTCATGAATTGGTCGACAAGATTTGCCCACTGTGCTCCTAGATCTCCCATCTCTACATTGAGTTAGAGTGGCTCTTCCCCACCTTCTGTAGACAGCATTTCCTTAATTCATACCTTTTCTAAATTCTCACCACCCTCTCTATATTTACAATTTCTTACTGTTCAAATATCCAGTCTATTCAACGAAAACAAGATCCTGTCTTTCTGAACTTTATAACTCGTCCCGGAATCCTGCAGCATACTACTATTTCTTTCTTGCCAACTACATAATTTCCTATCATTATCTCTCTCCTAATACCCACATGCTTTATCCTAACATGCCTTCAAGGTCCAACACCTGCTCATCAACCAGACAGACACTTGCTAGCTACAGAATTATTTATTTTATTCATAGGGAAGGAACATGGTCCCAGAATAAAGTTTTTATTATTCTATTCTAAATGTACATTCATATATATGCTATATTCGATTTTAATAGCGTAGCGCATCATGATTTCCTACTAGAAGATACTACGGTCAATAAAGTATAATGCTTGGAAGTAATGCGCCGTTTACGTGAAGCGATCCGACTTTTAAGACCGGAATTGTAGCAAAACACTTCGTGGAAATTGCATCAAGATAACTCACACCTCACTAATTGTTCGTAATTTTTTAGCAAAAAGCTGCATTGTATCTACCAGACATGGCTCCCTGCGACTTCTTTTTTTTACGGAAGTTGGAAAAAACCTTGAAGGACGACGCTTTGACACCATTAATGAGATAAAAGAAGAATCGCTGAAGGAGCTAAGAGCTATATCGAACAGTGCTTCGAAGATAGGAAAAAGCACTGGCACAAATGTATTATATCTGAGGGGAATTACTTTGAAGAGGACAAAATTGCTATCGATGAATAAATACAAAATTTTTAAGATAAAAAAAATGCTGGTTACTTTTTGATCAAACATCGTATATATATATATTTCTTTTAATGATTTTTATTGCGTAGAGTGATCTTTGTTTGGTGTTAATGAGTAATTTGCAATAAAATTAGATAAATAAAGAAGTTGAACTTCATAATTTATACAATAATAATATATGAAAATAACATACTAAGGCAGGTATAGAACACACTCGATTCATATTCAGACAATAGACCGGACATAAATTAAATTCCTGGAGGTGTGCAAACAGAACCCGATATCAACATTGAGCTCCTGAAAAAAAAACACCTATACATACATTGAAGAGACAACTACCCACTTATGAGTTTGGGCCTCCTCCAGGAGGCTCCGCCGCCAATTGGCATGTGCCTCTGCCACCCAACCCATCTCATCTAGTACAGAACTTCCATTGTTAGTTTCTTGGGGATCTCAGAATCGTTTGTACAGGCCAGCTGCCCAGCCCAATGGAGCCTCATGCCTATCTTGATGAACAGATCTATGCCACTGTACAACTCCTCCGGTTCTCTGTTCTCTCACTTTCTCCAGGTATCGCCTATCCTTACAGGTTTGTATATTTTTTTATATTTCGTATATTTTTCTGAGGATAGATTTCTCAAAAGCGAGGAGCTGATTTTCATCAACTCCTCGTGTCATGGTCAAAGCTTTGGAACCATATGTGAGAATAAGACATATCAGTGTTTTATATAGCCTTTGTCACCTCTGAGAAGTATTGGCTTTTAATTTGCCCACCAAGTCCAAAGAAGCAGAGGTAGACTGTAATCCTCCTACTTATACATCCAGAACTTCGTCATTCCACGAGTTAACCTCACATCCCAATTACAGAACACTATCTACTCTAGAATCTGTATGCTCCAACATCACAGTATCTATCCAGGTTTACATCTCAACTAACATACCTACATCTCCCTCCCCCTCATACATGGCTAAGTAATATTCTTTTGCATCCTTTTCAAGATTATATTGCCTTTTTTAGTGTTGTCTTCGATATCGAACCCACAATGTCAACCATGCAAAGAAAACGAAATATTCACAACAGTCCATTGAGCATGCCTGCAAGATCCAAACACACTAACACTGATTAGTCCATCCAGTGTTATAAGAAGATTAAAGTATACTATACTTACTTACTTCTATGCAGGTGCATTTTTCAAATCTTTCACTTGACCCTGCCTCCTAACCCCCGAATCCTACTGTGGTGATTTAATCCCACTCCTGTGGGGGAAACTTTCCCTACTTTGTATTGTTTTACCTTGTCTAACCTGACTCATAACATTGTTACCTTCCGTAAATTCACTCTATTCTACTGTTGATGTTTTAAGCTAATAAAAACCTTTTTAAGGGTTAAACATTCGTTTTTCTTTCACCACAATTTTATTAGCTCAATAAAATTCTCTTTCATTCGTGTTTTGAAGTTTCGGGCTCCGCGATATTTACAGTGCCGTCGTTTGGTTTGTGATTTCGTTTTTTACATTAAACATTTGTAATCCGCGATGGACAGGTATCTAAAGCCCGGTAAATTCAGTGCCAGTCCAGATTCGCCATCTGCTGGAAAGGAGTTCTCACATTGGCTGAAAACCTTCGAAAACTTCATGTCCTTGTCTATCAAAGCATTGGAAGACGCTGACAAACTGAAGGTACTCCAAAATTTCCTTTCGTTCAATGTTTATGAACTGATCTCAGAAACTACTACATATGTTGAAGCGATAGAAACTCTGACTAAGATCTATGTTAAGGAGAAAGGGGAAATATTTGCACGTCACATTTTGGCTATGCGTAAACAACAACAAAGCGAGAGTGTTGACCAATACGTTCAAGCTCTGAGACTGTTGGCAAAGGATTGTAACTTCAAAGCTGTTTCTGCTGAAGATCATAAAAATCAGTATATTCGTGATTCTCTTATTAATGGACTGCTTTCTTCTCAAATCCGTCAACGATTACTTGAGGAGTCTAAAACATTGAGCCTTGATGACGTCATCCACCGCGCACAAGCTCTCGAGCTGGCCCATAAACAAGCTGAAGGATACTCAAATGGCGCTAATGATTTCTCTTGCTCGGCAATTGGGAGGAACTCCTCCCATTCTGGTGCACAATCCGTTGACCCCGGCTCTCAGACACCCAAATCAGATGATCTGAACGATCTTTGTGCTGGAACGGGTCAGAAGAAGGGCAGCCATTGTTTCTTTTGTGGATTTAGCCGCCATCCGCGCTCAGCTTGCCCCGCTCTTGAATCAGAGTGTGCCAATTGCAAAATCAAGGGCCACTATGCCCGTGTATGTCGGAAAGCTAAGAAAAATGCTCAGAAAACCAAACCTGTATCTACAGCTATTTTAGCATCACTGAATGACAGGTTTTTACCTCAGTTAAGCCATGCTGTTACCCCTGCTCTTGTGAATGGAATCCCCTGTAACTGCCTCGTGGACACTGGGAGTTCTAGTAGCTTCGTCAGCCTTGACTTTGTCCGTGAACATAACATTCAAGTTATGCCTGATGCAGGACGAGTATCGATGGCATCCACGTCGTTATGGACCAAAGTTGAGGGTTTTATTCTCGTAAAGCTAGAAATTGCTGAACACACTAACACTAAATGTAAGTTGACTGTTTTGAAAGAACTCTGTTCCGATGTTCCCATTGGACACGATATACTCAGAGCACACTCAAATATTCTGCTAAAATTTGGTGGAGACAAGGCACCTCTCACAATCTGTTCGTATACTGTAGCTAAGATTGGCCCTGTACGTCTCTTTGACCATCTCTCTCCTAACTGTCACGCCAATACTGTGACGAAGACACTCAGTTTATCAAGACAGAAATCACTCGGTTGCTTTCCGAAGGAGTGATTGAGCCCTGCAATTCACCATGGAGAGCTCAGGTATTGGTTGTAAATAACAATGGAAATAAGAGACTTGTGGTGGACTATTCTCAAACAATAAATAGGTATACACTACTTGATGCCTACCCCTTGCCAAATGTTGACCAACTTGTCAGAAAAGTTGCTAATTACAAGCATTACAGTGTCGTGGACTTACGGCGGGCGTATCATCAGATCCCAATATGTGAAGATGAGAAGAAATATACTGGTTTTGAAGCAATGGGTAAGCTTTATCAGTTCACACGCATACCCTTTGGCGTGACTAATGGAGTAGCCTGCTTCCAACGCGCAATAGACCAAATAATAACCGCCGAAAACCTCACTGGAGTTTATTCATACCTCGATGACATCACTGTCTGTGGAATGGATAAGGCTGACCATGACCTGAATCTAAACAAACTTATGTTGACACTCGATAAACTCGGCATCGAAATCAACAAGGAGAAGAGTAAATTTCATCTTGCAAGCGTAAAACTTCTGGGACATCTCGTTTCATTCCATTCTATCAAGCCAGATCCTGCACGGCTTGCCCCGTTGTTGAATATGCCACTGTCACATAACTCTGAATCACTGAAGAGAGCTCTTGGTTTCTTTGCTCATTACTCGAAGTGGTTACCGATATTTTCAGATAAAATCCGGGCCTTGATTGATGCCAAAACATTTCCGCTGAATCCATCGGCTGCTTCTGCTTTCGAAAAGCTAAAAAAGGATATTGCCAACTCGGTCGTCACAACCATTGATGAATCTCGCCCGCTTATAGTGGAAACCGATGCCTCTACGTTTGCACTGGCAGCTACCCTTAGTCAAGATGGACGGCCGGTTGCATTTTTTTCACGATCACTAAGCAAATCCGAAATCAGTGGTCATCCATCAATTGAAAAAGAGGCCGCGGCAATTGTTGAATCCTTGAAACATTGGAGAGCATTTCTTCTTGGCAAACATTTTCGCCTTATAACTGATCAGGAGGCTCTGTCTTTCATTTTCGACCGAAAGCATGGGAGTAAGTTGAAAAATGAGAAGATCACAAGATGGCGGCTAGAGCTAGCTCCGTTCGTTTATGATATAACTTACCGTCCCGGTGAGGACAACACCAAGGCAGACACTCCTCTCTCCCGTGTCTGTAATGCTTCCATTTCTACCGACTTGCTCCAGCTTCACCAATCGTTGTGCCATCCTGGTATTACACGTATGTACCATTGGCTCAAATGTAAGAACATTCCCTATTCACTCGAGGATGTCAAGAAGATGACTTCAAGCTGTACCATCTGTGCTGAAGTAAAACCTAGGTACTTGAAAACTTCTGGAACCCTAGTAGAGGCCACCTCTTCATTCGAACGCATCAACATAGATTTAAAAGGCCCTCTTCCTTCCAAATCACGGAACTTTTACCTCCCCACCATCATCGACGAGTATTCCAGGTTCCCTTTTGCAAATGCCTGTCATGATGTTTCTGCCGCCACTGTGGTTGATTTTCTCAAAAACCTCTTCTGTTTGTTTGGAATGCCAGCCTATGTCCAGGCTCACCGGAGAGCTTCCTTCATGTCTAGAGAAGTCAAGGACTTCCTCCATTCAAACGGTGTAGCCACCAGCAGAACAACCCCGTATAATCCAGCAGGAAACGGACAAATTGAACGCCTCAATGGGACTCTATGGAAAACCATTTGTCTCTCTTTGAAGACTCAAGGACTGCGGACGGAGGACTGGGAGAGGGTCCTACAGGAACCCCTCCACGCCATTCGTTCTCTACTTTGCACAGCGACTAACTCCACTCCCCACGAACGATTTTTCCAGTCATCCTCGCCGCACAGCCAATGGAGTCACCTTGCCGTCTTGGTTAACCCCTGGTCCTGTGCTCGCCAAAAGGAACGTGCGACTCAGTAAATACGAAGAACCTGTCGAATAAGTGGAATTACTTGAGGCTAATCCACAGTACGCCCAGATTCGCAGGAAGGGTGGATCAGAGTCAACCGTGTCCCTGAGACAATTGGCACCTAGAGGAACTCCTGAAGTGTCAGAGCAGCCTTGCCCTAAGGATGATGAACCCGATGCAATATTGGAGCCCCCTCGCATGGAACCTCCAGATGAATCATCTGCCGCTCCATCTGTTCACGGCCCTCCCTCTGTTGAAGTTAGATTACCTGTGTGTCCCTCAAGACCTCGACGTGTGTCCAAGGCTCTATCTATCTTACCTTAAAGACTATATAACAAATTAAAATCCTTAAATGTTGTAAACCATGAATGATGTTTCAAATCCTTTTTGTTTTTTTGTATTTGTATGTACTTTAAATTTTGCCAAATGTTTCCTCAAAAACCCAGGGTGAATGTGGTGATTTAATCCCACTCCTGTGGGGGAAACTTTCCCTACTTTGTATTGTTTTACCTTGTCTAACCTGACTCATAACATTGTTACCTTCTGTAAATTCACTCTATTCTACTGTTGATGTTTTAAGCTAATAAAAACCTTTTTAAGGGTTAAACATTCGTTTTTCTTTCACCACACCTACTATACACCTATCACTCCTATAAATTTTAAAACCATAGCTACTTGTAAAAACTATGGAATATTCAAAATAAATACTTAGTATCAAACGTAATTAATTGAATTTGATGTTGAAAATCAGGTCTCCCGAGTAATAAGTGCCAAGAGATGAACGGTTTATTGTACTACACAAGCTTCGGAATCGGGTTTCAACTGCTACTGAGACTGCTCAACTTCTTCGTACAACTCGGGGAGTAGCAATACGTGCAGAAACTGATTAAATAAGACATGCTGAAGTGAATTTTAACCCTCAGAGACCAGAATCAGGGCCAATGTTGACCAGAGAACATTGTAGAGCTCTGTGTTTGCCGTCGAAGAAATTCCAAGGTGGTCAGCATACCCCGCTGCTCCCTCTGAGCAACATTCAGACATCCGAAGACATCCCAGCAGACCAAAGCGGTCGGAAGAGTAATGGGATGGAATCTACTTTCAAGCCAATTGGTGAGGATGGCTTCCGATAGGCTGTCTTATGCAACAGGACCACTGGCCCTCTATATCTATCATTCCCTTCTGAAACAGAGCTTAGTAAAACCGTAATTGTTTGAAAGATTTTCGTGTGTTACATCAAGAATTTATTCCTTGGTTTTTGACAATGGCCATTTTCTCTGCTTACGGATGCTCTAATAGGACAAACCGCAAACGGAATTGGGGGAGTTAATTCACTTCTTTGCTCAGAATATTTCAGTGTTCAGAACCGACTTGAGAGAAAATGCAGTTTCAAACACATTTTCTTTCATCCAGCTCATTTGTAGCCACCAATTAGAAAGGTATGTACTATAAATTAGAAATCAAACAAATTGTACATCTAATTAACCATAAGAAATGGTTTTTTAAATCATGGGCCAAAAACGTTAAAATTTGTTAATCGATAAAAATGTTATAGCACTTTAACTTGTCCTTATTAACCTTACTAAGCCTTATTAAATTTACATTTATTATTGTTATAAAACTATTTTCTCTCACTACTCTACTAACACAAACAACGATTTTCTGAAAAATTCTAAATAAAAACATGTTTACTGTTTTCATTCCTTTTACCAAAAAACAAAAAAAACAAGTTTTTCTTTATCAGTAATTCTTAAAGTTTAAGGAGTAAACTTGAAGTAAACAAGAATTCAGGGGAAAGTTTTCAAAACATTTTATTTATAAAATCGATGTAGGTACATCTACATGTGAGCATAAAAGGCTTGCTTCAAATATTATTCTCGAATGAAGCTATAAATTACTTTTAGGTTTAGTTTTGAGTGAAATATATTGTATTTTTGCGTAAAAATTTAAATGTAAATGATGATGGTAAAATAAGATTTCGTAAAAGATCTGTTTTGAAGTATATTTGTAAACACATATTATTTAATCAGACCTGTAGTTATTATACCCTTGATTCTGTTATATTATAAAACATTCAAATGGTATAGAAGAAATTGTGATAAAACCGTCAGTAAGAATTAAAAAAATTGGATATTTAATAAAAGAACAGGAAAACCCATTTCAAAACTCTTCCACCCTCCTAGATACTAATAGAGCCGGATCCGTTGTTCCTTTTTGGGAATAGTTCATTTGCACTAGTTCGTTCACGAACCTTTTCATTGTTTGAGCGCCAACAATTAATTTTATGATAAGGTTTATTTTTAGTGATAAGTTTTATTTACTGATGGTGATTGCTCATGGTTCACCTTAAACTGTAATAAATCTTTATGTTATGGAATATTTTGTAGATGCCCATTATTTCCCTCTACCAACCCAAGGGAACATATATTCTGTTGTTAATTTATTGCTCTCTAATGGAAGAAATAAGACTCTTGTTGCTACTTTAAAAAGAAAAGTTTTTTCTTGTGAGTTTATTGAAGAAAATAATATACTGTTACCAGTTATAAAAGAAGTTCCATTTACATATATTCCAAGTAGGTAGTACAATCCATTACTTGTCCTGATATTAAATTATAATTATTAAATTAAAATCATGTTAATTTAAACATCCCCTGACTGGAGATTAGGAGGTTCTAGGTTCGAATTTGGCACTGCCAAAATCTTTTGGCTTCTTAATAATTAAGTTAATCTATGTTTGGAATAAAGATAGTCTGAGTTATGTTTTGGTTTTCTTCTTCTCTTTTTGGCTCAGCCTATCCAATAGTTATTTTGCATGACCCATTTGTAATGTCCAGTGCTTAAATTTGACCTATCTTAGGATTGTCTAGTCACATTGCCATGACGGATTGCTCCTGGTAGGTCAACAGGTCCTGTTTCCCCGGCTTAATGTCTGAGCTATATGGTTCTGTTTCTAAAGGTCTTATCTCCTTACCTACTGCTACCAATTTTCTTACACTTGTTAAATATTGGCCACTCTATCAAATTATGTGTAATGGTTAGTTGAGTGTTAAAGTTAATAAGATTTATACTTTGCTACCTCCTACAACATGGGAGAAGCAGGGAGTTCCTGAAAAGTACTGTGCAATACAAATCAGCATTACATGGGGTATAAAGAGAAATATGTAGTTATTTTTAGAATTTATTACCTATTATAATGTCATTATAAATATTAACCTTATTATTATTTAAATAATATGGTTAAGTGTTTATTTTGATGCTACTGTACATTAGTTTTGAACTGACTCTAGAATTATCTCCTAGTTTTTCTAAATCCCCCTCATAGCAGTATCATTTACGTAATATAATCCTGGTATGTCTGCAATATGTTCTTCTCATACCATAATTCGACACAATTTTGATTATTTTATCAACTGAAAATAGCATGGGTTAACATTGTAAATTTTAGTTGTTATATTGATCTTACTATTCTGGTAATATTTAACATGTGTTTTTTTTTTATTGTTAAATCATATTCTGAAATTCATGAAACATCTAGTGACATACAAATTTATTTATTTTGCTGTATCTTAACAATATTGGACATCAAATTTGAGTAAAAACTATAGATTTGTATTGTGCATAAGCAAAGTCTTGACAGTGACCAGTCCCATAGTAACCTATTGGTTTAATTGATTGACCAAACAGTAATTGATCAGTGCATGCAATAACTTTTATAATACCATCTCATAGCAGGGGCTCATTAATTATTATGGGATTATGCAATTGCCCCTAGGATATTAGTTGAAATCTACAAGAAAATAGCTCTTAAAATAAGAAACTTTGATTTTCTTAGAAACCACATATTTTTTGAAGCCCTCATAACAAATAATAGCCTATAATAATAATTTGTTTGCTTTTATTTTCTTAGTTTACTGCTACATGTTTGAAGTTATAACTGTTCTTGTGTGTGAAATATATATTTTTTGAATACATATTACCATATTATTAGAGAACAAGCTTCTATAAAGCAATGACTTATTAGTAGAAATGACAATATATCTATGTAAAAAGTAGTTATTTGGTATTAGTTAATGAGGTTGTTTATATATAGCTTATTTACCAACTTTTTGCCTCAATCCACATTTATTATTGTATAGAATCAATTACTAATTATTTATTATATATATTTTTCCTCCTAAAATTCATTTTTGACCCCAATTAATCATTTCTTTACATCACATTTATGATTTATTATTCTATATCCAGGTATTCCCTCCAGGCATGATAAGTATAAGGATTTAACATTTATTATACTAATGCATGAATGTCACAATATATTAATTATACAAACTATTCATTGAGTATACAATTTGTTGAAAATAAGACTGAATAAAAATTACGTCCGACCCAAATAACAAAAAAATGTTTGTATAATTAATATATATTTAAAAATCTGATCCCAAAATTTGATTTTTAAGGAATTAATAAAAAAAATATTACTTTCACATTGTTTTATTCATCTTTATTGTGAATATTTAGGCATTTTGAATTTTATATTCTAATTTAACTTTATTTACCTTCTCTTAAGGTGCCTAAGATTGTTAATAGCTGAAAAAAAATTTTCTAAAAAATGCCTAAATATTCACATACAAACAGAGATTTCTTCTTGACATTTAATCTTTTTTCTGCTTCTGACCATTATTTTTAGCCTCTCCCTGGCTACCCATAGTTTTATTGTCTTCAGCTCTAGCTGGCTTGGAGTACATAGCAGAAGATGATTGATTCTGCTGAGCGTTGGCAGCTCTTTTTTTCCTCTCATTTTCAGCCCTGCACAGCAATTTCTGCTGAAGCTCCCTCATTTGTTTGTGAATATCAACGCCACCTGGGCGAGAATTATTTGGTTTGCTGTTAGGATTCATATTCCTGTTGAACAAAAAAAAGATTAGTTACTATTAAATTTTATTCAGATGACTTATATAAAACTTTTATTACACTTATTCAAACATAAAATGAAAAATACACATAGGTCTGAATCGATTAGCATAAAAAAATACGACACAGGGTGTTGATCCTACCCAGATATTTGTTAAAAACAAATCTTTTATATTCCTATAATAAATAAATTATTTTCCTTTGTTGCAACAATAAAAGTTGAATTCTATTGATCCGGGCAACATGATACTACAGATACAGTTAATACCCTACCTGCACAATATGGCAGGAATTTTTTTTTTTTAATTACCATGTAATTAACTTATTTTATTTTACAAGTAAGCTGGTTTTATTATTTAGCACCATTGAGACATTAAATGAAACTAACACGCTATATATATCATCTCTCTGTGGTGAAATATCAGCTGTCTGTTTGTGTTGATGAGCTAGGCAGGCACTCAGCTGAAAACGATATAAAAAGTAGGTGATTTAGAGGGAGTAGACCAGGTTAGCATATTACAGTACGTAGATCCCGTTGTAGGTGAAAAGACTAGCGAGTAGATTGACAGTAAATGATTCAGAATTTGATACCTTAAAAACAATAAAGATAAATAAGAACATGATTAGAGTATCCTTTAAAATAAAAATGTGTTAAAATATAAGGATATTATAATTACACAAGTACATTCAATGGGAAGAAGAAAATTATACTCTGCTAAGTCTCGGATAATATTTAAATATGATTCTTTTGTTTTTTTGATTGATACATTTGTTTTAAGGAAAGTTCACTTTGGATTAATTTTGTTTAAATTGTCAGATTCTCTTACGGAAGCAGTTTAGGACACAGGCTCGGATAATAACTCAAGAAGAATACTCCAAAACAGAAATAAATATCTGTAAATCATTAAAAAATTGATATGTTTGTTAATTCTAAACATATGTTTTAGGAAAATATATAATAAATATTGTATTTTTTTTCAATTTTTATTGATCAATTTAACCTTTGGTGTGTCATTTGCTGTTATACATGTACATATCAAAATCTTTAATTCATAAAGTAAGCGCACTTTAATTACTGATTCAATTTCGCAATAGCAAAGTCTATAATTTGATTCAAATACTGGTTTACACCTATTTGTATATAAATGTACTACTACAGGAGTTAATATCAATATCAAGAAAACAATGACTTTCACACCATACTTTTAACCTGGATCTGTAAATTACTACTCTCACTAGTTTCAATTGACGAACAGACCTACATACCCATTTGAGATTTACAAAATTAAAATTAATATGTGAATAATTTGCTGACGGAACTAAGTAAAAAACAGATGACAGCTTTAAAAACAATAAATTTGGCTTATCAAGGAATCACAACTGTTCATAATGATATTATGAAGATTTGTGGAGAAGCTCTACTGAACTATGGAAAGATGTAATGTCTATTCAAAATATAAATTTTTCAGATACTTTATCATTTTCATATTTATTTTTAATTATTGTTTGATTATCTTTTTCATTTTCTTTTATTTACCAATATTTTATTTTCATTATATTTTATTTACCAATTTTGTTCTTTCAGTTCATTACATTGTTTATTTTCTTTAGTTTTTGCCTTTTTTTATGCTATACTACTTTTATAGACCCTATTTAATTATTAACTTTATGATTTGTTAGTAGTTTTATTTATTTTTATATTTTTTTTCCGACTAAAACCCTAAATAATTTAACAATTAATCTTAAATTTGTGAATAACTTTCAAATCCATGTAATGTATAATGGGACATGAAAATAAATAGCCTCCTTATAGGATTACTATAAGCATTGAATACTTGTAGCATTGAAATTTATATGAACATCAGGTCATAAGATTGTGGCATAATTTGTTTATTAGGGTTACTATAATATCAGCTTATTGTAAGGCAAAAGTAAGTCTTAATCATTTTTTTCTCTTTATGTTTTTTTATAAATACACACTATTAAGGAATATTATATAATTTTATTTCATGCCTTTCTAGATTATAGTTATATATTCCTGCAAGGAATTACTGTACATTTTGAGATATCAGCTAGAATAAATAAACCTGAAGTATTAACCGATTTTCACTATTTTTTATACACAATGTTTAGAAAGTTCCCAAACATTCAAGTTAACTGCACTGCTTGGAATTCATGAGGGTTGGCTCTGATTGAAGCTCTCACATTTATTTGTTTATCTTGATCCACCAGTAATAATTACTTTTATGGGGCCACATGTTTGTCGTAAAACTTTCCCAACATTCAAGGCTCTTTTACTGTTCGTGTTCATTATCCATGTCTGATTGCCATAGGTGATCAGAAGCATGTATCTTCTGATGAAGAGACCTGGGCCTTATCACCTCCTGCACCACAATAAGACATGTGAGTTTCTGGTCTTAATGTCTGTCATTATGTTATCACTGGCTGTTTTATTTATTGTACAGGTATTTAAATATACTGTATGGATCTGTAAAAATCCAATCTTTACATCTTCCCAAATATTGTTTTTTCAATGCTTATTTCCATCAACATTGAAAATGTATTGTTCCCATTAAAGGTTATTTTAAGAAATTTTTGCATTTCTTGTGGATAGGACAAGAACATATTACTTATTGCCTTGGTCCACTCCTTTCACATCTTCGATGTCTAGAATCTGAAAACTTTGGTAGATATCTTTTTAGGTATCCATTCCTGTGTACTTTACCGTCTCTGTACGCGTTTTATCTATGAAAGAAATTTATTATTTCTATCGCATGATCTTCCAGTCTCCACAAGTGCAATACGTGCGTCAACGTACTGGGTTATGTTGACGAAACTGTTCAATGTTTTTTCAAATAAAGTTAGGAAAATTAAAATCCCACTTCTAGAATCCATTTATTATTAAGTGTACTGAAACTTATTACTAATTGTCCTGGGTATTATATATAGTAATAATAATTTAGTAAAAAATGTTGTGCAGAGTGATTCAATAAGAAAAAAGATTCTTGTAGGCATAAGCTATATTTCAAAGATTAACTTTCAAAAGTGACAATAACAGATGTTTACTGCACAGCCTGTGCCAAGGAAGGATTCATGGATATTTTGGTTCCCAGGAAAGGGGTGATGTCTTCTCTTAAACCTTGCACTAGGTGACCAATATCTTTGCTTTTATTTAGGAATTATACTTTGTTTTAGGTGGTGCAGAAATCATTTCCATTGATGCTTTTAATAGATCAACAAAATTTGATGACTTTTTTATAGGGATTACGATAATCAAGGTGAGGAGATATAATTTTAAACATTACATACATTTTTTGTTGCTGTGAATTTTATTTTGATTGAGTAACTTGAATAAATTTCAGACATATGGGATATTAGTTCAGTTAAGACAATCTCAGTTCTATTAGTTTAAAATTATATTAAGGAAATCAAAATATTCAGGCTTGTTTAATAAACGGATTAAGTCATGGAAGATATACATCTTGAAATGTTTCTTAAAATTCACTTATAAAACGATTAAGTGTTTGTAACACTGACTTAAAGAGCAGATCTATATGTATATACATGTCTTTCTGAACTGAAATCAGCCAGCTATAGCTGTTGTATGTCATTCTGGATCAATTTAGTGTAATTTCATTGTTATAGATTTTCATTGAATTACATTTTTCTCCTTATTATTTTTGACCCGTTAGGTTCATTTTTTGTTGTATAATAAATATTTTTTACTTAAACATAGTGAAAAAGAAAAACGCAGTGATCCACATAGGCAGACGGCATAACATCTCATGAAGAGTAGGGCTAACAGAAAATTGTCATTGTAGTAGATAGGTGGTGCTGAGGTGTAAGTGTGATAAGTGGTAGGTTACCTTTTAACCTTAAATTCAGTTTTCGTAATTTGATTCGCTACTTGTTTATTCAAGTCTCTATTCATTTATCTTTACGAGGGAGAGTAACTCTGTCCAGACCTATCCCCTAAAGAAAAAATCCAATGGTGAGCCAAGGATCTAATCCAGGTAAGCATGCTAATCACTAGACTACGGGAACAGCCACTGTCATATTATAAGGGATGTATACATATTGCAGTACATTTCAGATGAAAAAAAAATTGGGAACATTGGGGGGGATGTGTATCTAATTATTAATTCATAGAATAGCGCATTTCCTTACAGAAAATTCTAAAGAGGTGAATTCACATTTTCTTTGCCACTGTCTTTGTTCTTTGTTTTTCTACTAGTTTTTTTCCAGCTATCTGTTGAAAACTTAAAATCCCTAATAAAATAAACAAACATTTTTCTTAAGTAGTCATTGATTAATGGTAACAAATAAATATTACCCCAACAAGGAGTTGGTCCAGGATCAACACTTCCTCCTAAACATTTTACTTCCTAATCTCGCTGACATTAAATGGAATTTAAGTGGAATTATGCCCCACAATCTACGGTACTATGATAATTCGTCCAACTTGGCAAAACATGCAGCTATTCTATTAAAATAATCATTAGTATATAAATATGCAATAGCAAATCTGCTAACAAATGGGTACCAACCCAGCCCATTCATCATTTTAAGCCCATTTAATTTTTGTGAAATTGATATAACTATGCTACAATAATTATCTATTCACTAATATTATCTGATTTGATGGTTAACAGTGCCCTTAAGAGTAAAAATTTCCTGGTAAGTCTTTAATCCTCAGAGACCTCCTTTTAATGATGCCCAGGATTTCTTAGGACTTTTTGTATGTGAATAATTAATTCACTTTGTTTACTTAAAAAATTTTCTTTTTAGTCTGTGCTTTTCTATCTTTTTGTCATGTAATCTTTCTTTGAATATTACATTTATTCTTGATAATACTCTAAAGATTGTCTAATGGGAGGTAAGCTTTTATTGTGAACTTCCGATCTCCATAATTTTTGTGACCACTAGTTTTTCAATTATTGGCGATAATGAATTTCTTAACCTTATAAGTTATTTGTAGTAGGATAATATCAGGCCTTACTGGCAAAGTAATATCGCTTACAATTTGTCTAGAGATGAAAAGATAATGTAGAAATGTGAATATTAAAATAGTAGCTTGATTTTTTTGAAATAGCCTAAGAAATGGACTTAGGCTACTTTTAAAATAAACAGCTTAAATGTAGTTAATTATATGATGTGTTTTTATTAAGCAATTGAACTCATCTCAAAGTATCAATGATTATAGGAAAGATCACATTCAGCAGAAGACGAGCTTTTTATGTGTGCAAGGTTCCCCAATTATTTTCTAAATTTGTATTGCTTACCTAAGGTCTATTTCTGGTCCTTATCGTTCACTATATGCTGTTTTAAAACAACAATTTTTTCCTCCCTTGAAGTACCTATGTGAAGCTCTGGTTGTACTTGGTTGCAAATGTTAATTGGCTGATTTATTTTTATTTGTAAAATCTTAGCCTTTTCAATATTACAGGTGAAAAACAGGCTAATTATATTAATCGACACCAAATTCAAGGATAACCTACCAACTCTAATTTTGGCAAAGAGACAATGCCATAATTAATCAGCCTATGGATAGCCCAGTAAATACTGAGCAGACAAATTGTCATAAATAATCATACATACTAATGGATGTCTTAGCAGAAAGCAAATGTTGCTGTAAGGCTGGAATATTTTGCAGTGATCACTTAGTACCTTCCTTTTTAGTATTTGACACAATACTACTATATATTCTTATGCTCCAATAATTTGTAATCAAAAGCCAAAATATTTGTATCAACAGACGTTAAATCAGCTCATATTCTAAAGTTAATGAATGTTTTTGTTTCTAATTTCATTCTAAACTGTACAATGTATTTATAGTTATTTATGTACATAATCTGTGATTTGTAAAGACGGAGAAACCAAATATCACTGAAAAATTTGTTTAACTTTGACATTTGATGTTTTTTTTCAATTAACAGTAAGTAATGTTATGTAAATCATTAAAAGGAAAATAACTATGCGAATTTATCCTAATGAAGCCTGTATGAATGAAATTAAAGTATACAAAATCAGTTTTCAAATTTATTGTGAATTGGGCACTGATTTTTCTTAGGACATTAGGTTGAATAATCAAATAAATAAACAAAAAAACAAAAAAAACATTATTCTGGGACTTTGTGCTATCACCAATAAAAATCATTTATTAATTAAATTCCAATATGTAATTATATAATATAATGTGTAACATTTTTTTTTTGGCAATAAACATCACAATAAATATATTATTTAGGAACATAAGATAAAAAATTGTATTAAAAATATAATTTTAGCAAATAAACTAAATATATTCAAAACAAACACATTTAAAATGAAAAAAAGGAAGAATCAATTCATAAATAATATATAAAGTGATGTGTTGCTTGTAGATAACCACACAATATTAATTTTAAAGTTAATCAATTCATTTGTTCAGGAAAAAATTCAGATCGAATATATTTAGTTGGCATCTTAAATCATTTTGTTGCAGGTAAGGCATAATGTTGTGGAACGTTACAGGCAAATTTTATCCTTACAAAGAGTGCAGTGATACTTAGTTAATCTGGTTTATTGTTGCTGCCAACAAATTCGGCATCTTTTCCTGGCTGATTCACCTGCTACTGTCTTCAGCTTCCATCTTCCTTTTTAATATTTGTTTTTTTACATCTTCTGGAAAGTGAGATCTCCTAGGCATGCTGCTATGGCATTACCGCTGATTTTAGTCTCAGAATCTTCTCTTTATTATATTTTTTCCCCTTCTTCTGTATCACTTTTTTTTAAGTTGGCCTGTTATCTTCATTATTATCTTTGAAAAGTGCTCGATGGAGTGGGGGGGGGTCATTGTCATCAGGATTTGTGAGGTCATCATAGGTTAAATTTTTAATTTTAAAATTTAAATTGGCTAAATTTTTCTAATTTTACTCATTATTTTAGCAATTGCAGAGTATTGATTAATTTTACTTATTAATATTATAAATATAACTTACAAGTCCAGGAGCAAGTATCTGTCGGGTACAAAAACAGCTATCGGAAGTGAAGATGTACACCCTTAATGCCGGTCTCATACTTAATCACAAAATAATGTAGTCAATATATCTATGGGATAAACGCGCCCAACGGAAGGTTATAAAAAAAAGTTGCAAATCCTGATTACAAAACCTTAATTTATGGTTGAAAGGTATTTCCTAGTGCTAATTATGGTTGTAAATCATCACCAACTACTTTTTTTTTTTTTTACCGACTTGTACTGATTGGCAGGATGGGCATAAGCATGTTTGCATACTTCCAAAGGTCCAGTGGACATAACATTAAAATTCTGAGATCTGAATAGTTGACTATGAGGAATTGTTAGGCTCTTGAAGAAGCCTTCTTGAAGTTTTGTTGTTGAATCAGGAGTCAACTATTTAATTAATGTTAGGTATAAACCTGATAAAAATAAACTTTGCTAGGAGGATAGCAAATCAGCAGAGGAAACAACTTACTGTCTATTTTTTAATGGAGGATGGGAAAGAGTATTGGGCCTAAGCTGTAATTCCTAAAGGTTACTTAGGATTATTTACAGGTTGTCTCCTACATTAGTACTTAAAACACAATTTTAAGTATTGTATGAACATTAATTTGATTTATTTATTGTACTTTCATTTGATTATCTTGACAAAAGAAATGTAAGTGGTCATCAAGATTTCCAGGAAGAGTCTATCCAGAAAAGGTTAAAGCTATGCTGTTTATTTGACCATTTATTTGTGTGTGCTATTGCTAAAAATACCTGTAACCTAATGCTGTTTTAAGTACTTAAGATGTTTTCCAATAAATAATGTACAGAATGAATTTAAATTAGCTGCAAATTACACCACTGTTATATCTGAAAGATAACAAATTTTTTTTTTACACGTAGATTTCAATTAAAATGTTCTTATAATTGATGACTATCAAAATTATTGAAGTTTGTTTGTTACTATTTTCAAGGTTAATGCAGATCAAAGTACTGAGACTTACTTGAATATTTATACAGAACAGGAAGTAGAGGACAAAACAGAATTAAATCTTGACTGTTTAGCTCAAAATTGCCTTATGCTTGAGTTACCATTTATTCCATACCAGTTGTACCACACAAGTCTCTTTGGTGTAGAAAAACGTGAAGAGGTATTTAATAAATTATAATTCATTAAAATTAAAGACTAAATGTAAATATTTGCTTATGTTATAATATTATCATAAATATATCATAATATTATATTATATAAATATGTTATAATATTATGTTATATAAATTTGTTATGATGTTATATTATGCAAATATGAGCATAATCTGTTAACTGGTATGTATGTATATCCTGGTGAGGGAGATGAGACTGGCGAAGAAGATGAAGTTTGTTTGGTTTGCTGACGGTATAATACAGCTGGGGCAGCAGTCAACCAATTGTTGTCATTGGCAAGCCGGGTGACCTAGAGGTCTTCACACCACTTCCCCTCAATTGTTCTCTATTAGCTTTCTTGAACAATATATATAGTTTTATTCACAAAACTTCTGCCATGCTTTAAATTGTGTCACCCAATCTACCTCTACCATGCCTTCTTCCCTCAACTTGCTTCTTTGTTTTCCCCTCTTTCTATTCTATTTTTCCTTCCTCATATCTCATTACTAAAAAATGTATATACATTTTTTTTATTGTTACATTATTACTTCTATATTTTCTTGCTTTATGCATTTATGTGTTATTTATTTTATTTTCAAGTATATCATTGTAGCCATAGCTTCTTCGCCTTCAGGCTTTGTGTCAACAAACACTAGTCCTCAGCATATCTAATGTATTGACCCCCTGTAACATAAATCCGCAAACACTACCTGTGATGACATCCTTCTATATTTCTCCAGATTCTTTTTCAATATGATTCCTGTCCTCAAAACTTGGCTTAAGTCCGTTTCTTCCTCATATGTCTCTCTCCTTAACTAAACTATGATCCACCATAAATGGGTTGACTGAACTGGTGGGGTATGGGTCTGTATGTACACAACAGACTGAAAGCCTGAATCCATGACCTCTCACCCCATCTTACTGAGCCCTGGTTCGTCCTGGGGGTGAAGGTACCTATGAAATCACTTTCACGCTATGTAGCACTAAAATTCTACTCTTATTAGGCACTATAACTCTACTCAAAAACTGCTGGTCGTCATGGACCTGCAATGTCCATGCCCTCCTGTATGTTTAAGTCATGTTGCATCGTTCGAGGCAAAGTTTGCCCTTAATGTGACAAATTTTTCTGAAACCAACTGTCTCATTTCCCTTGCATGCTTGAACAAGGTAGTCAAACCGAAGTGGCTTCTCCCTAGGAAAAATATAAAATAAAAGTTTCATCTCTACTTCAATCCTTCAAAACCAGACTTTGAGGGAGAAAACTGCTTTTGTGATATTTTTATCAACGTCTTTGAAATAAAAGACACGAAACTACAGCACTACTCTCTTGGAATTCAAAGTGAATTAATTGACCTACAATACAACTTGTATTGTTGGATTGTTCTTACATCAAAGTATGCTGAGATTATATCTAGAAACAAATGACCAGATTATCTGGAGTTTTGGAAGTTATCAAAAAAAAGAAGAGTTCCTTTTGTTATGTGATTTAGCTCTCTGATATGCTTGTCGTTTAGGCTATCTATGCTAGCAATTGTTCATCAAGATGAGCTTAAAAAAAAATGGCAACAGGGTGTCAAAACTGACTCTCATATGAAAAAAAAATTTAGATTAGCATCAACAGTGGAGTTTCCCAACATTGAGCATTTGGTAATTAAAAAATAATTACAAGCTCTTCATTGACCTGTAGCTAGGTATGATTTAATTAAAAAAAACTTGGTTCGTTTGTGTTTTTGCTACTTTTGCTTTTTAGGTGCTTAATGATAAATTCCTTGAATATTGAGTAGATCACATTATGTTTTCTGATCATTTGAATTTTATAAAATAAATAGGTACCTACCTACCTAATATTGTGGTTTTTTAATTTCCTATTCCTATTGTATTGAATATACCTAGAAAATATAGTTTTGTGTAAATTGACTTTTTTAAGATAGGAATGTGTTATTGGCCTGCCCGAGTTTGTGGAACCATGAATTTGGCCTATGACTGAAAAGCTTGGCATCCGTGTTTTATAACTTTGATCCTCTTACTCCAATATTATCATTTCCGATAGCCTAAATACCAATCTCCTGTTGTACTCTTATAATATACCTAGAAAACCTGTTATTCATGCTTGTACACCAGACAAGTTGTACTTGTACAAGTTGTAGGAACAAGTTGTTGGTCGTTTATTGTTTATTGTTCCTTTTATTCCCACTCGCACCTGTAAGTCTGATACTTAATTGGATCTCCATGTTATCGGCTCCTTTGCAAATTTACTCTCCTCTTCTCAACTATCTGTAGTGCTTCCGTCCTCACACGACCTAATCCTAATCTCTTGTAATATCCATATTTCATATTTTCTCCCTAAATCCATATACTTCTGCAATGTAGACACCCTTGCAACTGAGCACATTCTACCTGAGCTTGAAGCCTAGGATTGAAATACAATTCACTCCTGCCCTACAATTGACTCCTTGTTGGACATCCTCCCTGCTAACCTTTTTAGTATCCTTAATGCCTCACTACAATATTTTAGCTTCTGTCACTGACCTGTTACATGGATGTGTCAGGGGATCAGGCAGCGACTTGGAGAAAATGTGTAAGGCTGCCTGAAGACATTGCAGATGGCTTATAGGTGATTATCAAGCGCTCAGGGTCCTCCACAACTTGATCCAGGCAACAGTCTGGTGTACAAATCCAAGTACATTCATGAATCCCTGCTCCTGATTCCAAATCAAAATGGTAACTTCTTTGGAAACTCGTGCTCTGTGACTCCTCTGGTACCTCCTGGTCAGAAGTATTCCCAGTTTCACCTAATGAACTAAACTCATATTTCTTGCCTGACTCCTCAACCACTTCACCACCTTCCTCATCCTATACCTTTTGCAAACCCTCATTTATATATTTAATTTTCATTCTTATATATCTTAAATTATTTCACTAACTGCATTACATCAGAACTAAATTGTTTCTTTAATAGCTATTAAGCTCATAAATTGCTTGTAATAGCTACATTTATCATTTAGATTTCTATCATTTCCTGTGATACTGTTACTTTTTTTATGTCATTATTAATTAATAATAATTATAGATTGTTTGGTTATTATCTGGAAGTGATTTGAAAATGCACTTATTTAGAGAAGATCCTCAGAACCATACATATTGTGAAATTGAGGCAGATAATATATTTCCTGAATTCTCAAGGTTGCCAAGTATTGTATTTTGGGTGGATATAAAAAATTTGAAAAATAAAGAAAGGTAAAACATTCAACTTTTTTTTCTTTTTTTCCATACAATTATTTTTAAGTAAACAAACATTTAAGACATCTTCTGCTGAATCATGTTTATTTTTATTTTTTTATTTTTAATTAGTATTTTTTATTTGTGACTTCACTTTTGACCATTTATTAATAATTTTTCAATAGGCAAAAATCTGTTTTGATGTCTCAATGATTTTTAAGCTGAGATTTCAACAACCCTTTTTATATGCAATAGTTGGACAGTACTGTTGTATACTTTATTCTAATAAACTGATTCACTACATCACTATACTAAATCACTATTTTACTCTTTATTTTTTGTTCATTTATTGATATATTTACTTAAATGTATAATATATTGTAATGACATTTTATGATCAATTAATCTTATTTATTTGGAATAAATTGATTTTGGTTTGGTAGCATTCTTGTTTAAAATTATATAAATAAATTGAAAGACTGTGTAGGAATGTCTAGTTTTAGGATCTCAGGAATAAACTCAAGTATAAGCCAGGGGTAGCAAGAGATGAATTGACTTGAGGAACAAGGGAAGTTGGAGAGTGTTGCAACAGCAGGTAAAAGTTCCATTAGTGAAAGGTCAGCAGAGAGGATAGATTAAGATGATTTGGAGTCAGTTAAAAGCAAGCAATTAGTTATGTTCCAGCAGGGGTGTTCGAAGCCAGGAGCGAATAGAGAAAAATAATTTTAAGTTGAATAAACCCATACAGCAGCAATCAAGAATGTATCCAAGTTATTATATATAATTTTTTGTTATAGTGATTATGTAAATATTATTTAAAATATATAAATTTTTCTACAGCCATTTATGTTATTATGAAACATGCACTAGAAACATACCCTGAGATCATCTTAAATGAAGTTAGTAAAATGTGTATTACTATTCATGATTTGTATATACAATTGTTGCGTCTTTACAGGACGTTTCAGTCATAGCCCCCCTCTATTATTAATTTCGTAATTTATATAAATTATTCCCGTTTATGTTCATATAATATTATTTTTGTGTTATGTTAGTGCTCCCAGTGGCGGCTTGCGAACTAGTATGCAATCTGCCCTAGTGCTTAATGTTTATTTCACATAAAGTTTTACTAGAGAGTATTGTGCAATATACAGTAATTCGTGTATATTGCATAGTAATCGGCTGTTCATATTAGAGCAGAGGGTAACTTCTCCATGTGTTGCTAGTACTGTTTAAAATAATAGAATGTTTAAAATAATTCTAATCAAAGAGAGTAAACCCTTAATCTGCAAACCAAAATAATAATTGGCAACTATGTTCACAACCACAAAAAAAATTTTTTTTAAATAAACAGAATACTCAGTTTAAGTATTTAGTCTGTCATCCCATAGACTAGTGGCTAACATGCTACCATACTAATTGCGGGTGAACACCCAGGTTTTATTCCCAGCTTCTCCTGATGATTTTTGTGGGGCCTGGGTCTGGTGAGGATTTACACAGCTTCATGAGGAAAAGTGAATAGCTATTTGAATAAAAGATTAGTGAATCTGGTTTAGAAAACTTAACCATCGATTAAGATACAAAATAGCCCAGGACCGACCATAAATGCCACCTACTAAATATGGCTAGAACCTCGGTTGGCCTAGTCACTTAATGAAGTGCTGCACCATGGATTTAATTCAATAAAGTTCTTATTTAGTTTTTAGGTAAGTTATAAGTAATCTATTTTATTTTATTTTTTTAGGCGCCTAACAGCATTTGGATGTGAATGTGGTTTAGTTAAAATATACATGATTGACTTGCTAGAAAACACATTACTTTTAAATATGTCTTATCAATTTGATGCCCCAATTTCACTTGTTTCATTATTTAAAGTAAAAAACCAACCAATTCTCCTTAAATCAAGTATTTTAAGTGAGTATTCAAAATGTTGAAGTTCATGTTATTATTTTAGTATTATGTATATATGAAATGTCCTGAATTTCAGCTTGATGCAGCATTAATAATTGTGATGTAAAAGTTCATTCATCGTTTTATATATCATTCCACTCTCAATAGTTCAATTTCGCTCACTCAATATTTGCATTTTAAATAAAAAGAAATTTACTTATAAATCATGTTGTTTTAAAATGGTTAAATTTATTTAGTAAAAAATATTTATTGTAATGTTAGTACTTTGATTTTTTTTTTTTAAATCGGTTTCCGATTCAGTTAACTCACTTTTCAAATCTTTCTTTACCTAACAGTATTATTTTACTTAAGAAGTTTATTAAAAAATTAAAATTTTTACAGCAATCAATACACAAGTATTATAAGCTGTGCTTATGACTTCAGTATATTAGTGACTTGTTTCTTTGGGAGAAAAAAGGCTCTTTAGCCTAAACCACCTCTCTTTACTCAGTATCACCCATAGCATACAAGATCAAAATGCTAGTTGGTTTAGAGTAGGCCACAAGGCCACCTCTGCCTCAGACATTGCTCTGGGTAGCCAGGGATGAGGTGGGAGAATATAGCGTTAGCATACAGATTAGGATGGCCAGGGAGGTGGATTGGGATGTTTTGATAGCAGGAGATTGCTAGGTCTCAGATAAATGAAATGTTGAGATCAGTGTAAAAGGTACGGTTGTTGTCATAGAAGGGAGCATTGGCTATCTTGTGGAGAATTCTGAATTGGAGGTATTGGATGCAAAGGATATTGGAGGGTTTGGCACTCCCCTAGACTTCAATCCTGTTAGACCAGGTAGGTTGGAGTATAGTTGTGTAAGTTGGTCTCTTGTTTTCTATTTTTATTTTTGAACGGTTGTCCATGAGGCTGTGGAGTAGTTTGAATCGTCTGTTAGTTTCTTGTTGTTTGGACATGATTTGAGGGCTCTAAGTTAGCCGTTTATCTAGTATAAATCCTAGGTAGGTGGTCTGTGATTTGATAGAAATGGTTTGGTTAAACAGCAATATTGGTGGACAGAACAAGCGTTGGAGGGTGAAAGCGAGACATGAAAACGTGAAAAAATGAGAACATTCACTTTGAATCTCTATTTGGAAAGCCATGGTTCATGAAGGGCTTGGTGTTTCTGCATAGCTTGGAAAGCATGGATGGGGTTAGGATTGGAAGAGAGGATAGCTGTGTTGTCAGCAAATACAAGCAAAGAAGGATG
This sequence comes from Acanthosoma haemorrhoidale, assembly GCA_930367205.1. Taxonomy (NCBI): domain Eukaryota; kingdom Metazoa; phylum Arthropoda; class Insecta; order Hemiptera; family Acanthosomatidae; genus Acanthosoma; species Acanthosoma haemorrhoidale. The sequence continues at coordinate 63,128,078 of OV884009.1, forward strand.
ACTAGGCATATCAAATGAGTACAGAAGGAACAGGATGGGACTGAGTACCCCACTCTGAAGGACACTGGAAAGTTGCAGAAATGAGGTGGATATGAAATAGGCATAGGATACACTGAAGTATCTTTTAGTAAGATATGACAGGATGATAGGTAGTTCAAGGAAGGAAGGTTTCTTTCAGTTTACAATTCAAACCCTGGTGTCATACTCGATCAAAGGCTTGTGAAACATTAAGAAATACACCGGAGCAATACTCTTTCTTCTCAAATGAGGAGGAAATGAAATTGACTACAATGGGATTGGTAGATAGTGGAGTAAAATCCAAACTGATAGGAGGTTGGATATGAGAGGATTAAGGAAAGCTGTTAAGCTTTTAAGCAAACGTTTTTCAAGGATTTTCCGATCAGTCGGAAGGAAATGGGTCTGTACAATGCAGGAGAGTGGAGAGGGAATCTCTGTTCATTTGTTTAAAGTGGGTCATCTGCTTGGTTGATTTGTGTGTGATTTGATTGACTGAGTTTAACTGGAGTCGTGAGATTGTAGACAATTTTATCTATGTTGTACTTAGTTTTGAGCGGTGAGTGACGGTCAAGAGAGGAATCAAAACTATTTAAGAATGATATCCAATCAACTGGACCTTTCTTAAGAGACGGTTTTTGGTGAAATAATAGGGATTCATATCGGTGTTGAATGAAAGAAGGATGTGGGTGTGGTCAGAGGATAGGTCAAATAGGTTGGATAAGTTAGAAGGGACATGATTTAGACCAGAGGTTATGAAATAGTGCACTATATCAGGGACTTTTGAATGGGATGTAGGCCAGTAGTTAGATTTAGAAGGAGAGAGGACTTTTGAGTGACAAAAAGGGAGAAGAGACCTGAAAATGCTCCCTGGGAGTTCGAGGTTCTACAGCCAAATGCTGGATGTTTGGCATTGAAATCTCCTCCTACAATAAAGCATAGTAGTTATGTAAGTTAGTTACTGTCAATGGGAGTTCCAAAGTAGAATGAATAGAGGTTTGTCTGAGGAGACAATCATGGGTGTGAGGTGGGGAGAAGCATAGATGTGACTTTTTGTAGAATTTCAGTGAGGGGAATAATGAGGGGTTGATGTTGAGCTACAATTTGGTTCAGATTGTTTGTTATTGCTGTAAATTTTTAGTATGATTCATTAGGAGGAGGAATATGAGGATAAATATGTTGGTTTTGGGGCTGTTAGGATTCTGTTCTGGTAACAGAATTGTAAGACCTGGGTGGGGGGGGGGGTAATTGGATGCTGGTGTGCAGTTTAGGAGAAGCGTAGGTTGATGATGATGTACCCCTCATTGGGGCTGGTAATGGTACTTCAACCTACCTGGTCCTACAGAATAGAGCCCGTTTGAGGCTCAGCCTCAGGAAGGGCCAAAAAAAAGAAAAAAAGTCCTATAGAATAGAAGTCTGTGTGAGTGCCAAGCCCTCCAATCCAGTCCTTTCAATCCAGAATCCTGTGCAAGATAGCTCCCTTCTATATCAACAACCATAGCCCTCACACAGATTTCAACATCACATTCATTTAAGATCTAGCCACCTTCTGCTACCAGAACTTCTATTCCTGCCTCCCTGGCCATCCTAATTCGTTCATTAATGCTCTATACTCCCATCTTGTGGTATCTTCATGACATCCTCCCAACAACTAGCATTATTTTTATAGTGAGCCTGTGCAATAAAGTGACGAGTTAAGTAGTTTTGGCTAATGAATCATTTTCCCAAAAAAAGTAATAAGTACACTTCTAAGCACTGCTTAAAATACATCAAAATTATATTGATTGCATGTAAACGTATCAATAAAGAATAGAAAAAACCAACACAGGTACTTTTTTATTAAAATCACAGACCATGTTATTTTTTATAGTTCAGGTTTTTTTTTTTAATTAAATCTTGAGAGAAAGTTATTAGTTTGCGCACCAAAATGTTACTTAATTTTAAATAATAGAAGGAAATTGACATAAAAATCGCATTTTTTTAAAAAGGTTATTAAAAAAATTAACAAATCATTAAACACATACTAATACAAAATATTTCATTCTAAAGGATCAATTGACAAAAATTTTCAGTTTTCGACTTTGTTTAAATTATCAACATTGTCTTATTGAATATTAATATATATTTGAGTAAACAATCTTTTGTTGTTTGCAGTTTTGCTTTGAATTATAATTTGTATTAAAATAATACTCCTAACTATGTAAGTAGACTTTAAACCATTAATAACCACCATTTTGAATTAAATACATAATAAAAAAAAAATTATGTAAATTCAGAAGATAAAAAAACCTTAAGTTTATTAAATTGTTGATTTTATAATTTATTTTTCTTACAAAAATAACAATATTAGAAAAAATAATTAGAAAAATTAATAAAACTATACAATTACCCTGTGCAAGATATGTCAAATAATATGTTTTTGAAGTATTAAGTAACCTTATTTTTGTAACATTATTATTTGTTTAAGGGAATTCAATAGAAATTCATGACAGTCACAAAGACGATAATAACTTTAATCTACTGGTTGTTAATACATTACAACCATCTGTAGTTTTTATGTAAGTAAAAAATATAATTTGTATTTATGGTTTATTGTTATTACATTATTCTATTTTTATATTGGGATTATTTTGTACTATTGTTGACAAATAATTTATAAATGTTTAATGAAATAACTGTATTTATTTTTAGATTATGTAGGATCACAGATATTCTTTAGTGTGAGTTTGTGCTAACAAAATTTTTTTTCTTATTTTTTTTAAATTCTTATTATTCATGTATTATTATGAGAATCATTTTTTTAAATTTCACTATCATAAAATTATATAAAGACCACCTAAAGTGCTAGATATCCTTAATAATACCAGTAGTCTTATTTTTAAGTATTGACTAAGTATAACAAACCAATAAATATGTATTGCACTTTCCATACATAATGTTTTGCAATCTTCTGGGTGGAAGAATTGTTTGTTAAACTTTTTTTAATAACAATGAAGTGGTAACAATAACTTTAGGTCGATAGGATTACTGCTCTACTTTACTCTCAATTATCCAGGAGCAGATGAACTGGGTTGCAGCGGAGTAAAAAAATAAAATTCTACAAATACAACACATCTAGTGATGAAAGACAGTTAAATGCCTCTGGGATCTTCTAATCATTGTAAAAATTTAGAAAAAAGAAGTTCAGGATTAATAAAGTTACCAACTATATAAAATAAAAATAAAATTTTTAAGTAATGAAAAAAATGGCGAGGCTACTGATTTATGGATCAAGTGAATTTATCTTTATCAGGCAAACTGCACTTAATCTATTGTTAAAAATTAGAAAAACAGAAGTATTACAAAGATAGGGGAAACATTTCTGTTAGCTTTACTTAATAATCGAGCCACTGATACAAATCAAGGTAAAGCCTTTCAGTGATTTCTAGAAGTATTATATTTCCTTCTTAAGTTGTCAAATAAATATGAATAATTATATATCTAGCTAAATGAGTAATTAAAATTAATTTAATTTTTCTATGTTCTGAGGCACATTCAGAATAAGTTTTTGTTTTGTGCTAACTTATGAATCAGAGACATGGACAATGTTAAGAAATGATGAACAGACACTCATGGTTAATAAGAGGAAGATTATCAAATGCATTTATGGAGGGATATTTGACAGGCATATATGTTGGGGGATTATAAATCATGAATATTTACCCATGAGCAAAATACTGTGAACATTTTTCAGCTATGTTGGTAAGGGAAATTCATGTTGTAGGAAATGACAAAGAAGATTCTGAATGTGATGATGTATTACTCATACACAAAAAGGGTGTGATTTTAGCTATTTTATTCTAAGATTTAACTTAATATTGTAGTGGTTTTTTTATTTTTGTATTTTTTTATAATTAGCAAATTAAATTTATTTATTAGAATTAGACTTATTTTAAGAAAGGAGTTTTCTGTTGAGATAATTTGCCAATAAATATTGTTTGGGACCTTGCTACCAAGCCTCAGGTATCAAGACTACCCCTGGGTTTTTTAGGAGTTTTGGGTGGGGGTTGGTTGCCATGAATAGCAGCATATAGGAGGCAGGCTTATCTTTTTCTTTTCATTCAAGAGTAAGTGAGTTAAGTTGGTCAGTAGCCATGGCACTAGGTTTGGAAGATAGAGCCGTGTGCTAAACCATGGAAGCCAGCATACAGAAGGAAGAAATCAGGACTTAAGACCACCCAACAACGAAGAATGTACTCATGTTATTTAAATCATTATTTGTGTTTGGTAAATGTTATTTTAAGTATATAAACTCTAGACAATTGTTAATACGAAACATTTGACATAGTAACATTATGTACTAGGATAATATTGAACCCTGAGATAGTATTAAAATAAACTATTATTCGTAATGAATTTTTATTCATTACCTTTTATAATAAGAAGATTAAAAATATTTTAAAACAAAAGTACTATAACTTGAATATATTATTGAAAACGATATTATTAGAGGGTTGGCTCTCCTCAATTTGATCATTAAACTTGAAATTATTATCAAGCCAATTGAATAAATTCTATCACTTATGATAGAGCTTTGGTTTATAAATTGAAGGAAAACAGTTTTAAATAATCTACCATTTTTCACAATTGCAGTTGTGCAAATTTATTTATAAGTAGTGTATCTGTTAATAGCTGTTATTTATGTTTTAATATATATTATATTTATTTTAGGAATGTAATTAATCAACAACTTGAACATAAATTATTACTTCCTGACAGTGATAAATTTGATGTAGCTCTTTGTGCATGTATAGCTGATATTGACATGAATATAAAAAAAGAAATTTTAATTGGAACTTTTTCAAAAGTAAGTATTTCTACTGTAATCTTATAACCAATTTAACCAATCATTGTGTAAGTGAAATCATTCAAACAAGTATAAAGTCAATAGATTTTTTTTGGATACAGGATATTAGTCTTATTTAATGCACAAATTGACCATTAGCGAGTCCAGAGCTTTGAGGAGAAAGTATTCGGTACAAGGTATCATGCAAGTATGTGTTGCTTTTGCTGATTGTGCCACATAGCATGAGCGTTTTGGTGTAGGATATGGGCTTATTTTGAGAAGTTTGTAGCTCAAAGTAGTGTCAATTGGTAGTCATTATTTTCTTTTGTCTATCAGGCTCCCTAAATATTGGAAAAAACAACCTTGCATGTTATTAATTTCCCACATTTCAGTGAAGAGCCTCAGGTTTGCCAAAATTTGCTAAATTTGTTTTAGGTTGTGTCACAGTGCAAACTTACATGACATGGAGTGATTCCAAACAGTTTGATCAGGTCCTATCCACAATTACAGAAATCAATGCCTCTTTTTTTACAATGGACATTCTGAACAAAGTTAATATATTTACCGCCAAAAACCATAAGGTTGAATTGCTATTGTAATTGATGCTGATTGATTTTATTAAGGAGCAGCAACTGATTGATATCAATCTGGAAGATGGTTTCCGACTCCACAATCAGTCCCTAAAACAGAGACTTGGCCTGCCATGAATGATTTAGGCACCTCTTCACTTGGGACTTTGTATTCTTTCTTCATGCTCTAATCCTACCCTCTGTCCATCTTTAATACTTCCTTGGATCCCTCCCTCCTCTTTGGTACTATCCTGTCTAAAAAGTCTCCTTTCTTTTACAACCACATCCAATTCAAATCATCTGTCAAAGTCGCAATACTAGATCCTCCTGCCCATCCGATGAAATTGAGAGTTTCGCTTGTTTACTATTTGCATTTTATTTAAAATTTCCATTTTAACTAATGGTGAGTGACAAAACTTTAATTGTTCTAAAAACTAATTATTAGAGCACAACATCTACCTGTCTTATTTAATTATTAGAGGTTCATAGCTTTACTTTCCAAAAAAAGTTTACTTTTCAGAACAAGCTAATAAATTTAAGGAATCCCTTTCCATTACGGAAACTTGGGTTTTTTTTTCCATACCATGTCCTTCCTTTTTCCTTTCCTGTCCGGTTTTCAAAAAGCAATTGCTGTGTGAACATCATACATCTACAAAGATTATTTCTTGCCCCAACTATTCTTAACTCATTGATTTTGAAGGTAAGTTCTTCATTTTTCATACTCTTTTACGAAAACACCAATTTATTACTGTACACTAATTACACCATAAAATTTATTATTATCTGTCAACCATTCTCTGTTTAGTTTTTCAGTGGCAAATGCTTCATCCGACTTTGATTCGGACAACAGCGACATAGATACTAACTATGTTCTCGATCCAAAAGAATTAGGTTCGAGCGAGGATGAAGGTGAAGGACCACTAGGTAGGCATTTAAATTTAAGTTTATTTATAACCAAATCAAATATTAGTATGCTACTTTTAACTATCAATTAACCCTTAGGCAGTTAACCTACTTAATTATATTGTTTTTATTTTGCGATTTTCTATATTTGCTTAGGTAAGTTCTATGTAATTTAAGAAAGAGCTTTATTAGAAGGGGGAGGGGTAGACTAGCTGACCTATATGAAATATAGGTAATTTACATAATTTCACAAGAATATTTTTGAATAACTATGGCAAATTTGTGATTGATATGTCTTTCTAAAGCAGAATTCCACTCAATGTAATTTTACCCTTTCAAGAAAATAATTGAAAAGCAGAATTCGGCTCCTTAAAATTTCACCCGTTTAAAGAAAATTTGTAATAATTGGGTGTCAATAGGCTGACACATATGAATTTGGATTTTTGGAGCAGAATCCGGCTGGTTATAATTTTGCTCTTTACAAGAAATGTATTTTGAAGATTTCTAGAGCAGAATTTAGCTCTTAGTACAATACTTTTGCCTGTTTCAAGAAAAATGTTCCAAAAAAATGGGATGTTTTGAGTATTTCTAGAGCTGTTCTCTGAGGATAAACCATGTTGGCTGTAAAATTTCATTTAAAACATAATATTCCTAATCCTTAAAATTTTTGATTTCTTATCGATATAATTGGTATGTTTTAGTTGAAGCTAAGTCTCCCATTATAACTTGAAGTTAGTTTAGGTATTCAAATGGCATCCCAATATCCTAAAACTCTACTAATAACGATCAACTGAAAGCCATTAGACTGATAAATTTGAAAATTAATTACCAGTTTTAAAGTAAAAATAGACAACCCACACCTTTTGTTCACTGACTTAATTTCCTTCTTGTTTTCTCTCTCTAGCACTTTGTTATTTTTCTTTTAATTTTTAGGGAGGCAAGGACCCCCCCCCCTATGAATACCCAAGGTTTCCTGGTGTATGTGTCTTTCATTTTTAACAACAATCCTTCCAATGCTGAAACCAAACCAATTAGATAATAATTTTATTGTTAACACATTTTTTGATTTTTTTTTAAATGTTGTTTTTAGCATATTCTTAGATTGCCATTGTTGTAACTTTTTTCAGCTTGTGTCTGGAAACACAAAACAAAGCTTCAAGCACAAAAAGCATTGAGCAGTAATAATCGGTCTGATGCTACTGAAACTATTACTTCAGTTCAAGACAAGGTCGTCATTGGATCAACATCCAAGAACGATTCACCATCTAAACCTCCAAAGAAACGAATTGGTAATCCAGCCCAGTGGAAACGGAAGATGCAAAAAGCTCAGCGGTTGAAAGGTGAAGTGTAGTCAACAATCAAAGGTAAATTAATTCAGCCTAGATTATTTAAAGAGCCAAGATGCTTGAATAAAAATGGCCATCATTGCTTAAGTCTTGTTTCTGAACCATCACAAAGGAAAATTTATGAAGAAATTTGGTCTTTCACTACACTCACAGAACAATGGCAGTTCATTTTAAATCATGTTTCAGTTCACCATAAGAAAATAAGTAAAACTGATCAAATATCCTATAGAGCATTTACAAAGAAATATTCATTTACAGTTGAGGGTGTGAAGTGGACTGTTTGTCAGGAATGTTTTTTGGACACTTTAAATATTAGATAAGGATTGGTTCGAGGAGCAATAAAAAAATTGTCTTGCTTGGGTATGGTTACCCCCGATTTAAGAGGGAAACATTCACAAACTAATAAATTTTCACTGGAGGATGAAAACTTTATTAGTAGTTATATTTTGTCGTTCCCCATTGTTGAATCCCGTCACTGCTGCAAATCGAAGCCTATACAAGTACTTAAATGGTGACCTTAATGTTAAAATTATGTATAACATCCAAACTGAAATTCCACAAACCAAAAAAAGAGCTTTGCAAAAAGTTTGTCCCATTTAAAGAGTATTCAAAAGGAAAAAAACGGAGGAGAACTATAAGAAATAAAGATCTGGCTAGATATCGGAGAGACTCAGATAAATTAGTTGCTAAAAATGAAGGAGTTCTTGCATTCAATTTTGGTTTATAGGCAGTACTATCTACACCAAAAGGAGCAGCCGGACAATTTTTTTATGCCCATAAGCTTGAGGTGTACAATCTGACAATTTACCAGTTAGGTGACAAAAACTTTGATTGCTTCACTTGGAATTGTTTCTTTTCCCTTTATATGTCTCCATTTATTGAAAGTTCACCCCTCTCTTCAACTTATTGATCTTGTATTTTTTGAACCCGGTCATACCCACATGGAGTGCGATTCTACTCACTTAAAGATTGAATTTAAGTCAAAACAATTTCTGTCTACACACCAAACTAGTGGATTCAAGTAATTAGGGCAGCTCGAAGAGACCAAACACCATCTAATGTACCCACACTTTTAGACGACAAATTTATAGATTTCAATGCATCTAAAAGACAGTTTGCTGCTTCTAAAAATTACAAAGCTAAATTTAAGGATGCTGTTCATACTCAATATAGAAAAGAGGAGCCAATCAAAACTGACTATGAAGGTGATTTTGTCATGCTTTCAGTAAAGGAAAGGAGAGGAAGAAACAAATCAATTGAGCTGAAAAAGTTGTATTGTTCAAAGATCCAAATTTTGGATGGAAATAAACATGACCTTATGAATCTTTGCAGCGATCTTTTGATCCTGAGAACATAACAAAATTTGTCGACAATCAAAGATTGCCAGAGCCAGATGAAAAGGAAGAAACAGAAGAAGAAAATGAACTAATTAATAAAATTAAAGAGTTTGCTAACTAAAAAGTAAAATAATAAAACATTTTGTTACAAATTATGAAATTAAATAATTTCTTGTTTTTTTGTTCTTGTTTATCAAGCATTATTTTGTTAGTATCATTAAATAAATTAACAAATTTGAAAAATATATTTGGTGCCTTTCCTTTGTTTTGTATTGAACATAATTATTTTATAGCATAAAATATTATTGCATAAATTTTTAAATTATATTTGTTTTTTAATTTTTTTTTACCCAAAATCCTGAAAAAATATTTAATATTATTGTGTGATTTTGCCATTATTCAGTGAAGTAAAGTAACAAAAGTTCCAGATTCAACACTTTGCACGTACAATTTGTAAAAAGTAGAATTAATGTATTGAATGCAAACTAACAAATCGTGTGTTTTCTTGGAAAGGAAAAAAAAAAAAATGTAATTTTTAATAGTTAATGGAATGTCCAAACATAACAATAGTGAGAAAAGTTTGTTTCAGGCAGGTAATCAATTTAATTGATTTTCAGCAAAACTAAAATCTTGGTTTTTTTCTCTCCTGAAAAACAGCATTTTGGACTTATGATAGTTTGCCATATAGCCGATGATTTGTACGTACACCCATTTTTATTTATAAGCTAGCCACATCAGAGTAATTTATGTTATATTCTTTTATCAGCCAGACATACTTATTTGTATCTTTTTATTATTCTTAGGAGACAATACCCCAGAATACAGGGTATTTTAATTTTATTTCAAGTTTTTTTTTTTCATATAATTTCATATTAGGGATGAGTATTGGTAACTGCCTTTCCCTTCTAAACATCCGACCTAGTCATTTAAGCATTTTTTCTCATTCACACGAGAATCTACCAGCCCTCCTCTCACCCTTTTCTATTTAATAACTTTTCAGTGCTACTACATTATAGTAAAGTACGTAGCTCCTGAAATAGAATTAGTCAAAGGTTTAACCACTCCTGATCCTGACAAGCCTGGCACCACTACACTCACACCAACATACATTTTAAAAAGGAAAATCTATCGGCAGTGAATATCACTTCATGCAGTGATCACAAGAATTGAAAATGTTCTTCACCATTGAGCATATAGCCTGGGGCTATTATTCAATGTTGAAGAAGCATTCGACAAGACAAGCCCTGTCTCAAAGGAATATCTCTGATACCTTCATCAGGTGGATTGACACCTTGTTAAATTACAGGAAAGCTGAGGTCTCATTGGGTGGCATTACCAGGTAAGGGAGGTGGAGGTGAACATGGGCTGCCCGCAAGGAAGTTGCCTTTAACCGCTGATCTGGCATGTGATTATGAATGAGCTCTTCAACAGACTATACAATGCATCTCTTTGTGCTTAAACCTATGCAATTAATGGGCTGGTCATTTCTACTCACAGTGGAAGAGAGCATGTGCTCTACATCAACCTCCAATATTTTCCCTTTCCTAACGATTTTGATCATGTTTTGTTAACATTGAAACAGCAATAATAAATATTCCTAATAAGATTTAGTTTTTCAAATGACAATGATGAAGAAGTTTGTAATGAAATTCTAAGGATTAAAATGGAAACTATTGATTAGTTAATAATGTTATTATTAATTACATAATATGTTGATAATTCCTGTTTGAGTAAAGTTTCTTTTTATAAGTCTGTTTATTATATTGCAGGAGCTACTAGTTTATAAGTATGAAAACGACATATGGATATTATATAGTCAGCATAAACTTTCACATCCAGTACATTCTATCAATTATGTCGATATTGCTGGAGATGGTGTTAAGGAGCTCATTGTTGTAACATTGTTAGGTGTTCAAATTTTTCAGGTATGCTTCATTTGCTTTATTTTTGAATCTGTTAATTCTTGATTTTGATGATTTATTTTGATGTTTAGCACAATCTTTTGGCTGTTATAAATAAATTTAAAGTCAACTTGGACCATGTTAATACTGATGAAGAAAAATCTGTCAGGATATATCAAGAGTTAGAATAATTTACTTTCTAAATAATCTTTGAATAGATTTTTCAGATTTGCTGTTCCAGAAGAACATTGTCAAAACTGCAAAAATTGGAACAGAGAACTGGCACTCTTGTACATGTTTGTTTATGTGTATGTAAAGTGTATCAATTAGCCTGTGATTCTATAATGAAACAATACACTCTAGTGAGTAAATGCAGTTTGATTATCATACTATCAGGCATAGTGCAAATTTTTGTAACTATTGATACTATAAGTTGAGTTCTATAAAGAATGCAGTTTTGTCATTAGTCTTCCAGAATAGTAATTTAATATAACAATAATTTCAAAAACTAATTCTTACCATTGTAAATAATGTCAAATGACAGCTATGTTAATAAAATATTTATGTATTATGAATAAAGCTTAGCTCTATAAACTGACTGTAAATTTTCCTAACCAAAAATGTTTTTAAATCAATTGTATTGTTTTTATTGGTCACTATGTCAGTGGAACATAATTTGTTTTTTACTTTATACTGTTGATGAACAAATAATTATATGTATCAAACCTAACAATTTATAAATTACTTTCACTTCCTCTTCATAACCAACCCTATTATGTTGCTAAACATAGAGGTGTCTGCTGAACATGCTTAAACTCTGCCAATCCCAGACCTGTCCTGAGCCCACTCTAAATTTTTTGTCATTCCTTTCCTCACTGGACTCCAATCTTTCCGAGATGGCCCTTCAGAGTAATTTTATTTGCTTTGTTTCTTTTTGAGTTTGAATTTAGTTTAAAGAAAATCTTTTTTCAATTTGTTCTTCTATTTTTAGTTGTAAATAATTTTTCAGTTCAAAATTTTGAATAAATTATTTAAAACAGCTGAAATTTTTTTCTTATAATGGCTTGATCAGAAAGTGAGAAAATTAATGATACTGTTTGACATTTATCAGTTAGTCATAAATGATAGTGAATAAGGGTTATAATAAGTATTATTTAACATATGAACTAACTGGCATGTTGACATAAATCCTATTGAGCTCGCACATTATGGTAAAAACAGATCTTTCTAATGGCCTTTTCTTCTGTATTATAATATTTTCTTTATTTAGTGCAGTTTTGACAAGTTTTCAAATTGCCATGCCTACATGAAGGCGAACTAAGACTTACTGCCTTCACAAGCCACAGTATGTGAAGTATGGTTACACTGAAAAACGCAAAAAGACTTGGGATCACCTGAGCTGAAGGAAAAACTGCTTCTTCTATCACTAGTAAAAAAGAATCGATCCACCTGAACTCAAGGGTCTCCTATGCAAAGACACTTTAAGAGGAATCAACTGATGCAAGCCAAGGCCACACTTTAATCTCTCACCCAAACCCCACATGCCCTCTTAATGTACAACTTCAACACTATGTTCCTCGTATTTCCTCACCTTCAAAATCGTCAGACATCAATAGTCAACTGACTTAATCACATTCCGAACCCTTATAACTCCTCTAATACACCTTCTCACAAGCTTTGTCTTACAGCTCCTTACAAAACTGCAACCGTATCAACACTGCCACATTCCTTAACCATTCTCATTTGAATTGTTAGCGACATTCCAAATGATACAAATGAACTTATACGAGAAAAGATTATTGACATGCTTCTCATAGAATTAAGACTGATATAGAGCCTTCAGTGTTCCTAATTACCTAACCTACATTAGGGAACACCCACATAAAATAGTTGATGCAGGTTCTGCTCTCCTGATCCACCATGAAGGCACCTTGGAAGTAAATAATTTAGTCCAGGCCACTCCTGTGTAAATCTGTGCTACACACATTCAATTCCTGTTAATTTAGTGGCAATATAGTACCCTCCAAATCAATGTATGTGTATCCGGAGTATCTGTGGCGATTGCATTCTTTCTCAGTCTGTAGTACTACTATTTAGTAGTAATGTGGTTACCGGAGTGGTGCAGAGTATCTCCCTACTCCCTTTTGTCATCTCCTATCCTGAGAAAGTGACATTATCATAGGTGATTTTGGGAGATTGTACCAGAAGCATTAGGTAGCATAGGACCTACAAACTAATCCATACCACAACGAAGTATGACAATTTAGTCATTTAATAACGTGTGTTAGGAGGTAAGGAGAAGTAACACAAACAGGTAGCTTGTTTACTCTGAGAAATTCGTTTTTTTTCATATCCCTTTGTCACAACATTTATTAGACTATTAAAATATAGATTCTAAACAACGAATCTATGTACATCATTCTACAGCGTATTTATATGTACTATAGTTGCCTATATTTTATATAATTTCTATATTTTACATATTATTTATATTTTTTAATGACATGCTCATTGAGCATTGTTCTGAAAATACACAAACGTGATGGGGCTCACCTTATGAATGAAATTCGTTTATTTATTCAATTTGCAGTTATTAAATTCAGGCTGACAGTGATTGATTGATATAAGTGGCGAGTTTGTGCCATCCTTCTTGTATATAAATTTACAAATACAATATGAACAAATGATGAACAGGAATAGTTTACAATGTGCTTGCGGACTAGTGTGTTAAATAGAGCTATATACTCTGTATTTATTTACACTATTACACTGTATTAAAGGTATTTAGTAAGTTTAGTACTACTGTGGCTTAATTTATTATCTTAAAGCTAGAGAGTGGTTGATATCGTCGAGTGGTAGTACAGTTCACGGGTGGTTATAAAGATTGCTAAAGGTGAGCGCTTGGTATGAGATTGATCTCTACATACTCAACAATGGATATTAATTTTAATTCAATAAAATATTTTCTGACTAGCAACAAATGTGTTTAACTTTAGATTTCCACGGAAACCTACTAATTTATAAATAAAATGCAAAACTGAAATCAGTAAAAAAGTAAACATGGATGGACTGGTCGAGTTTATTGTGTACGTGTTTTGCAATGTTCTACTTCAATTTATTTGCATCCACCTCGACGGGAGACAAGTTAAGATGTTAAGTATAGTGCTTATGGCAATAACCATGCTATGGGGGCAGCATATACTGGTAATTCTTACTTTCGACTTAGTTTTCCCGCAACTGGTTCAACTGTTAAATAGGAGATATTTACGGTGAACCAGAATAATTAAAAAAAATCAAAACAGAGGAACTTCCAAATTAATAAGTACTAAATTTTTCAAAGAGTTCATCCATGTTTATAAACGAAGACTTTTCTCAAAAGGTAAGTCTATTCATACAATAAGTATTTTCTTATACATTCATTAGCTGTACATCAGTATTTCGAACTGTACTGGAATACTTCTTGTGGGTTTGCGAGGATTTTACTTTGATTGGTGCCAGGAAACAAAAAAAAAACAGATATAGGGATAATGTGAAATTGTAAATAGTGAATGAATAAGATCCTATATCACAATAATCCATTGTAATTTTACTCTAAAGAAGATATTTTTTTAAAAACTATTTGGGAACATGGTGCTATCACTATAATATACAGAAGGATAGATTTTTTTTTTTATTTTACTCCATGGTATATTGCTTTATGTGTATTCTCACTTAAAATTTGGTGTACAGAGTAGACTCGGTCTGGACGCATACTTAATAAATAAAATTGTGTTTTTTCCTTTAGAGGAAATAGAGGAGACCAATAAGAAAATAAAATGTCTTTAAATAAATATAGCTCTTACACTCTTCGTCAGCCTCCACTGGCTCGTAACCGGTGACGGGGCTAACCGGAGGGAGCGTGGGGGACTTCCCAAGACTCCACTTCCTCTTTCGTATGCGAGTGGGGTTAACATCATGTGGATTTGGGAGGTCTCTGGGCTGTTTGTAAATACTATATAATGAGCATGTGAATGAAGAATTTTAAATATGATACGAATGAGAACATTGAACACAATTACTCCCAATAACGCAGATTGTAATTTTATCACAATAAAGATTTGATTTGTTAATAAAATAAAATAAAAATGAACATGTATTTCTCTCCCTCTCTCACTTTCTATATATAATATGATTTTTCTGTTTGGATTATCCGTTGATGTAGGTAATGTTTTCCTGTAAACAAAGACTCAATTGCGTTTCTCTGTAAACGAAAGAAACAACGTTACCGATCTCTCCGTAACCTCTTGTCACGACATTCAGTTGTCTGCTGCTACCGCGCAGGTCATCCGTGCTTGGCGGATTTTAAAATTAAGAAAAACGTTGAAAGACGTGTTCTTTATATATATAATATATATCATAGCGACATTTCACCGAATTAAGGCCAGTACAAAGGCTAAAAAAGGTGAAAAAGCTAAACAAATACCAGCTAGTGCAAAACAACAATGAATAATATCATTGTTGATAATATTCACAAGTGAATGAAATTCAATTATTTAGGTAGTTTCATTGATGAAGCCTCTTTTCATTGATACCCTGCTCTTTTTTTTGTTGTACCGAGTAATTAATTAATGACGCTTACATATAAAGGGTGTCCCAGAATTAACGCAAGAATTTGCCACCATTTGTGCAGTAAAGGGCTGGCAACTGTAAAAAATAAAAATTTGACAGCTGACAGTTTAGGGTTAGTAAAAATGGAGCGTTACACGATAGAACAACGTTTCTTTATTGTTGAACATTATCTCAAAAATAACGAAAGTTAGGCGGCCGCAGTTCGAAAATTTCATACAAAATATGGCCGGAATAGTTTTTTGACTTCATCAACTGTGAAGAGATTAATCGAAAAAATTAGGGAGACTGGATCAGTTGGAGACACTAAACACACTGGTCGTTCAAAAACAAGCTGTTCAAATGTCAATATCGAAGCAGTGCGTGAGATTGTTGTTGAAAATCCAGGAACATCAATTCGGCGTCGTAAACACAGTTCTTTGTGCCGAAATGATGGATAATATTGATGTGGCTAATATGTGGTTTTCAGAAGATGGCCATACAGCCCATGAAACAATTCAAATACTGCATGAGACATTTCCAGGTCGTGTAGTCTCTCGTTTCGGTGATCAGAATTGGCCCCTAGATCGTGTGATTTAACACCTTTAGATTTCTTTTTATGGGTTTATTTAAGTCAAAGATGTATGTCAACAAGCCCACATCCACCCGTGCATTAAAAGAGGAAATTCAACGCTGCATCAGCAAAATTCAACCACATTTATGCCAAATGGTCATGGAAAATTTTGACAAAAGAGTGCGTATGTGCCAGCAAAGTCGTGGAGCCTATTTGCCCGATGTGTTATTCCATTAATAACCATATCCTATTTACTTTATAATTCAATAAAAAAATAACAACAAAAATACTAAAAACTGTATTTTCTATTTAAATCAAATCTTGCGTTAATTCTGGGACACCATTTACTTCATAGAGTTGCATACATTCTTCGAGTCATCCTTAAACAGGGGACATACAACGACAAGGAAATGCAGATAGACGCACGTTCCCCACGCACGTCAGTCCCCAATGTGGTAAGATGCTTACAGCCATCACGAGAGCTTAGCCAATGAAAATTCATGTTAGCAGGGTCCTCACTCTTTCAGGACTAGTTCAGTTGCTAGAGCACTCGAATAAAAATATGGGAGATCCTGGGTTTGAGTATCGACCCTGTCAGTTTTTCTTAGGCTAATAGTTGTTAGTAATAGTGGGATTATTATTTTTTTTTTTTGTTCCGGCATTTGTGCACCGCGGCCTCACCGAGACCTATTGTGCGCCGTCCATGTCTCTGTCCTAAATATTGGGATCAATATCATAATAAATAAATATAATATACTACCAACAATAAACATTAATAACTGGATAAAAAAAAGTTATATTTTGATAATTTATGAGAATTTTATATTAGATTAAGGTTAAATAATTAAGCAGTGGTACAAATAAAATGTTTATTATCAAATGAAATACACAAAGTTAATTAGTGAGAGAGCAATTATCGGAACAACGAGCGACAGAAAACATGGCGGACAAAACAGAACCTCCCTCTTATCTAGGCAGTGTTGCCGTACAAATTTACAATAAATTATTGTAGAATTGAACACCAACATTTTATTTATTTATTATCGAATTATTTATAGTTACTGAACATTATTTTATTTAATTGTTAAATAATTAGGCTGACATGCCCTAAAACAAACAAACAAACAAAAAGAAAATATTAGTTATTTAATTTTAATTTAAATAATTAATTTATTAATTCGTATACTAATTAAAAAATTTCAATTTTTTTCAGACAAGTCATGCTAACAAAATCTTTCAAAACAACAAAAAAAAAAAAATACATAAAATACAATCGTAATGCAAAAGTAAGATTTTTTTAAACTGTATATCGTTTAAGGAATTGTGAATGTTGCAACATCTTTAAAGTTGTGAGGATAGATAGCTTTTACTAACATACCAGACTATGCCAATTTGTTTATTTTCATTTAAAAATCTACATTTGGGTGTAATTACAATCTACCTTGATAGGGCATTGATAATTATGGTATAATTTGAGCACACATACTGAGAAAGAACTTTTATAATAGTTCGATGGTTTTAAGTTCATCCAATACCAGCTAGTGCAAAACAACTATTAATAATATCATTGTTAATAATATTCACAAGTGAATGAAATTCAATTATACAAGCCTTCAGTCAGGTATTTAGATAGTTTCATTGATGAAGCCCATGTCTTGTTAACCAAATTTTAAAATTAACAATGTGAAATTTCATTAAGTTTGGGATAAAAAAAGAGCACTATTTTCAATGAGCTTGATAAATTATACTTTAAAAAAAATACACACATTATTAGCAAATGGAAAAATATACTGGCAGGAAAATATAGTGTAATGAATAAATACAAAAGATAACTATTAAAAAGAACATAAAAATGACTTTGGATTAAATTTTGTTTAATAAATGTACATAAGCCATCAGGTTTGTAAAGAGACAGGTGCGGTACATACCAGTAGGCTACTTCTAAAACAGACTCGTTGGAAATGTAGGATAATAGATTTCCTTAAATATGCTTCAACAAATTAGAGGGGGACTGCTTTTGAGAAAAAATGGTTCCAAAAAATACAATTGGTGCCCACACTAAAGCAATTAGCATGAGAGAACTGCTCCATGTAAATAATTTTCAATTTCCAGTATCAGTAGTTTTCCATAAGATCATGTTTTAAAGAAGATTGAGTAAAAGCAATTTTTGATTTTAGAAAGTTGTAAGTCGTGGAGTGTTGCTATTATTGTGCAGCAAGGGTTGTTGAACACGGGTACATGGTTCTCAAGCATATCTTTGGAATTATTTCTAGTCTATTGTAGTACCATATAACACCTATATACGTATACAATAGACCTATCTTTTAATACCTATAACTTACAGATTTTATGCACTCCTCAAATGAATTCATGCAGTCTCCTAATAGAAAGTATGTTGAATATGAAGGTTAAGGAAACAGCCTTGGCAGAAGATCTTTCATTAATGCGTGCAGGTATGTACCCCATCGTCTATTTTTATGTATGTATGTGTGCTGGATAAAATGTAGTTAATAAAAGAAGAAGAGATATAGAAAATTAAATTAAACGGAAAGTGACAGGATCTTTTAATTTTTAAATTTATCAAGTTCTAGTTCGAATATTATTACAGATATAAAGTAATAAACTAAAGAAGTTAACATAAAAAAAATTTAGTATATTTAAAAAGTAAAGTTTAATTAATTAAAACACTAGGAATGAAATATTGATCTAAATTTTTTTTAATTGTATCACTTGAGTTATTTACAGTTTTGTTCTATTTTTTTGGGGAAAAAAAATATTGTAAGTAACCCAGGCGTTTTAAAAAATAAAACAATAAAGATTTTTTGGTCAAAAAGAGTAGTTTTTTACTTAATAAGAAACTGGTTTGGAGACAACCGTCCTAATTATCTCGATAATTTTGCTTGACTTTGTTCACCCTTCATTTCATTTATATATGTTTCCAAAATACAATTTAATTGGTGTGAGAAAATTTGATTTTAGATTAGACGCCGTTAAATATGTCAAATGGCCAGATACAGACGTATTTCACAAATGAACTTGATCACTTTAAACAATGTAAGATCGCTTTTCCATTGATCCAAGCCGATTTCTCAACTAATACTTCAACCCATTGAATGGACTCAGTGAAATAATTTATTTTTGTGATTTTTACAAGCAGTATAATATGCTTTGATTTGACAAACAATACAATACTTCTATATTTATGGTGTCATAACTGCCGCCAATCTTTATCGACCAACTGTGATTTGTCTAGTTAGCAGTGGTACTGCGGTAGTAACTAAGTTTAAAATGAAGAAGGTCATGTGTTACTTGTGCGTGCTTATTAAGTGTAATTCACCAACTAATACAAACTATTCACCGCTATAACACTTAGTAAATAATTTTATTTCTAATTTGTTTCCTTGCTTTATTTTTATACTTGATTTCTAATCGTATAAAATATAAAATAGTCATTATTTTCTTCCAGATGTTGCCTATGAAAGAAACGTCGTTAATAACCAAACTCTACCAGGTGGAATCAGTCTTAACGAAAAGTTAAACACTATCAAAAACGTTAACAGGATAAACACTTGTCGGACAATACGAAAGGTTTAGCGCAATTGAAAAAAATTTGTCTATCATTATAGTTTGTCCTGATGTTTGGAAAAGTCACAAAGCTCGAGGCACGGCTACAGTTACAAAACCGTGTCTCTATACGAGACTTAAGCTGGGACAAAGATGGAAAAGACTTATGAGAACCTTAAATAAACTCATAAGAATACCCCCTGGGATCGGAAAATACGAAAAGTTTATTTATACACTATCTTTTTTTCAATAGCGCTAATGTTTGTCCTGATGTTTGAAAAAGTCACAAAGCTCAGGGCATGGCTACAGTTACAAAACCGTGTCTCTATACGTGACTTAAGCTGAGAAAAAGATGGAAAAGACTTATGAGAACCTTAAATAAACTCATAAGAATACCAGCTGGGATCGGAAAATACGAAACGTTTAGCGCTATTGAAAAAAAGATAGTGTATAAATATTGTTTGTCCTGATGTTTGAAAAAGTCACAAAGCTCGGGGCACGGCTACAGTTACAAAACCGTGTCTCTATACGTGACTTAAGCTGGGACAAAGATGGAAAAGACTTATGAGAACCTTAAATAAACTCATAAGAATACCACCTGGGATCGAAAAATACGAAAAGTTTATTTATACACTATCTTTTTTTCAATAGCGCTAATGTTTGTCCTAATGTTTGAAAAAGTCACAAAGCTCGGGGCATGGCTACAGTTACAAAACCGTGTCTCTATACGTGACTTAAGCTGAGAAAAAGATGGAAAAGACTTATGAGAACCTTAAATAAACTCATAAGAATATCAGCTGGGATCGGAAAATACGAAACGTTTAGCGCTATTAAAAAAAAGATAGTGTATAAATATTGTTTGTCCTGATGTTTGAAAAAGTTACAAAGCTCGGGGCACGGCTACAGTTACAAAACCGTGTCTCTATACGTGACTTAAGCTGGGACAAAGATGGAAAAGACTTATGAGATCCTTAAATAAACTCATAAGAATACCAGCTGGGATCGGAAAATACGAAAAGTTTAGCGCTATTGAAAAAAAGATAGTGTATAAATAATGTTTGTCCTGATGTTTGAAAAAGTCACAAAGCTCGGGGCACGGCTACAGTTACAAAACCGTGTCTCTATACGTGACTTAAGCTGGGACAAAGATAGAAAAGACTTATGAGATCCTTAAATAAACTCATAAGAATACCAGCTGGGATCGGAAAATACGAAACTTTTAGCGCTATTGAAAAAAAGATAGTGTATAAATAATGTTTGTCCCGATGTTTGAAAAAGTCACAAAGCTCGGGGCACGGCTACAGTTACAAAACCGTGTCTCTATACGTGACTTAAGCTGGGACAAAGATGGAAAAGACTTATGAGAACCTTAAATAAACTCATAAGAATACCAGCTGGGATCGGAAAATACGAAACGTTTAGCGCTATTGAAAAAAAAGATAGTGTATAAATAATGTTTTTCCCGATGTTTGAAAAAGTCACAAAGCTCGGGGCACGGTTACAGTTACAAAACCGTGTCTCTATACGTGACTTAAGCTGGGACAAAGATGGAAAAGACTTATGAGATCCTTAAATAAACTCATAAGAATACCAGCTGGGATCGGAAAATACGAAACGTTTAGCGCTATTGAAAAAAAGATAGTGTATAAATAATGTTTGTCCCGATGTTTGAAAAAGTCACAAAGCTCGGGGCACGGCTACAGTTACAAAACCGTGTCTCTATACGTGACTTAAGCTGGGACAAAGATGGAAAAGACTTATGAGATCCTTAAATAAACTCATAAGAATACCAGCTGGGATCGGAAAATACGAAACGTTTAGCGCTATTGAAAAAAAAGATAGTGTATAAATAATGTTTGTCCCGATGTTTGAAAAAGTCACAAAGCTCGGGGCACGGCTACAGTTACAAAACCGTGTCTCTATACGTGACTTAAGCTGGGACAAAGATGGAAAAGACTTATGAGATCCTTAAATAAACTCATAAGAATACCAGCTGGGATCGGAAAATACGAAACGTTTAGCGCTATTGAAAAAAAGATAGTGTATAAATAATGTTTGTCCCGATGTTTGAAAAAGTCACAAAGCTCGGGGCACGGCTACAGTTACAAAACCGTGTCTCTATACGTGACTTAAGCTGGGACAAAGATGGAAAAGACTTATGAGATCCTTAAATAAACTCATAAGAATACCAGCTGGGATCGGAAAATACGAAACGTTTAGCGCTATTGAAAAAAAGATAGTGTATAAATAATGTTTGTCCCGATGTTTGAAAAAGTCACAAAGCTCGGGGCACGGCTACAGTTACAAAACCGTGTCTCTATACGTGACTTAAGCTGGGACAAAGATGGAAAAGACTTATGAGATCCTTAAATAAACTCATAAGAATACCAGCTGGGATCGGAAAATACGAAACGTTTAGCGCTATTGAAAAAAAGATAGTGTATAAATAATGTTTTTCCCGATGTTTGAAAAAGTCACAAAGCTCGGGGCACGGCTACAGTTACAAAACCGTGTCTCTATACGTGACTTAAGCTGGGACAAAGATGGAAAAGACTTATGAGATCCTTAAATAAACTCATAAGAATACCAGCTGGGATCGGAAAATACGAAACGTTTAGCGCTATTGAAAAAAAGATAGTGTATAAATAATGTTTTTCCCGATGTTTGAAAAAGTCACAAAGCTCGGGGCACGGCTACAGTTACAAAACCGTGTCTCTATACGTGACTTAAGCTGGGACAAAGATGGAAAAGACTTATGAGAACCTTAAATAAACTCATAAGAATACCACCTGGGATCGAAAAATACGAAAAGTTTATTTATACACTATCTTTTTTTCAATAGCGCTAATGTTTGTCCTAATGTTTGAAAAAGTCACAAAGCTCGGGGCATGGCTACAGTTACAAAACCGTGTCTCTATACGTGACTTAAGCTGAGAAAAAGATGGAAAAGACTTATGAGAACCTTAAATAAACTCATAAGAATTTCAGCTGGGATCGGAAAATACGAAACGTTTAGCGCTATTAAAAAAAAGATAGTGTATAAATATTGTTTGTCCTGATGTTTGAAAAAGTTACAAAGCTCGGGGCACGGCTACAGTTACAAAACCGTGTCTCTATACGTGACTTAAGCTGGGACAAAGATGGAAAAGACTTATGAGATCCTTAAATAAACTCATAAGAATACCAGCTGGGATCGGAAAATACGAAACGTTTAGCGCTATTGAAAAAAAGATAGTGTATAAATAATGTTTGTCCCGATGTTTGAAAAAGTCATAAAGCTCGGGGCACGGCTACAGTTACAAAACCGTGTCTCTATACGTGACTTAAGCTGGGACAAAGATGGAAAAGACTTATGAGATCCTTAAATAAACTCATAAGAATACCAGCTGGGATCGGAAAATACGAAACGTTTAGCGCTATTGAAAAAAAGATAGTGTATAAATAATGTTTTTCCCGATGTTTGAAAAAGTCACAAAGCTCGGGGCACGGCTACAGTTACAAAACCGTGTCTCTATACGTGACTTAAGCTGGGACAAAGATGGAAAAGACGTATGAGATCCTTAAATAAACTCATAAGAATACCAGCTGGGATCGGAAAATACGAAACGTATAGCGCTATTGAAAAAAAGATAGTGTATAAATAATGTTTGTCCTGATGTTTGAAAAAGTCACAAAGCTCGGGGCACGGCTACAGTTACAAAACCGTGTCTCTATACGTGACTTAAGCTGGGACAAAGATGGAAAAGACTTATGAGATCCTTAAATAAACTCATAAGAATACCAGCTGGGATCGGAAAATACGAAACGTTTAGCGCTATTGAAAAAAAGATAGTGTATAAATAATGTTTGTCCCGATGTTTGAAAAAGTCACAAAGCTCGGGGCACGGCTACAGTTACAAAACCGTGTCTCTATACGTGACTTAAGCTGGGACAAAGATGGAAAAGACTTATGAGATCCTTAAATAAACTCATAAGAATACCAGCTGGGATCGGAAAATACGAAACGTTTAGCGCTATTGAAAAAAAAGATAGTGTATAAATAATGTTTGTCCCGATGTTTGAAAAAGTCACAAAGCTCGGGGCACGGCTACAGTTACAAAACCGTGTCTCTATACGTGACTTAAGCTGGGACAAAGATGGAAAAGACTTATGAGATCCTTAAATAAACTCATAAGAATACCAGCTGGGATCGGAAAATACGAAACGTTTAGCGCTATTGAAAAAAAGATAGTGTATAAATAATGTTTGTCCCGATGTTTGAAAAAGTCACAAAGCTCGGGGCACGGCTACAGTTACAAAACCGTGTCTCTATACGTGACTTAAGCTGGGACAAAGATGGAAAAGACTTATGAGATCCTTAAATAAACTCATAAGAATACCAGCTGGGATCGGAAAATACGAAACGTTTAGCGCTATTGAAAAAAAGATAGTGTATAAATAATGTTTGTCCCGATGTTTGAAAAAGTCACAAAGCTCGGGGCACGGCTACAGTTACAAAACCGTGTCTCTATACGTGACTTAAGCTGGGACAAAGATGGAAAAGACTTATGAGATCCTTAAATAAACTCATAAGAATACCAGCTGGGATCGGAAAATACGAAACGTTTAGCGCTATTGAAAAAAAGATAGTGTATAAATAATGTTTGTCCCGATGTTTGAAAAAGTCATAAAGCTCGGGGCACGGCTACAGTTACAAAACCGTGTCTCTATACGTGACTTAAGCTGGGACAAAGATGGAAAAGACTTATGAGATCCTTAAATAAACTCATAAGAATACCAGCTGGGATCGGAAAATACGAAACGTTTAGCGCTATTGAAAAAAAGATAGTGTATAAATAATGTTTGTCCCGATGTTTGAAAAAGTCACAAAGCTCGGGGCACGGCTACAGAAACAAAAGCGTGTCTCATTACATGGCTCAAGCTGGGACAAAAATGTTGCGTGCTGTTCAAAAACACCTTTCACAACTTAAGTAAGTGCTTATTTAGTTTTGCAGCGTTTTTTAAATATTATAATGTAGTGATCTAACTATTATAATCATCTAATATTATAACTTCTGACAGGATTGGGATTGTTGTTTTGAAAGGAAGACTTACTTCTAACGGTATATTTATTTGTGTTTTGGATTGTTTCGCTTCAGTCTCTCCAAAGTTAATGACTCGTTTGAGTATTAATTGATTATTTATTGTTTTTACTAATTTGTAAGAAAATATTAAATAATCATGTTCAGGACTCATCAGACAACTTATAAAGTATCACCAACTTAACACCTACATGACAACAGCAAGTTTCAAAAATTCAAATTAAAAGTTAAGTGTGACGCCTCTTATAAATAAGAGTTTCGTTACGGCTGTGGAAACAATTTTAATTACTTTTAAATAATCTAGATATATTTCGTTGTTTTACTCTAAAACAAGAGTAAAACGAGTAATATATAATAAAACGATGCGTTTTATTAAATTAAAATAAATATTGATGCCTTTTTAATGAGTAAGGGGTCTGAATTCACCAACATTCTAATATCAATTAGGAAAATTTATTAATATTTATTATTTTTCAAATACAAAGCACATTGTTATAACTTGTTGGTTTTATTTTTTTTATAACAATCAGCTGATCAAAAGAAAATTTAAAAAGCACAACTAAAGTCACTTCACTCCATCATTTCGTGTTTATCCTCCATCAATTGATAAGGTTGTGCAAAAGAGTTATGACCAGGTTACCATTAATTTTAAGTATTAGGGATTAGGGCACTAGTGTACTATACCAATATGTTAGTATAACACCCCAGCATTAGACCAATACTTTTTTTAACAGCTTGTTACAAAAGTCCTAGTATATGAAGCATTTTTGACTTTATAATAGCATGTTAAATCCTTATGACTCTTTCGTTAGTAAAATTTATATCATTGTTCACGTTGACTAACCATTTACTCAATAATGTATCCGCAACCGTCTTAGCGTTTCATTAAATATTATCTACATACCTACAGTAACCAAAATGTCCGATGTATAGATGATAGCATTAAGATAATATTAGCGGTCTTTTAAGACATACTGACTAACAGATTGAGTGCAAATGTAGCAACTGAAGAAATTTGTTCGTCAATTTTGGGAATTCCAGTGTTCATGACGAGCATCAATCAGTCCCTGACTAATCATTTGTCCATTTTAAACCATTTGTCAATGATGATGGACTACTGAAGAGTGTAAGCGAGGATTTGTATGGGACGTGTAAAATTGTTCTAAAATAATTAGATGTATTTTGAAGAATTACGTTTAAGTTAGTATTTAATATTTTCAATAGAACAGAACTTTTGAAACAAGCTAGTATTGGGTAAATTTATTAAGACAAGAAAACAGCATAACGTTTCCTCCTGCTGAATAGTTTACTAAGCCGGCAATTTATTTTATAGGCCAGTGGAAGAAGAAAATCTCCAAGCTTGGATACTTGGTTAAAAAATTACAGACTGCATTAATGAATCATTTGAGGTTTTGCATTACGAAAGATACAAGTATTAAAAGTGCAATATACTGAAAGCAAGGTATATGTGGCATTAGAAAAAGACCCCCCCGAAAAAACAAGAAAAAGAATAAAAACATTTAAATGGAAGATATATATATTATAATAAATTAATAAACCCTCCTCTGTTAAAAAAGCTTCATTTTTAATTATTGCTGTCTATTAAACATGCTTACAACTAAATATTTTTACCATATTTCTATCAATTTTCTGACAAAATAAATAAGAGTTGCGCTATTTAATAGCTGTACTTCTTTAGAGTCACAGCCATATTAATATTTCCCTACTGCTGTAATTAACACGACTATACTATTATCAGAAAATTATCAACAATAAAGAAATCCGTACAAGGCATCATACAAGCAGGTGCCATGATCTAATTTACACACACACATATATATATATATATATATATATATATTACAGGTTTTTAGTGATTATGTGCTACTGCACAGTACCATTTTATTTTCTGAATATGAAGTACGATTAATATTAAGCAGTTGATTAGGAGCTAATTTTTAATCATCCTTGTGGTATAAATTATACACAATAAAAATAATACAGCTTCCTTTTTATCATTGATTTATTGATCATCAACATTTTTTTTTATTGATGATGAAAATAAATTATAAACTCAGTTTATTTTCATTATTCTAAATATATATGTTATTGCGCCCATTTACTCCTGAAGCAACATTGAGAAAGTGGTAGTTGTGTTGTATTTTCCCAGAATAAATAATTTTAATTTATATTCATTTTATTATTAATTATGAATGTTTTTATTATTCTAATAATTTTAACCAAGTTATTTTTTTACTCAAAATGTGTTTACTGAGGCAAGAATGATTTCTGATATAGGGGTGGACATTTAATGAAACAACTGATAAATTATATAAACTTCACTGTTACTAATTTTCTATTTCTATATACTCCGTGAATCGGTCGAATTGGTACATTTCTTTCAACACGGGAGATCAGTCTTGGAATACTCCGTGGCCAGTCACGTGGCTTAAAATACATCAAAAGTCCGAATACCTTAAGAGTAAGTTCAAATGCTACTCCAGATTCAAGTGCCCCTACTCAAATTATCAATTAAAAGACTAAAATTAATAAAAACTAAATTACATTTTTTATTATTTGGGTTCTCATCATTTGTTTTGGGCATGTTGATTATGAACGTAGGAGCACAACAAAAATACCAAATATAATGAATGGGATGAAAGAAGGGTTTTTCGAAAATAATACCTTAATGGCTCATTGTCAATAATAATAATAATAATAATCTGTTGATCTTCTTCTATATTACTCCTTTTATAAAATTTATTAAGTTTTACTGAAATTAATAATCTCATATTTGTATTTTCATTATCGTAATTCTACAGCGTACAGCAGTACCAAGATGGTACGCCAGACGGCGGACAAGGACCCAACTCGGGTAACTTCTGACCTGATAGTATGGAACCTCCAGATAAGTAAAGTTCTAAATTTTCTGGACCGCGAAAGCTTGTTCTGAAACGGACCTCCGGGAAAAATAATTGGTGACCATTCGGTTGCAGTATACCGGAGGTTTTGTTTTCATCGCTAACAGGAATACAGACCAAGTCTATAGATTTACAAAATAGAAAATCAGGTTTAAAAATTATAGGACTACTTCAACGATATGTCTGATGTTGAGTTAAATAAAAACAGCAGCAGTTGAACAATTCACAATTTTGGGATTAATCTGAAATATTAGGTGACGCAAATTTCTCCATCTCCACCGGTGAAATGTGGGCAAAATGTTTATAAAGTATGGCAGATTCCTCCTGAAACACCCCGTGTATATAAAGCAACTTAAAATTATTTATTTTCTAGAGTTATAGCTACAATTGAGCTAGCAACTAAAAAGAAAAATGAAATCTTTGTTGGTAGAATGATTCATAAGTAGAAAAAGAACAGCTATGAACAACTGTAGCATATAAACAAAAAAAAAAGAACAAGTTGACTGGTTTTTGTTTTCTTTTGCTGAATGTGAATAGTTCTGAATGTAAACATGAGTAATTCCTTCATGACGGTCGTGGGAGAATTCTCCTTAGCATGTTATGAAAAGAAACAAAACAATGGTTTGCTCTTTAGATATATGTATCTAAATGCTTGAGAGGCAACTCGATCGAAACTCTCCCACACTTGAGACACAGATAGCCTATTGAATATAAAATCCTCTGAGCAATAACTAATAATAATAATCAATTTGTTTGTGCTAATATATAAGGCACTTGGGCAGAGAACAGTCTAAAACTTCCACAAAATACAATAATTAACGTTTAGAATTATGATACTATTATTAATAGCTATGGAGTGGGCTTATATATATACTGATATTACCAGCGACATCCCCGATCCAATCAGAAGGTCCTATAAGCCTTTTGGGTATAAAATAAAAAGGACGGAAATTAGTGCCAAATCCTTAATTTTAGGGGTTACTAAGCGGATTGGTAACATTTAAGCCCAAGTTTAGTCAAATGGTAGACATTAATTATTTTGATTTAATGTTGTCTTTTGAATATGTTTTCGACCTTCTCTGACCAAGTCCTTTTTCTATAAGCATGAATGCATCTGCAATTGTTCAGGGGGTTTATACTTAATATATTGTTTGAAATTATTAAAGGAATTAAAAATTCATTTTAAATAAGTTTTATGAAGTCATATTTTCTCTTCCAAATTAATTTCTTTTTATTAACTACATATTTAAAAAAAATGCATACATGTGCACTTATTTCGCGTTTTCATTATGTACGAACCCACCCCATCTTAATAACCCCAATGAAATAACTATAAAACTAATTATTAAAATTATTGTTTATCTTATTATTTGTATTCCCTTATGCAAAAATAAATGCTAAACTCCACCCTGACTGTCAATAAAATGGGTGTGTACACTCTAAGTCCATTAAGGAGATGAAGGGAACAATGGGTTCAATTTTGGCAAAATATAATTTAACATTTCCTATGATCTGTTGAAAATCCTGTTGAACTTAGCACATCATCTGACATTCATAAATAGCTGACGCTAACCTTTTAGTTGCTTATACATAAATTTGTAGTATAACATTAATAATCCAATATCAGAGGTGGAAAATATACCATTAAAACTCGGCACTCGTAGCTATAGCAATGGAGTATCTCAGTAATTTTATTTAATTGTTTAATCGTTTAAACGTAATGGTAATAAGCTCTGCCACATACAGTTATATATTACAACTGAATTGTAATATTTGAGAGTGAAATCTATTAAGAAAGCTTAGAAAATGTGGATGATTTCGAATTATGCTAATCTAACAACTATTTGAATAATAAAACTCTAACCTGTATAGCTTCAGAGTAAACCACCTTCCAAGGAACGCTGTGCACAGTGAATGTTGCAACTGCACAGGGGTAACAGGGGTGCCAGCCCCCTCCATTGCTAATATGTATTTCTAACTTTTAGAAATTACCACTCAACTATATAAATTGCATTATAAAGGTCCTTGCAATACCATGCGTTTGTTAGTTGCTGAATTTTGGATTTTATAACAAATTTCTATATATACTATATCTTAGGCCACCTACACTCGGAGTTATTTGTGATTTTCGTCGCGAATAACTAACCAGTTCACGATGAATCACTAGTAGCCCAGGCAACAAAGGAAAAATAGAAAAAATAAATCATAGAGTTCTGAATTTTTGTTCAGTTGTTTACTGGAGTGTCCTATACTACATTTAAAAAGTCCACCAGTGGGCGGGGGGAGGGGAAGTTTGAAGGTCCCTTTTATTCAGGGTCTTATCAAATATCTGAGGAACTATCAACTTTAGCAAAAGGTAATTTATATACAAAATTAAATTTCCCATAAGAAAGGTTCTATTAATTTTTCATGGGCTCGGTAGTTTGGGAGATAGTTGGGGGGGGGGATTTCAAGTTGAATTTGCCGAAGTGCGTTTCACATTTGAAACTTCAGATTTATTATGACATTTCGAATTTTGTACTATGCTTCATTTAAGTTAATACTTAAACATATAATACCATTAAACATATAGAGTATCACATCAAATTTGAGAGTGCATCCAAGTTGTACAAATGAAACAAGACTCTTTTCAAGTTGAAATATTCTTTGCAATATTGGGATATTTTATTAAAAAATGTTCTTTTTGGGTGTGAGATAGATATCTGAATGGGGTTTCATTCAATTCAGTCTACCAAAAAGGTTTTATTATTAAACAGCTTTATTATGATAAAATTACAATCTGCCTCATTGGGCAATAAGTAATTGTGATAAATGTTTTCATTCATATCATATTTACAATTTGTTTTCTTTCTTTTACGTAAAACTCCTCATCCACTGTTTGAGAGACACTGACAGTTAAAATCAAATATCTTTTGAGATGATCTCCTACCAGGAATTGAATGTGAAGTGGAAAGTTGTGGTGACTCAATTTGTGTTATTGCGCTTTGAATTGATTGAGGTCTGGTATATTTTTTCTGCAAGAAAATTTGTTATTACTTTGAAGAGTTTCAGCTTTGCCATTACCTCTTGTCATACTTGGTTAATTATCCTTTTACCCCTCAAAAATTAGAATAGTTATTAATGATTACAATTATATTTATATTTTTATGATAATGAGTTCTCAGCTAGCCACGAATATGTAACTGAGTGGACGAATTTGTTGGGATATGGGCTTAGGTAAATAATAGAAAGATGTTAGAATACATTATAAAATATTCAATTAATAATGAAAGAATTTTTGAATAAAATTAAGCAATAAGTGGCTTGGATAAGGGATGTGCATTTGGTGTGTCTACCAATAGCAAATTAAAATTTTTTATGAAATGTAATATGGTGAAACTTTTTCCTACCTCGTTGCTTTTATATGTTAGCTCTCATGTCAAACTTTCGTTGTCATTCTACAGGTCGTTGTTTATGACTCAAGTTTGAATAGTTGGGACGAATTGTCCATTTTATAACTTAATCGAATTCGGAACAGTTGTAGAATGGAGTTTCCGGATTTGGGTGCTCATTGCTCCATGAAGTTTTGTAA
Source organism: Acanthosoma haemorrhoidale (assembly GCA_930367205.1). Taxonomy (NCBI): domain Eukaryota; kingdom Metazoa; phylum Arthropoda; class Insecta; order Hemiptera; family Acanthosomatidae; genus Acanthosoma; species Acanthosoma haemorrhoidale. The sequence goes on from OV884009.1 coordinate 63,159,269, forward strand.
CAAATTAGGTAAGCTAAAATTCAATATTTTGCTTTGATAAGTTGCAATTTAATTTATGTTGAAAGTCTGATGTGTTTGCCAATTTACTCCCCTTTCTTTATGTTGAAATTCTCCCCAGTACTGTAAGCTATTTTGTTTATAAAGTGGTTTGGATTTTAATTTCGTTTGAACTATACTATACCAGAATATTATACTATGTTGAGGGATTTTGGGAATGACTTGCATAATTTTTCAAGTCTCATAACTTAATTCTCTAAAACCCATTTTGTATAACTTATATTATAAATTGGTCACCCCGTAAACAATTTAAATATATAAAGTTAAGACTTGACATTTATGTGATAAACATTCAGGACAAAAAAAACTCAAAGAGGAACTAGCTGAAGAGACATTCAGTAGTTAATTAATTTTAATGTTAAAAATTATATCAAAGAAATTGTATATAATGTAGAAGAGACTAGGCTGCTATGTAATCCCTCCCCATTAAAGGTTTTCTTCTAAAAGAGGGTATGGCTTTAAAAGAAAAAGGAAAGACTGACAATTGCACTTGGTGCGACTGTACCTAATAATTTTATAACTGGATATTGAATTCATTAATAGATGCTTAAATTTTTAGGGATTGATTTACATATATATATATATATATATATAGCATTGATACTTGCTGTATTATTCCAAAGGTAAAAAAAAATACAAGAAGGGTAGCATATTTACGTTCAGTTATCTGGCAAAGGTCAGATAACTATTACCAACAGAATTAAATCATTATTTGCAGACAAATATGAAAAGTAATGTCTTAATCTAAATTGATTTATGTGCTCTCACATGGTGTAATAATATGAAGGTTTTCGGTTTAACAGAAAAATAACAGTTCCTGAGGCAGTGGGATAGGTTTAGACTGAGTTAATATTTTTTAGACCAACCCATCTAACCAAAAGCTGGTTGTGGTAAAAGAAGGAAAAAAAATACACTGATGGACAAAATTAACGCAACACTCAATTAAATAAATTATGTTCCGGTTTTATTTTGTATTGGTAACTATTGGCATTTAGGTGATATCAGTGTAAATATAAACATTGATTAATGCTTTGTTTACTCTTAAATCCCTTTTTCACAAACAGTAGCATTTGACACATCCAATATTCACATCATAAAATTCATTCTTTCTATTTGTAAATGTTTTTAATTTTATTCAATGGCCCCAGTAAGGCATTTAAGTGATTACAATTTCATTAGGGCTGTGACATAGATAGAAGGATACAACCAGTGTGAAGTTACCAGGAGACTGGGTGTACATCACTCGTCTGCAGGCAAGGCTCTGAAGTGATTTAGGGAGCTAGAGCGTAACCCAAGAAGAAAGGTGCAGGGTCGGCCTAGATATGCAGCAAAAAGAGAAGATAGTTATATCTGGCAGTTGGACTTTGGAAAACTGGAAGAGAGTTCTCTTTACAACAGAAGTGAGTGTTGTTCTCAAGTTTTCAAATGGCTGTAATTTTACATGTAGATGGCCAGAAGTAAGGTATGCACCATGCTGTATGGTTCCCCAGGTGGTATTTCATGATGGGTCACAGATGTTCTGGGGTGGCATTTCCTTTGACACTCGTAATGAATTAGTTGTTGTGCGGGGAAGGTCCCTAAAGTCTCAAAGGTACTTAGGAGAAATCATTGAATAACATATAGTGCCATTTGCTCCCTACATCGGTGAGGGATTCTTGTTAATGGATGATAACGCCGGACCCCACATAGCACGAATGGTTCATGATTACCTGATTAAGGATGTGATTGAGTACTTGGTGTGGCCACCACAGAGTCCAGACTTAAATCCTATTGAACACGTCTGGGACCAACTTTAGCGAAGAGTATGACGTTGCAATCCATGTCCTAGCACCCTTGAAGAATTGGAAAGGGCTGTTATTGAAGAGTGGGACAATATTTCTTAGGACTTCATTAAAAACCTCTTCCAATCAATGCCAATGTGTTTAAGACACATAATTCATGCCAGAGGCGGAAATACCCATTATTGAGTACGTTTTATTTAAAGATTTGTTTTCCAAGTTTATCTTTTTTTTACAATATTTTTTCTTTTACTCATTATGTACCTGATATGTGTGCAAAATACAATTTCTTATTCAAATGACTTCTTTTGAGATTTCTCGATGAAAATTTCAATGAAATTGAAGTCTGAAATTTGCACAAATTGGAAATCTTTCAAAAAATAAGGATGGTGCGTTAGGTTTGTCCATCAGTGTATTAAAATGTCTTTTAGAAACATCAGATTTGCAGATATGTAAACAAATTTAATATGCTGTGATATTAATAATTAAATTTTAAAAAACAAAACAAACAAAGATATATTGGTTACAGTGCTATGGCTTCTGTTGATAAGTGACTCAGTTATTAACAGTACCACTCTTCGTCTAGATACATGCCAATTTTCGTTTATTGGCTTAAGGTCTGGAAGTATTTGATTCTAATTAATCATCAGTACAATCAATGTGGTGGTTACTTTCTTGTCATCCATTGTAACTCTAATGTCATATTAGTAGTGTGGTGTGTGTTGAACAAAAAGGACAGCAACCTGATTAGAAAGGATCAAGGGCATTTCTTAATTGTAGAAAGTCAAGTTGTGGCCGGAATGTAGTGTTCAAGGGGCTTAGGGAGTGCATGTAAGATAGCTATTGGGTGGTAATTGCTAGAAAGAAAGGATTGCAAAATTTTAAAATAAGAATAATATTTGATTATTCTCAGACTTCTGGTACTAAGGAATAGTTAGAAATCAGCAGATATAGTTAAGTGAACTGGTATGTTTTTTATGTATACTAAATATTTTGTATTAAGATAAACTGTTTATTCATGTGCCTCAATTTTTCCCCAGATTTTTTGCCAGTTAAGTGTGACAGTTGCCTTCATATATTCTGGTAAGTTATTACCATTAAATTTTTCAGCTTATATTTTTGTTCTAACAATATTTTTTTTAGAAATATAACATTACTACTGTAATTCATGTGTATAGAACAAAAAGTCTGTCTGTGTCTATGTTCCTTGTACTCATATATGCTCCTTGATAGATCTGAATTAAACTTTGCTCCATGAGCAATTAGACCTTGTGAAAGATTTTAGTAATCATCTAGATTAACAGTACTTAGTTTCCCCCATTTTATGATTACAGTAAGATGTCGAAGACATCGTCTACATGAAGACATAGGTAGGCATAATCAACAACTTTTCATGGTTGTTAATCATCAGTTAATTCAAATGTCTTTTAGAAACATCAGATTTGCAGATACGTAAACAAATTTAATATGCTGTGATATTAATAATTAAATTTTAAAAAACAAAACAAACAAAGATATATTGGTTACAGTGCTACCATCTATGGCTTCTGTTGCTAAGTGACTCAGTTATTAACAGTAACACTCTTCGTCTAGATACATGCCAATTTTCTTTTATATTAGCAATAATCCAAGGATTATATGGAATAAGGATATGGACGGGAATAAAAGGGCAGATGAATTTGCCAGGCAGGTTTTTGAGAGTATTCATCATTCATTTTTCTCAGATCTGCTTTTGGCTGACTTATAGTTCTTTTTTTGTTTCCTTTTTTAGAGACATTTATTTATTATAAATTTACATAGTTACATTAATGTACTAGGTTTGTAACAAACTTGAATACATTATCTTCATTTTATTGTTAATTTTTCAGAAGGAAGAAACAGCCTTAGGAATTTTAATTTTAGAGGAAAACAATGTATAAACAGCCTCCTCTAGTATGATAATAATAAACAGGATCTATAATTTTTCCACTCACCCCTTAGTACATTAAATGTAAACAAATAGACTCCGTTCATTTCTGTTGCATTCACTATTCAGTACTCCACATCTGCCAGTTAAATCCCTGTTCTAGTGGGGAAAATTCCTGTTTTTTTGTTTGTTTTTAAACTATTTCTGTGGAGGTTATGTTACGTCAATGTTATTCCAGTGGCAAGAGAGGCATATGGCATTTGTATCAGTACAAGTGCTTTTTTAATACCAAATGGAGCGATTACATCAAATCAAATGCATGGAGGAAAAAATCTTACTCCTTAATGCTCATTGATTTAAATATTCTTGGGTTAAACGTTGCAGGCATAAGATTTAGAAACTTTGAAAGAAGTTGAGCTGATGAAGTTTATAAGCCTATTATTTTATTTTAGGGTTCAAAGCTTCTCAAAACCAATTTTTTTTTTAATAAACAAACTTTTTTGAACAGCTGTGTGAATTGGTTCGCAGCATTCATTCATAAGTTATTCCTGCACTCATCAGGATTTTCTACTGTCCATTATTTTAACAGTGTTGTAGTATGTACACCAAACATGATACATTCTAAATATTTCTTTAGTATATAACCATATATACAGCTTACTTGAAGTACCTTTTTAGTCTGACTAAGAATATACAAATTTTTATTTTGCTTATGTGGTTCTCACTAACAGGTTTGATTTTGTATTTTTTTTTCAGTACTGAACACATGCGTTATAATGATCATCGTTGCCCAAAATCAGGATCTAAGGACATTCAGGTGCCTATTTGCCCTTTATGCAATAATCCTGTTCCATCTAAGAGACATGAGCCTCCAGATATTGCTGTTAGTGCCCACATTGATCGTGATTGTGAATCTGATCCAGCAATTGGCAGAAGAAAAGTAAATAATTTATATACCTACTTCAGAGATTGGGTGAATTAGGTTGTATGTTATGGTAGCCAGTATAAAAGTTTTTGAAAAAAACTTGAATAAACTGTAATAAACCTTTCTATGTAGATTGGATGAGCTTTAATCAAAAAGTTTGGCTATAATATCACCACAATTTAGTCTTCAGAGCAATATAATATAAAGGCTAACATAACAGTATGACTTTTTTTATTATTAGTTTGTTGATATCTAATAGCTTATTTCCCTCAATTCTATGGAAGGATTTTATAAATTGTGGTTTGCTATATAGTTTTATTTCATGACAATAGTTTTTAACGTAAAAGGAAAAAAGTGAAGCAGGTACTCGATTTATACTACAAGTAGATACTTGTTGTGAAAAGAATTACTAATAATAAATTGACAATGGAATTCTATTTCTAAAGACGTTATATTATTTTTCTCAATTCTATGGACATGGCCACAGTGGATGAAAAACTCATTAGTTCAAAGTTAACTCCGTTTCCCGGGATATAAGTCATAATATAATTTGACCATGTTCATAACTTTCCTTTGGGGTGCTGATTAAAACAGTTTTAAGGAGGGGCCAAAGTTGCCTGCAGTATTAGTCATAATTGTAATGATAATGGTACGAGTCATAAAAAATGCCCATTTTTCTTGCTAATTTTAAATTTAGCATAATTTTTTGTAACATTCCAAGTTTATACCATTGTGTTCTATGGTTTGTTGCCATCTCAAGGTTAACTGTCTTTACCCCTCTTTGGGTTTTGAACGGAAAAATTCTGCAACTCTTTTTGCAACATTTTGAACCTCGTTCAGAGGATTGGAAGGTTTTTCCTTGAAGATAGTCTGATTTCTGTTTAGTAATCCTGGGTAGCTCTAGGCCACAAGATCATACATTCTTTGTAACTGATCACTATAAAGTTCTGTATCAAAGTTTTGACCTTCTGTGATGAATTATGCCTTCATAATTCCGAAGTGCAGAGAGCATTGTCTTATTTTTCGAATGGCCCTTACTTAGCGACTGGCACAGCTGGCTGATTGCAGTCTAACCATTGTTTATTGGTCTGAAGGTTTCTCCAATATATCCAATTTTTATCTCAAGTTTATTATTTTAATGGTACAATGGTCATTTGGGGTTTTTAAAAGTTATTGACAAATTTCTACTTATAGTATGTCGTGTCTGTTCAGTGGTCAACTCATGGAGAACCACTCTTGATGAGGGATTCACTTTTCCCAAGTTATTGGATTCGTAAATTTGATACAAATGATATTTTTATCACAATTGCTTATTTCCCAATTAAAGAAGAATTTACCAATATTTCAAATTTTAGGGTCATGTTGTTTATCCGAATGCTAAGACAAAACTGAAGCCAAGACGAGCTCATTTTGTTTACAAATTCAATTTTAGTAGTAATTGGATTTGAAAAACAAATAAAGCCGATTATTAGCTTAGACAATTTCCAAGAAAATGAATTCATTTTTCATGACTCACCCCATTGATATGCTTATGAATTTTTCGGAGCTCAAAAATTGAAGCTTTTTAAGTATAAGGATTATAAATGTGCAATTGTAAAGGAATTGAATTTTACGGGGACTACTTCACTTGATTATTTTTATTTGTTTAACATTTGATTCTATTTACATAGGTATACATAAACAAATGCTCCATGACAGGATGCCGGAGAAAGGAAGTGGTTCCTTTTATATGTACTGATTGTAAGCTCAATTTTTGTGTCAGTCATAGACATCCGAGTGATCACGAATGCTTAAAAAAGTCTCAAACGGGAAAGAGCATTTCAAAGTAAGTTTTTATTTTAACAGTACAAGAATTTTTTTCTGTATTCAAATCAGTTCAGTTAAAAAATATAAATTGGCTAAAATTCCTGGTTTAAAAAATGATTAATTTAACATCTTTATTATTATTTAAAAAGCGTTTTTAGGTTTAGCAGTTTAATTTTCTCTTGTTTTTTGAATAAATACTTACATGTTTTTTTTTACTAACTTTCTGTATTTACTCGATTACACTCAACTAAAATTATTATATTCTTACACAGATATTTTTTTTATTACCAGTTATGAAAAAAAAACACTTAGCCAACTAATAACTTATAAATCAATGTCAACTCATAACTCAGTGCCAACTAATAACATTTATATAACTCAATGCCAACTAATAACTCATAACTCAATGCCAACTCAGTGATACCCAGGAATTGATTTTTGCTGCAAAAAAATTCTCCTGAGAGGACTGGGTCTGATCATAGTATACTCAGCCTCCTGATGAGCAAGAAAGATGATGCTATGTTATGAAATTCTCTTTATTTTAACACATTACTTATTACACTGCTGCTGAGGCAGCTTTAAAAATTATTCGAAATGAAGGTGAAGGTGTTCTTGACTAGCTTACTGCACATCATTGGTTTAATAAATTTAACAGTGGAGGCATGTCTTAGGAAAGGAAGAAGGGCTCAGGGTGGATATTAGTTAGTAGGTTCTATAACAAGCTGAAGAATCTAACCTAGCCTCAAGTACTGGTGTACTTGCCAGGGAGTGTGGAGTGTCAAATGACATGGTTAGTTTGCCACCTATACAACTCTGGTCGCTGTATACACACCATCTAACCACCTTGCCTTAGATCTCTCATTACTTTTTAGAAGGCTTGTTGTATCCTGTTCAAGGACATGGCCAGCCCAAATCCTCCTAATTTAATGAATTTCACCACATTAATGTTGTTATACTGTTTGTAGATCTCAGCATTCTTCTTTCGCCTAATTTGGACTTCCTTAACTGGATGTTTAGGTCACTAAACTCTCGAATTGGCAAAGACCTGACCTGGCTTACTTCCCCATAATTGGTAGATTAAGTTTTATATTGATTGATAGTACAAATGATAATGGACATAGTCTCGTAAAAAATACATAAATAGAGTCACTTGGAAGTCACTGAATGGTTTAGTCCTCCTCTCCAACTCATAGCTTAGAACACTTATCAGTAGCTCTGCCTTGTCTCCTTTCATCAAGGCCTTCCAAATCATCACCATCACTCACTTAACTGCTACCTTTATCACTGTTCTTCACACCCGAAAAATATCTGCACACATGTTCATACTGACTAAATACATTTATTACATGTAAATATTTTGGTATATAAGTAATAAAATAAATTAAAAACAGATAAGCCTCCTAGAAATATATACAAAACATTGATGTACATCAGAATGTTCCACCCATGACAAAGTTATATAACAATAGGGAAGCAAAATTACCATAACCTTACTAATGATAAATGTGCTAAAAATGAAAACATCTATAATGAATATTCTTGAAGGGAGAGGGTAACTTTAGATTAAGAATATTTTTAATTTTTTTTTAAGTTTTACTGCTTTTATTTCAGACTTTGTGTGCATGGTTATAACAAGAAAGAGGTTTGTTTTCTAATGATTTCTATTATGCATGTATTTGTTAAGATACCTAAGCTATTAAGTTTAATGAGGAATTGAAATAAAAGATGATCAGTGATAACAGCCAACTTTGCCAATTGCCTCTTCGAGGTCATTTTAAGTAATATTCAGTGCAGTTGAATATTGGTAAAAGTTTAAAGAGGGATTTATTATATATAGTTAATATAAGAACCAAGATCAAGACCCACACTAAACAAGCTAAATAATTTTGTTGCAAACACTCATGTACTTAGTGTACATTTAAAAAATGATGTTTTTATTAATGCTGTTTATGCATTCAGCAAAAACCTATATAAAAAAAAAAATCTGCTTAGTGGTGCATTAAAATTGTGCTGGAAACTTATTTTTAAAATTTTCTAATAAGGTATATATAATTATTTCTCCATTGTATAAAGGGAAATTAAAATAAAAAAAACACTGCTTACTAGGTTCTTATTCACTAATTTTTATAACATTCCAATTCAACTCGAACAATAATCATGAAACAATGAAACTATATAGCAATAATTTCAGTAATAACTTAAAGAAAGAAAACTTATAGTGATAATTCCCATAGGTTTTTTTCCCCATATGTTTGTACATATAATATGTATTTTTATTAACATAATTTATTTACTGTCTTAGCCAAATAGCCTAAACCTCTGATCTACCAATGTAATTAGGTTTATGTGAGGGGCTGCAAGGAGATTGTAAGTTTCTTACATTATGCCAACAAAACTGTCCTAAGTTTGATACAAAAATGAACTATTTAAAATACTGTTATTTATCTTTTGTATACATTATTTTGAAATAATTTCATTTCATCCACATATAAAAGTAATATAATGTTATTAATTCACGCAGCCATTATAATAAATTTATTTCTGAATAGTATATTACAAAATAAAAACACATATGATCACTTACACCCTCAGGACATAACACCCATTATGTGTTCTCATTATGGTCCCAGTAAGTAGTCCCATTATGTGCCACACTCCCCCCGCCCACACATGAAAAAATATATCTATGTGTTATAATGGAATATGTGATGGTCCCTAAATCAATGTGGAATGGAAGGTTATTAACTAATAAGGGTTCACAAGAGGAAAGGGAAATAAAAAGAGAGATATCCAAAATATATCGTAGATAGTAAATTAGGAGTGGAGGAAAGGAACTGTGGAGCCATAAGGTGATGATTGAGAGGCAAAAGAATGTGATCTGTTGGAAAGCTGGCAGGCATGTGAGACAGTTACATCTGAGCAACCTTTGAACCAAAAGTGGGATATAACTTGCGTTATTATTGTTTAGGAGGTTGATATAAATCAATTTATTTCAAGACATTTAAACATTTGTAAACAAGGGATGGATACAATTAAGTGGTGCCAAACTTTTTTGTAAGTCTTACTACGTTATATTGGTTATTCCATATCTTTAAGGTACAACCTCCGTTTTGTGTGATCGCCAATAAGAAATTAAGTGTAATACCATTCAATTTCTACATAAATAATCCTCAGGTAATTGATATTAATAGGATCACCACAAATATAATACAATTGCCTGAATTAGTCGTGTAGTACATGTCGATTTCTGCTCACTCTGTGTTGCTGCTCTCGATACACTCAGTGATTACATGGGGCTCCCTGTACCTCCTTCCTTTGCATCTAAGAAGGCGGGTTACATTTTATCAATAGTAATCCTCTTTATTTTCCTACCCACATCAACATCGTAGAATTTTCTGAAATGTTTTTCTTTCTTGAAAAGGATGTCATGGATTTTTCTATGAAGAGTGTCCTGAATAATTGCATGCAAAAACATGCCCTGTGTTACTCATCGTTAGGTAGATAAATAGTTCTCTTTTTGTAAGGCAAAAAATGAATGTTGGGTAAAGCTTTTTTTTTATAGTTTTTGAAGTTTTGATTTAACATCCACTAATATGTAGAATTCAACATTTTGTCTATTCTTGAAAAAGTAAAGGTTACACTACCGACCTGCTTTACAGATGTTGCAAATCTTATTTAAACAAATATTGCATCCCTAAGAGTATCTATGACTATGTGCCCACTCTAGAAGATTTTGTTATGGGATGGCACCTTTTAAATCTGCCTTCATGGTTGTTCTCTCCAACAAGCTATTCAACTGGTTGTAAGTTGTGGCATTTTTGTTGAGAAACTGAGTAATTGTTTTAATGATATAAAATGATTGCCTTAAAATTGATGGCGCCTAAGTCTGCCATCACCAGATCAGAGGTTGAGGCTATTCGAGTAGCTTTCTCAAATAAAGTATTTATTTTACTTCTGTAAACCAAATATGATCGAGGCGGTTTGTTACCGTACACCTAGTAAGTTTATTTATTGCATTATGTTAGTTCAGATTTATGATTTTCTAGTAGTGCTTATGGACGAATTGTGTTTTTTTTCCTTCACTTTGTATGTTTCAATTTCCTTTATTTTGCATGATATAATTTTATTTAATTTATATATAATAATTATATTATAGAAATATTATATATATATATTATATAATTTTAACTTTATTTTTCCTTTGTTTACATTCATAATAAAAATTTGTTTTGTCAGTATATGATTATTATTTAATGCTGGAATTTTATTCCATAAGTCCATAAACAAACTAGTGTATGGTAAACTTAAATTTTATTTCATTTTTTTTTTTTCTAGTGGATCACAGATCGAATCCTTACGTACTGCTGATTATGGAGCATTACAAGGAAATTTGGTATAAACCTTTTCTTTTCTTATTATATTCATACAAAATTATATGTGGCATTTTTAAATATGTAATGCAAGATTAACCTTGATTAGTTATAGTCACCAAAGCTCATCAGGAGTGTACGATGATTTTAAAGTTTTTTCTATGATGGGGGGAATAGCATAAAACAAAACAAATAAAATGGGAGCTCATAGTTGGCCATGAATTAAGTTATGATTGAACTGTTTAATAGGATAACAGATTTGGTTGATAAAAATCCAACAATTTTCTTTTATAAGTTAATGCCAATATCCAAAGAAATTATCTACTTATAATAAAATCAAATTATAATTAATTTGTTTATTTATAATTTCACTTGCTCCGTGGTGGCTCTTGGCATTGATCTTAAACCTCTTTAGTCCTTCTATGCCACTCATTTGGGGTGAATTAGTTACTCTGAATCACATGTACTCTGGATAAGTATGGGTGAACAGCTCAATCAATGCTAGAGGCTCTCCTGTATTCTCTGGAAAACTGTTTCTGGGTTTCAGAGTGGGCATGTGGTTTGTAGAAAAGGATAATACTGAGGGTATATGTGCGATTTACCGGAGGAGATGATATGTCTTTGAGTCATGTTTTCTCCTGGTATGATGTAGGATATCTCAAGAGGTTCCATGGACAGGGTAACTAGATCCTTGAAGCCTATCTCAAAGTCGGACTTATTTATAACATATAATATTTTATATCTAGGGGCTATGTGGCTTGAATGCCAAATGCATTTTTAATAATTTGAATTTTGATGTAAGGAGTTAGAGATAAGGGATATCAATCTCTCCCATTCTTCTTTTCTTTTTCAAAATAACTTATACTACCTGCATAGTAGTTAATTGTGATTTTTATGGAGCTAAGTATAATTTTAACTTACCCAGTCTAGTATAATATATTTTAGGTATAGTATATATTGCAACAGTCTGTTAAGTTGTAACATAATTGCCAGGCCCAAAGGGAAAATATTTTCTTTGAAACAGGTATGAGGATTTTAAATGTTTATTCACTGTGGATTATTTAAAATACACTCCTAAAAAAAATATAAGAGTCCAAAATTTTGTAGTTATTATTTAATAGTATTTAAATAAAAACACATTTGATTACAAGTTAAACATTTATATTATAGAAAATGGATAACTCAACATTACAACTTACAACTCTACTAATTACAATGACAAAAAAAATCATAAAATATGTATATTAAACAAAAATACAACTTTTTTTCTTGTGTTATGTTTAAAAAATCTGTTTATTTTTTGTATTTGTCTTGTACTAGGATGGAATATTATTTGACTCTGAATGTTCACTGTAATTGCTAAGAAAGCAATCAATCCTGTGGGCTCAGTACTTAAGTTACATAAAATTGTTCCTCTCCATAAGAAGTTAAGGTCGATTTTTCCTACATTAGATATTCTCCTGAGGGTTTGTTGGTTTCTTTCAAAATAGGTTTTCACCCATGTTTGGGGGGTTTGAAGGGTCCTTTGTTTGACCCAGAAACCCAAAATTTATTAAGGGCCCAGTTTGCGGTTTAACAGTTTGATATTGTGCCATGTATTATGGAGTTGGAGATGAAAGAAAGATATTGTAGTTATGCTCCATTGATTGAGCTCAAAAGATTTGTTGTTGAGTATTCTATTAAATCTGGTATTTAAAATAAGAGTAGTGGGGCCTAGATTTGCTCCTAAAATCAATTAATATGTAAATTGAATAAAATTTAATTGATTGATGAGCTGTATATCAGCTACAATGTGAGAGAATGATGTACTATGTAGTTGCAAAATTTTGATAAAATTATATATAGTATCACAGTGATTTTTTCTTTTTTACAGGATGAAGATGAAGCATTAGCTCGTGCTTTAGCTTTATCATATGAAGAAGATGAGCGAAATAACCTTTCTGGAGGTTCTAAAAAAGGTGCAGATTTGTCTACGTCTTCAAATCAAAATAAAAAAAAAGATCCATCATCGAACTGTCATCTGTCATAAATTTCCATGCTGTATATCGTTGTAAACTATAAAAAAATGTTATATATTTGTTATTTATTTTAATAATTAAGAGTATTTTCAGGGCCAAATGAGCAAGTTTCAGCAAGAACTTGACTTGTAATTTTTTTTTTCCATTTTTCTATTTACCTGTATATTTCTTCTTATTTAATATTGAACTAGCTTTAAAATGATAAAATAAAAAGGTTAAAACTTTTAAAGTAAAAATGAAAGCCACATCAATTTTTGCTTATGAGTGTATATAACTTCTATATGTTTTTATTTGGTAACCCTCTTACAAGAGAGTGAGAGGTAACTAACAGTTGCCTACCTAATTAAATGGCTAATACATACCTGATACACAAACATATACAGTAGTGTCACAACTTATTCTGTGCACAGCTCATTGTTGCGTATAGCTGGAAATTGCATATAATAAAAATTGTCCTTAAATTATACTGGAACATTTTACAGAAATATTTACATGGAAATTTACTCTGCAGTAAATATAAATGTGATATTATTTACAACAGAATATATGTTCTTAGTCGGGATTTACAGGTTTTTAATGTTTATATTAATTCAGCTATTGTAAACTAGTATTAACGTTCAAACACGAAAACATTACAACATTAGTACAGTAGAAATAAGTGAAAAAACATCTTGAGGTGGAACTAACTGCAACAAAATTATTTTTGTAAATGGTAGGTAAAACGTTCCTAATCAACATACTAAAAATATATATCCGTACTGTCACACAAAATGTATTTTTTTGCCCACCATCTTTAAAAAAAAACATCAAAATTAAAAAAAATCTTGTGTGTTATTAAGTTATAGGAAATTTCATGCTGATAAAGAAAATGATATTGGTTTTTAAAAATCAAAGGAAATAATAAAAAGGTAGCCGAAAAACTGAAAGCTTTTGCTGCAGTATTGAAAAACATTTTTATTATTTTTAACACAGATTTTCAGCTTTAATTTTGCCTACAATTTCACAATTATTGTTAAATTAAAATTTGATTATTTAGGGTTAACATTTCCCATTAAACAAAATCTATAATTTGAAAAATTATTCAATAAATAAATGGGTTTATTTCATCAAAATAAAATCTCATCTAAGTAAAAATTGTCAAAAAGGAGATAAAGTGTATCAGCTTATAGGGAAATGCGTAACTTTGTTCTAGGTAGAAGGCTATTCAATCATCACTGCTGCCTTACACTCTCAAATACAGTTAGCAATGGCAAGCTGCATAAATACATGTTCAGACATTAAATTAGTTAGAGAAGGGAAGAGTTTTCTAACTGACGTGAAGAGGGCCTATACTTTGTCCCTGGACATACAGGTATAGACCACAATGAGAAAGGGGATGAGCTGGCTAAGAAGGGAGACCCTCAAAAGTAAAAACTCATGCCTATTAAACTACTGTCTACCTAACCTAAACCAAATAAACCTCAAAACAGGTATTTCACGGTAGATTCACAGATACTGCTGATTAAGCTGACACCTATCCTTGATAGGCTTATCCCAGAACCTGATTAGCCCCAAATAAAAATTGGGGAGGAAACCTTGTACCAATTTTTGGGAGAATGCGAGGATTTCAGCAAACAAAGGGTTTTCAACTTAGGCTGTGATAGAATACCACCTGAAGAAATAGTGGTAAATTCTTGACTATGTTAGGAAGACAGGTAGGTTCCTGGAGTGACAGTAGTGTGGGATGGCTATAATACAGGGGTTGAGTAAAAGGGTCATAGGCCTAGTTGTTGGACCAATACATTTTTATGGGTCCCTCCTCCACTGGATCTATCAAGATTAAAAGAGATAACGTATTACATGTTTAATATTGAATTTTCAGTCGGTTTTCTTTATCAGTTGACATATATGCCTAAATTTAAATGAGCTAAAGCTTTTTGTTGGGAGATTGGCTTGGGTAGATAAAAAAGAATTACTATGTTTTCATCAAGTTTATTCATGGATCTAATATTGGTGTGAATGACCTCCTGGATACTGTCCTGAAGAAATTTCCTGATCAGATTCTTTTTGCGAACAAATACGTACCTTTTAAGTTAGTGTTCCTAGACACCAACTATCTCTAACCCATTCTAAATAGATTCAATTACTATCACCCACTAAAATTAGTTAACTACCCTTTTTAAACCTTCTCCTAACAAGAAATAGTGATAAAAAAATATCATTGATTGGTATACTAAACCCGCTTATACAGAATATATTCTGAATTATTTATCCAGCCGCCCAACTTGCTAAAAAAACAAATACCACTTCAACCTTATCAGCCAAGTTCTCACTTGTTTTTCTGCTCAAAATCTAAAAATTTATCACCAACATATCATCCAATACCCAATTCCTCTGATCAATTCATACATTAATTTTGGGAGAACCACCGCCTGATCTTGACTTGTCCACACCTCACATTAACCTACCTGCTCTGTTCAGACCCCTCACTTACCACAAACTATCAAAAAATTGGCCTAAAAAACAACAATAAAATAAAAAAAGTTTTTTCTATGCTCAATGATCCACCCCCTCTTACCTCCTTACGCACTGAATTTGCAAAATTCCTTGTGTTCTCATAACCCTAATTCAAACTAAAACAATACATTTAGAAATGGATTGACTATCTTGGATGACAAACAAGACATAAACCACAGTTATAGAACTGTTACAAGTTTGTTGACTTTGCCTACGTTTCTCAGTTTTCTTAGTTCCGCGAATTTCTTGAACAGTTCACAACTACATCTTCCCACACATTATGTAAATCTAAGTATGTCCACTTCAAAGTCTCTTCACATTATATTCTGTTATCTATGTATCTTAAGAAAACAAAACAAATACCATCAATTATGTACTCTTATTTCCATGCTCTCCTTATTTTCAACACAATTTTTGTTATACATATAAAAAAATGTTTCTATTAGCTAGATCTGTTTCCCATTGGCAGATATTACCCTGTTTATTTTGTATGCATATTTTATAACACAAAGTAGCAGACTCCTTTTTACATCTATTTTGTAATTTGTTGTAACCATGTCTGTTACATATACCTGTTTCATCTACTATCTATTTATCTTAATATTTGAACAACTGTTAAATATTTATATTAATTCATTAACTGCCCCCTATGCACTTAAATTCTTTCAGTTTCTTTTTGTTTTGTATTTTATAGAACTTAACTATTGTCACAATGTTTTATTAATAATGTTTAACACGTACACTCTGCAGACATGCATAATATGTTGAAATGTTGTCCATGAATAAACTTGATAAAAACACAACTCTTTTACATCAACCCAAGCCAATCTCCTTACTAAAACCTTAAACTCATATAGTGTTTCAACCATAATTGTATGCTAAATATTACACCTGTCAAGTTCATTACATAGTTTTCATTTATATAAGATTTTACTGTCTAATCTTATGCAAATAGCTCCTTTAGGTTTTCAGGTATTGTAATATTTATGTGGTTTTGAGAAATCTCAGGTAAATAAGTAATAGACGTGGTGGGCTAACCTTTAAACACCTCATTTTCTCCATTCCCTTTTGATAATTACTACACTTGATAACTGTGTCACTGAAGGTGAAGCCACAGTTCAATTGACATTTCCCCTTTTGTTTTAAATTACAAATTTAAATTTGTTGTAGCCTTGAGTAGTTGACTTCAAGAGGAGCGGACTCCTAATATTGAAACATCGTGAGCATGAGATGACAATGCAGAGTTTATCATTGATTGGTCCTTCTTAGTAACTGCTTTCTGGTATGTTGCTTGGCAGTGAGGTTTGAAAAGAGGCTGTTGCTGGTATTTCAGCCTCATGTTGAGGTTGAGACGCAGGCTGAAGACTATCAGGTTAAGAAGGTAGATTTTCTTCACTTGGCTGGTCTCACTCCTGTCTAGGTCTCAGGGATCATGAGTTTCTTTGGTAGCGAGCTCCATTAGCAGTCTTGACTATGTAGTTTTCAACTTACCTAATAGCTTATTAGTTTTACTTTTCATAACAATTATAATACATATTATTATTCCAAGTTTTTGTCATTAATTACTGAATGTTTGTTTTATTATGTTTGTGAAAATTGTGGTGATTTTTTTATTAAATATTTAAGCTCACCATATAGAATTATGAAAACTGCTAAGCAATATTTGCTTTGCCTTCTTTCTTTAGTAGCTAAACATAAAAGTCATGACAACATAACTAGTCACTAATCATTTGACATCTCTCCAGCTGAGTAATAATTTAGATTGAGAGTTACCATAAACTAACTGACAAGATTTCTAATCTAAAATTGGAATGACTTATGGAATCATACAGTTAGCACAAAATCTAATAATTTGTGAGATCATCTCTGAGTATTCTTATGTGCTTTATTTCTTAGTTAATTAAAGTTTAAGGTTTGTTCTTAGTAAATGTATATGCTCATAAATGATTGATTAAGAGGCATTGTTGTGAATTATTTTTTTTAACAGTTAATAATAAGGAGAATTTGGCACTATACTGTAACTAGTTTACTTAAGTCTCTGCAAAGTATTTTAATCTAGCTCTTTTATATCACTATTATCACCATTTGTACTCAATTAAAAATATATTTAGTGTAATTTTTGTAAAAGGAAATATTGTGTATGAACGATTGATCATAAAATTAGAAATATTTATATTTTTCTAAATTTAGTTCTTCTATTTTTATTTCTCAACGAAATTCTTTATTAAGTGAAAAATTTGGGACCATTTTTACGGATGCCTTCTTCTATTTTTTTTTTTTTTTACAGAAGTTACCAGGTGAGCAATATGTAACAAAATACATCATTGCTCAGCCCAGATGATCAAAACTCTTCATTCATAATGATGAACTGAATTTATATTCCAGGATGCTTACTGACAATGAATTTTGTAAGATATTATTGCCTATATTAGTTATTTTTTCTAACACATTTTTATATAAATATTGTTTTGCTGTCGCTTGCTGGATTAAAAACAAATTTTATGTGATTTATGTATTTTGTTGTCCTTTTCCTTATTTATTTAATTATTAGAATTAGATCCGTGGCATAGCACTTCATAAAGAGATGAGGTCAACTAGGTTGGTTGGACAAGTTTCACACTGAGGGTCTTGCAGGGACAATGATTGGCTGCTACTTATTGACTTAAATTCCAGTTTTTTCTCCATATTCACTCTGTGTAAGGATGTAGTGACCCCATAATCTTACTATGACTACTAGCTTGTGGCCTTGAGGTTGTGGTTTGGAGCAGCAAATGTGCTGAACACTTAGATAAAACATAAATGCAGCAAATATTTCAAATTTCTCACAATTATAAAGGCACAAGATAGGAAATTGCATGTTGGGCCCATTTGGATCCGGGGGGGGGGGTTGTTGGTAAATCTAAGGTTAAAAGTAAATGAGAAAGAAATATTAAACTTTAACAAAGGAAGTGCGGGGTATATTCTTAGCCAAATGGAATATACACTGTTTACTGCAACCCAGAACAAGCATACAATAGCCTTGCAGGAAATAATCTGGAGGGAAAGCAAGCTGGTATTTCTTAAGGATTTTTTGCTGATAAATAATAGTAATAGAATCGACAAGATAGGGATAGAATATATGACCAGGAACTTGTTATAACATATGATCCTACGGTATGAAACAAATAAACCCATCACTATATTTGTTGAGATTTAATGGAAAATTTCTCAATACATATTTATTGGGTGTTAATGTACCCACTAAATATAACAAAAATAACTTATATGGCCTGTTAGATTGATGGAATGAATCCTATGAAAAGCATGAAGATTGTTTTAGGGGACATGATTGCAAAGGTACAGAAGGAAACAACAGTCTTGCTAATTACTGAAAGGCACTGGAACTAATCGAAGATCCATTAAATGACTCAAGGTCATTTTTCTCAAGGAAACTTTGATCCCTCCATTTGGAACTGTAGGAACCAAATAGAATAGAGGGGCAGATTGTAACTCTGAACTCTTACTTGTTAATGTTCCATAAAAATCTGGCCTGAAGAGCCGGACTTTATGATATATCTTCCAATATTTCCGGATTGTCGTCGAATGTTCCTCCGAAACATTTATGATTAGTCTGAATATTTGTTAGTAGTTCAACTTAATCGGCTTTGTAACTGTTTTTGTTTAGGGTCCAAATTAAGTAGTAGAGATCAATTAGGTAAAAACATTTTCAAAGATCACACACAGATGAACATTAAAAACCTAAGTTATTATAAGTATGAAAACCCTGTATAGTATTGTTTTTGGAATATTATATATTTGTTTGTGGTTAATATTTAAAAGAAAAATATAACCTGGTTATAAAAAACAGTGAATTGATGAATTTGTTAAGTTATTTATTAATATTTTTTTAAATTGCTATTAAAATTATTATTTCAGTAAAGCTAAAGGTGCAATGTAATGGGGAGGAGGAGGATGTCTTGATTGAGGAATGGGGTGGACCGATTTCTACGCTTGAGAGCTCAGTTTTCAAGTAAAAAAAACTTACTCCCTGGAAAAGTCTTTGGTTTCTAAATTTCACTATAATTTTTTCCCTTACGCGAAAACTTCACAAAAAAAAATTGTCAATATTTTTTTCACAAATTTATTTGTTGTGACAATTTCGACATTCGCTCTAGTTTGGATTTTCCTAAAGTTTGCTCTCACGTACCGTCGAACGTCATGTCGAAACGGCATTGAATTTTCAATACCCGACTGTGGATTATTGATCAGTTAAGTGGCCACAGTTTTTTTTTTAAGATACCGAAAATTACTTTTTCATTCTGATCACGAATTCGTTATGGGATTTTCATTATTCACACTTTTTTCTCACCGTTGTAGAATCGCCCCTTGTTGAATGGACTTGGCAGAAATTCCTCGACCAAAAAAAGTTTATTGACAAAAGTTCGCTGAAAAAAAAAAAAATAATGAAAAAACAACTATGCTAAAAATAAAGAAGTGGGCAGGAAAAAAGTTCATGGATTAACGCGCCTTCATCTTTGAGCACGCATTGTCTGCACATTCGTAGGACTTACACGTCTTTTTAGTCTAGCGCGAAACGCGAGTTGGGGTCCAGGCTAGCGAAGCATACGTGTATTGTATATGATTGTCGGGAGTTTATCAGATGTGTGAGTCCCCAAGGTGGGGAGGAGACGCCCGCCGCGGGCTAGGGTCGCTACAACTTCTAGCCGCCATCCGGCGAGCGCCAAGAAAGAGATAAAATGAGGTGGACCTGTGGTCTTTCACCTCTGCTGGTGGCCTAGTCGGCGGGCAGCTTAATTCGTATTGATCTGACTCCATAAGATCTTAGAAGGTGTGCCCCAACAAAGCACTATGTTCAGGAGAAGAGGAACAGGGTAGGTTTATAGGTAGTCTATGTGGTCTTGGAATGACCACGAATTAACACTCGGTATCTAAGGGTAGGCGAAAACCGTCCGGATCCCAAAGGTGAGCGCGAACCGGAGAGAAGCAGGCTGGATTGCCGTGGGAGACGCTACTAGGTAAAGTTTGTTAGCCACGGCAACCGTCGTCCGCGAGGGAGAGGTCTCTCCTAAGGAGGTGCTAGTTTTAGTGAGATGAAGGCAGAGCTTCCCACTAGGAAGGTGTGGGGTCTGACAAAGCAAGACTAAAACATAGCAAGGCTAGGAGAGAGAGAGAGAGAGATGCTGAGGTAGTTGAATGATAAGGCCATGGTTTGAGTAGACCAGCAAGCGCCAGTGCAGAGAGAGAGAGAGAGTGAGAGAGAAAGAGAGAGAGAGAGAGGGGGTGAGAGAGAGAGAGAGAGAGAGAGAGAGAGAGAGAGAGAGAGAGAGAGAGAGAGAGAGAGAGAGAGAGAGAGAGAGAGAGAGAGAGAGGGCACCAAGAAAAAGATAAGACGGGTGTGCTCTTTCACCCTGGCTGCCGGCCTAGTTGGTGGGCTGCTTAATTCGTTTCGATCGGACTCCATAAGATCGTTAGAAGGCGTGTGTGCCCCGACAGTGCACAATGTTCAGGAGAAGAGGTAGAGGGGTTTATAGGTAGTTTATGATTTCTTGGAATGGTCACGAATTCACACTCGGTATCTAAGGGTTGGCGAAAACCGTCCGGATCCCAAAGACAAGTGTGAACTGGAGAGAAGCAGACTGGATTGCCATGGGAGGCGCTTCTAGGTAAAGTTTGTGGGGCCACGCAACCGTCGTCCGCGAGGGAGAGGTCTCTCCCAAGGAGGTGCTAGTTATAGCGAGACAAAGATTCCCACTAGGAAGGTGTGGGGTCTTACAACGCCGGACTAAAACATAGTGAGGCTAGGAGAGAGAGAGATGCAGAGGTAGTTGAATGAGAAGGCTATGGTTTGAGTAGAGCAGCTAGCGACAGTGCAGAGAGAGGGAGCAGTGTTCTAAGAGCCGGTTCTGTTCGCTCAGTCGTCCGCCCAAAGACAGGGCGGTTATATAGGCAGGCCAGCCGTGGTGGAGATGGTTTCTCCACCTGCGGTTGTTTCCCCCACTAGCTTCTCCCCCCTCTCTGACTGACGTCATAAGCTTAATTATTAAAATATGGAAACATAGATAGGTATTTTCTGGGCCGAGAAGAGGGGGAACTTCTAATTATTCGTAATTAAGAGGTTGACACAACAATGATTATAAATTTATCTAATTGTCTAGTTGACAAAAATAACATTACATTAATTTGTTTATAAAATTCACTTTGGTGAGAGAAGGAGAAAGAAGTTACTGGAGCGCAGCATGATTTCCCCTTATAAACTTGAGCTTATGTACCTACGAATGAGTTGCTCTCTATAGCCTTTCTTCCTGTCTTGAAATAGCACACCTTACTTATTGACGTAATTACGCATTAATTAATTATTGTATTTATTGAATTATATATATCAAGTAATTCATGCCTGTCTTAATTATGGTGGCAGTTGCGTGTGTATATTGAACTAACGAGTATTGCTATATGACAATGACCGTTGTGAGTTGTGTAACAAAATTATCCAATATAATCCGTTCTTTACTTATACATTTTGAGTTATTTATTCTTCCCAGAGTATTCTGCTAAAAGGTTATGGGCCCAGTGTAGCCATTTTGAGTTATGTACTTGGGATTTTGATAGTAAAGTCGGATTTCGGTATTTTGAAGTGAGGCCACGTGTTTGTCATTGAGTGAAATTCTTTTTTTTGTTAATTATGGCAACTACAAGTTTTGGAAACGTTGTCTACGGTATTAAACCGTTCGATGGAATAAATTTCACCAATTGGAATTTCCGAATGAAGATACTTTTGGAGCAGAATGGAGTACTTGGTGTACTATCACAGGAACCTCCAACAACGGAAGCCGAGCTTAAGGCTTTCAACGTAGATGATGTTAAGGCTCGAAATATCATAGTTCAAGGACTTGCCGACAACATTCTGCCTACGATAAAGGACAAGAAAACAGCTAAACTTATTATGGAAGCTCTCGAGAAAACGTACGAGAAGCGCGGCATGAAATCGCTTGTAAATGCACAAAAGGTGTGGAGGAAGCTGGAATACAGAAACGAGCGACCGCTTCAAGAATTTTTCCAAGAGTTCGAGACATTGTCATCAGAAGTAAAAATTGCTGGAGGGAAATTAGAAGAAGACGAAGTCGTCAGTCAGTTGTTGGTCGCAATGCCATCTGACTTTGATGCAGTGGTGTCAGCAATGGATATTCTTTTCAACCAAAATGAATCTTTCGTCAGTTTGGAGTATGTAAAGAATATCCTTTTGACTGAGTACGAGAGATTCAAGAAGAAAGAGGACCAGTCCCAAAATGTATTTGCTGCCTACAAAAATAGAGGTAAGTGGTCCAACACTTTTAGAAATTACAAGCCAAACAGTAGTGAACCATCCAATAACAAGTCCAGTGTTATTTGTTATTATTGTAGAGAACGGGGGCACATGAAGAATTTTTGTCCTAAGTTGAAAAATAAAACTTTTGGCGCTACATCTGGTGATAACGCTTGTGATAAGACTGATAACGAATTTACCTTCATAGTTAACAGTGATGAAACCTCTCATGTTTGTAAACATTCCTCGGATTTGTCGTACTTTGTGGTGGATTCAGGGGCTACAAGTCATCTTTTGAAAGTTGATTATATCGACTATTTAAACGATTCCACTAAAGTTAATTTGAATATTAGTGTTGCCAAAAAGGGAAAGAGTGTCAGTGCTGAGAATAAGGGTAACCTGGTTTGCTTGTCTGAGAGTGGTGACAAGGTAAATATTTGTGATGTTTTGGTTTGTGACAATTTATCAATGAATCTCCTATCTGTGATGAAATTGGAAGAAAAAGGATGTAAGGTGTTATTTGAAAATTCAAGTGTTAAAATTATCTCTGGGAATAAAGTGTTTAGGGGAGAACTTTTTGGAAAACTTTATATTGTGAAACTACATCTGATTCAAGAGCATGCTAATTTGGTTTCAGCAAGTAATAAATTGATGCATCAGAAGATGGCACACAGCTCGCTCTTCCCGGTCGGACTTTGCGACATTTGTTTGAAAGGTAAACAAACCAAATTACCATACATGAAATCCATCCCTGATGACTGGAAGGCAAGTAGAGTGCTCCAACGTATTTCTACAGATGTTTGCGGAAAAATATCACCTCCCACTTATGATAACTATAATTATTTCGTTACTTTTATTGACCATTTTTCACATTTTTGTGTTACGTATTTATTACATTCAAAATCTGAAGTTTTTGACAAATTCAAAATTTATGTTGAGATGGTTGAGGCAAAGTTTGGTACCAAAATAGAAAATTTAAGATGCGACAGAGGTGGAGAATATGTTGCTGGTAAATTTATTGAGTTCTGCCAGTCTAAAGGAATTACTATTAGTTACTCGATGCCCAGGAATCCGTCTCAAAACGGTAAAGCAGAACGAATGAACCGAACCCTACTGGAGAAGGCTAGGTGCTTGCTATTGGACAGCAAATTAGATAAGGATATGTGGGGCGAAGCTTTAGCAACTGCGACTTATATCACAAATAGACTAGAGTCTTCCGTTTTGTCTAAAGGTGTCACTCCTGCTGAAAGATGGTATGGTTACAAGCCCAATTTGAATAAAATTAAAGTTTTTGGTTGCCCTGCCTATTCGTTGATTCATAAAGAAGATAGACATGGGAAATTAAGTGATCAGTCTAAAAGGTTATATATGGTGGGATATTGTGATAATGGGTATCGCCTTTGGAACCCCAATACTAGGAGGATCGAATTTGGGAGAAATGTTGTATTTGACGAGAAAATTGAAACCTCCAATCACGAAGAACTACGATATACAATAATATCTCCTGAACAGAGACTTTCCCCGGTTTCCACCCTGGATAATTCTGATCAAGAAAGTGACTTTCACGGTTTCCCTGATGTTGAAGAAGAAAAATCAAAGCCTAAAAGAACTAGAGTTAAACCCAAATATCTCGATGATTTTGTAACATTTGCTTTTGATGAGCTAGCATTGTCTGCTAATTATGAATGTGACGTCCCTAAAACTTATTTTGAAGCAATTAGTGATCCCGGTTGGCATGAAGCCATCAACGATGAATTAAATTCACTTGAAGCTAATGAAACATGGGAAGAAGTCGACACTCCACCTGACAAGACGATAATTGACTGCAAATGATGGATCTTCACTGTGAAGTCTTCAGAAGACGATATGAAGAAGAAGGCCAGGCTTGTGGCGCGAGGGTATCAACAAACCGACAATCAGCCCGATGACCTCTATGCTCCAGTTGCCCGCTTCACAACCCTTCGGGTGCTCCTAGCTGCTGTAGCAGAGAAAAATATGATTATCGACCAACTCGATGTGAGAAGTGCGTTTCTTAAGTGCTATCTTAAAGTACCTGTTTTTATTAAGCCACCGGAAGGCTATAAAAGTGTCAGTGGAAAAGTGCTTAGATTAAGGAAAGCATTGTATGGTTTGAAACAAAGCCCTAAGGCTTGGAACGACCACTTAAATGAAATTTTTATAAAATACCCATTGGAAACATCTCAAAAATGTCATTAAGTATCTAATATGTACCGCAAATTTTAGCTTAAGTTTTAAAAATTCAGGTTGTAACTCAAATTATATACATGCATTTGTCGATGCTGATTATGCATTCGACATTAATGACCGAAAAAGTATATCAGGATTTGTCATTAAATTAAATAATAATGTTGTCTCGTGGGGATCGAAAAAGCAATCAATTGTAGCTGTTAGTACTTGCGAGGCAGAATATTATGCTTTAGCTGAGTGTATTAAAGAAACACTATTTTTAAAGAAAATATTATGTGAAAATTTTAATTTTGATGATGTAATACAAATTTATGAGGATAATCAAGGTGCAATTAAAATTTCAGGGACAATGGAAACCAAAAGGTCAAAACATTTTGATATAAAATACTATTTTGTAAAACATTTGGTAGCTAATGGTACAATTAAAATAAATTATATTGAATCTTCTGAACAACTAGGGGACATTATGACTAAGTCCTTACCCGCAACTAAGTTTAATGACTTTTGTAAAAGATTAAATCTTGTCTGTCCTAATGCGCAATTAAGAGGGAGTATTGATGTAATTACGCATTAATTAATTATTGTATTTATTGAATTATATATATCAAGTAATTCATGCCTGTCTTAATTATGGTGGCAGTTGCGTGTGTATATTGAACTAACGAGTATTGCTATATGACAATGACCGTTGTGAGTTGTGTAACAAAATTATCCAATATAATCCGTTCTTTACTTATACATTTTGAGTTATTTATTCTTCCCAGAGTATTCTGCTAAAATTACTGAGTTACTAACATCTGTTTTCCATATTTATTTGAGCTATTTACAAATGTTTACAATTTTCAGATTTATTTGGAACAACTCTGCACCCATAGCTTTTTTGTTATATTAATTAGTGTCATGCCATTTGTCCGCATAATGTTCAATTAAACTAGTTATAGGTGCTCTTGTTATTTGTTGAACTATGGTATGTAGGTTATAAAATACATTGCGGTTTTTAGAAGTAATTTATTCATTTTTTATGACTTACAAAATACAATTCTAATAAAACACATAATCAGAATTTTTGTTTATATATACAAACTCATAAAAATTTTAAAATAGTATCAATTTATGAAACAAAACAGATAGTACATCTACTTTTATATTTTACTTTATTTCTCTTCAACACGCATCAATAAATATTACCCATTTCTTTGATACCACATTTATTATATTATTAGGTAGTATACTTATGAATACCATTTCCAAATTACTTTTGACACTATTATTACTAATTATTGCGTCAAAATGTATGTAATAAATTAAGAACAGAAATGCTACTCATATTCTCCCCTTAAAAGTATGTAATTAATATCAACCTCTGCATCCATATTATTTTATGAGCCACACCTCTGATTTTCATAAAACAATAGTTAAATTTTGAAGCTCATACTTAATCAACTAATAATAATACAAAAAACAATTTAGTTTGAAATAAAATAAATTCCTGTTCGTTACAAATGGAATTATTGTTTACCGTGGTAGCAATAAAAAGCAACCACATAACATTCTTCCCTGAAGATCCCATCTTTTGGATCAATATGAATATTTTTGTTGAACATACACTTATATTTTTATAAATTTATATCTTAAAATGTGATTACATAAAAGGATCAAATGATGGTATTTAGACCTATTGGTATGGAGATCATACAGAAATAAACACATCTGTTATAACAGCAAACATGTGAGTAATATTGAGACAACAGGTTATTTTATTATTATTGATAGATATGTATCTCCTCTAAAGTTACAGTGGTTATTTTATAAGGATAGAAACTAATGTTATTGGGACCAAATTTCAAAAATATCTAAAGTTGATGTTAAATACACTGTTGTTATATTTTAAGAAATAATTTTAATTGTTTCATATATTGAAAATACTTTTTTGCATATTTATTAAAACAATGAAAATAAAGAATTACAATTTAATTAATTAATTAACAAAAACAACACTATCTTTTGTAATGTAAGTAATATATAACAATAACATAATTTAAGTGTTAATATTTGCGCTAATAATGGGAAAATTGATGTTGTGAAAGATTAATTAAATTTTGTAATATATTTTATTGATAATAATCGATATGTGCATTAAAGCTGTTCTATTCACTCAGCAAAATTAAAATAATTTAATAACCTGTTTAACAATTGAGTATTCATTAATATAAGCATATTTTTATTTAAGATTAATTTTAAATAATAGCTTCCAAATTGTTAAAATTGATTGATTGATACTGTTATCTATAAACTTATTAGTAATAGATTGCTATAAGGATTTAGCTGTTTCTTTCCAATAATCTTTAAAACAATTTCTCCATACATTTTTCTATTATCTGTGAAATTATATGCCAAAACTACATATACTAGCCTAACCTTAATGGGGCTCAGTTTTATTGGAGGGGGGGTCTAAGTTCCAAACTAATTTGACAGATGTGTTTCTGGAGGCTCATCTTTTCTGAAATTATGCTGCCTTATAAAATAACTAACTAGTTTTTCTGTCTTATAATGTTAACAATTAACAAAGTTTAAAAACCATTTTGTGGCACAAAGATTTTGCTAGATCAATTTTGGAATATTAAATTCCCGTTAAATGGATTTGACGTCAAGTACTTTTCAAGCAGTGGTGTTATTACTAAAAAAATATTTTAAAGTGTTTATAGTCTAATGATAATAATAATATGAAATGTACAGGAATTTTAAGAAATGAAAATCTAGAACAATTAATAAAAAAAATCCACTATTTTAATGTAAAACAAATTACAGTTTGACAACTTGCTATTAAGAACCTTATTGGCTATAATATCGTACAATTATTCTTAGTAATTCAATATTTACAGTCAATGAAATAAATCTAAATGGTGTGAAAAATTATAAAAATAATACTGAATAATAATATTTCTTCTTTATAAAACATTAGAAATCGCGTCTTTACTATGTTAAGGTTTTGAGAAAGAGAGAACAAAAAATTCTATAACTAATGCAAAATATTTAATTATATATATATTGTTAATGGTTAATATGTATCTATAATTTAGTAATCTTAGGCATTCTGTAAAAAAAATTAGGTTATCAAGATAATGTTGTTAATAAAATTGATATATATGTATAAAAAAATGATATATGAGATCATTCATCATTTTTCTTAATTACTGATTTGGACAGATCGTAATTATTTGTCAACAAGAAATTCACAATAAAAATATGACAATAATTATTCATTTTTTTCCTATTGGAATAGATTTCATTTGAAGCATAGAAATAACAGCAGTTATTACAGAAATGTAACTTGTATACATTCATATAAGGATTAGAAGAATATTTATTTCATGATAAAAATTGTAATATTATGAATCTTTAAAAGTTTTCTTTGGATATGGTATTCCAGGTTCATAAAAAGTGTTTATTATTCAATGAAAACATTTTCACACAAATAAACAAAATAAAATAATAATAATATGTAAATTAATAGTAGATATGTATATGGATACCTTATTGTATCCATATTTTCTTTCATGAATCAAAATGTTTAAGAATTACTTTTAACTGAATGTATTGCAGATAATTTATTTATTTTGAGTTTTAAGTTCCTTTTCTTCTGAACATGAAAATATTAAATTTTGTTTCATTGCTTGCATTTAACTTATCTGTAATTATAAATGAATTTTAAACATTAATACATTTAATATTAACACCAAATTTTACATAAAGTTTATATGCCCACAAAATTATTATAGGAGAACTTTCAAAGAACACTTTCTTTCACTCTTCTATCTAATATGTGAGCAATAGTGTTGGTAATCATAAAAACAAAACATTATACATCTCTTGAAATGTATCGTACCTGGCATATCTGAATATTTGTTTTAAGGACCACAAAAGCATTTATTTTATAAAGACTTTCAACTGTTTTTGTTATGATTAGATTTCAAACAGTTAGGAAAATATACCATTAATAACTGAAAAAAATAAAAAAGGAAAAGAGCTTACACAAAGGGTTAGAAAAATAATAATGAAAAGGATTCTACCTATAATGTACAATTCTTAAAATATTTGTCTACTATAGTCTTTTAACCACATTTCTGAATGTTGAACACAAGACGACCAATAATGTGAAGAAAAATTTGCACTTTAGAGTATATGATGCACTGGTCTGCATTGCGGCTGGACTTTCACCT
Source organism: Acanthosoma haemorrhoidale (assembly GCA_930367205.1). Lineage (NCBI taxonomy): Eukaryota > Metazoa > Arthropoda > Insecta > Hemiptera > Acanthosomatidae > Acanthosoma > Acanthosoma haemorrhoidale. Next base: position 63,188,353 of record OV884009.1, read on the forward strand.
AAAAATTATAAGCAGTTACTAAAGGATAAATAATATTAATAATCTTATTAAATTTTGCAAGGAGCCTTCCTTCTTGTGGATCATCAAAGAGACATTATGTCAAAGCATATTTTTTTAAAATATTTAGTTTATTAGATTAAATGAGAAAAATTGAATAATCCATTACAATTTTTTTAGATCTACTATTTAAGTCAGTTTTGGTTTACAAATTAATATTTATAAAACATTTAATTAGTATTAGTTAACATTTATAAAATATTGAATTAATATTTATTATTATTAACTAATATTTATTAGTTAATGAAACAATTAAATGTAAACTGTAATCTCAAAATAAGAAAAAATGATCATAATTTAAAATATTTTATTATTGTTTTTTTGGTTGAAGTAGAGAGTAGAGGTTGAAGTAGAGGCAACTGGCATATATTAAATGGGGATGTCCACATCATGATAGTAGTTCAGTGTTGAATTATTTTGTATTAAATCTATGTAAAAATAGTGAGTAAGTAAGTTAAAGAAAGTTTTACACAGATAGACTTTTTACAAGAATTTATTTCAGAATTACAACGAGGTAACGGTTTTACTAACTGTACTGTCTTACGTCTATTCGGGAAGAGAGAGTGTTACTGCGTGAGGTGAGTCAGACTGAGTGAGAGGGTGTAGAATTTTGGAAGGTATATATAGAGGAGAAGTAGAACGGCATATTTCAGCCTCGTGGGGAATTAGTTGAAATATTGCCTCACACGGGCGGTCGTCATCTGTGCCATTGGTCAGCAGGAAGTGGTTTATTTTTTGCAAAACAAGGCTTGCTAAATGAGGATTGCCCCATCTGGCTAGGTGATATCCAGGACGCCTGCAGTGGTATTTCATAATTAGTAATTAAGTTGGTAGGCATAAGCTAGCAGTTTTATTAATGATAATGCCTTTACCCCATACCTTTACCTTAGCTCATAATTAATGAAAATAATTCCTCCCTTATAAATAAAATTTAACCACCCATTGTACTTTTTTTTTTCAAAAATAATAAGTTTGAAAATGTTCTATCGTTCTAACCTGCGTTGATAATATTGTGTAAAAAAAACAAATTAACATTTAGAAATACTATATTTCCTGCCAAAATGGCATACCTGATAAGACATGAACTCGAACAGTAGCCATATCAGCATTAGAAGGACTGCAAGAATAACGACCTTCATCTGATGGAAGGGCATTAGTGATTAAAAGACGGCTGGTAGTTACATCTCCTTTATCTGTTATAATACTCACTCCACCTCTTTCTGAATCATAGCTTACAACCTGAAAAATATACCTCTATCAGTCTGTGCAATTCTCATATGTTATATGTAAATGAAAACTTATGAGAATGAGTTCAAGTGACATGCTGATTCCTTTTACTAAATCAGTTCTATTCACTAGCATTCCTTTTATAAGTTGAATTTTAAGTGGAGAATTTGATTTCTTCCCAGGCTGCTATCCTTTGTTTTCATATTTTCCTTCATTTCTTCCTAAACCAATATTTTAGTTACATTTTAACTCCCCTAGATATGGTTTCTTTTTCTCATCCTTCTACCTCCCGCTTCCTATTCGCCACTAAAAAGTGGCTTCTACTCAGATTACCACGAAATATACAGAATGCTACGGAAATTTAAATTAGATCCATTAACAAAATAAGCTTGAGAGGAATGTTTAATATTGAAAAATTTTTCAGTGGCAATGAAATATGTTATAATGGAATATGTACAGATTATGAATAAAATTCTATATTCTAGCTGTGCCCTGAAACAGAAATAACTTGAAGGACCTATAAGACCACTGACTAGCACACTACACCAGATTCTCGTTTTTTAAATAGTAAATTTAATTTTGAAACATTACTTGAGATCAAAAACGAGTAAGGTTTGAATATGTGAATATAATGAAGCATGTGGGACTGAACCTTCTCCATCCGAAAAAAAGAAGGATCTCCTATTGAAGCAGCGGGGACGATAAAGATAATTTAGACTAAATACCTTAGCAGTATATGAGTGGCTTCTATTCACTAGCATTCCTTTTATAAGTTGAATTTTAAGTGGAGAATTTGATTTCTTCCCAGGCTGCTATCCTTTGTTTTCATAATAAAAATAAAAACGAGTAAGGTTTGAATATGTGAATATAATGAAGCATGTGGGACTGAACCTTCTCCATCCGAAAAAAAGAAGGATCTCCTATTGAAGCAGCGGGGACGATAAAGATAATTTAGACTAAATACCTTAGCAGTATATGAGTGGCTTAAATTTCCAACTTAAAGGGAAATAGTAAAGAACAGAAGAGAGAAATATTGTAAGGGCAGAAAACTCCCGAAGACTAATGGACCAAATATGGACCAACCATGGTATAAGCTACCTTACAAAGAATTCTATTATCAATTTGAATTACCCCCCCCCTCAAAAAAAAATAACACAACAAAGCCGTAAATTTGGAATTGGCTATGGCCACATAAAGATACGTCACCTAATGGTAAAATCGAGAGCTAGAGGTATTTTCTGCAGAATGGCAATTAACAGATGATATAAATTTTGACAATGTCATTGAAGACTTCTATAATAAAAAAACAAGAAAATTAAATAGGCCCAAACCTATGGACCATGCGTTTTCAAAATGGCGCCGACGAAGGCTTTTCGGATGACTTGGGTCAGCCTCGTTCACCAAGTGGTTTTTCTCCGAGGGCTGACTTGGAGGCAACCGGTGAAAAATGAACCGTTGCTACTAACTTCTATTTTCTTCCAAAAAAATATTATTGATGTTTCTCGGGCAAATATAACGATTATAGGGATATTTGATGGACACATAACTACCCCACTGATCAACTAAACCTGTATATATTTAACCTGAAGATATAAGCCAAATTCATTGAAAAACCTAACCTGTCACTACCACTTGCAGGAAGAGTCTCATTTGGAGTTAATCAACTTAATAAGAAATCATATAAATATACCAGAAGCCCATATACCTTTGGGCATACCGACCTCCGAAACTGCACCTAGAATTATACACATTTTTAAAAAATAGTACAGCTTTATCACAGTATAAAGAGATACTTCAACGATTAATGTATACCCTATCAGAACATCCTATAATTTACAAAGACGGATCTTAATCAGATACCTTAATACAGCAGCTTCAGACTTCGTTACTCCAAACTCAACACACAAAAATAAACTCCATATTCTCTGCAGTGTTTATTCTGCTGAACGAAATTTAATCGGGTCAGCTTTCCATTATTGTATGAAATCATCAATGGATAATATAGTAATTGTATCAGATTCCCTTAGTGAATCAAGGGATTTGACTGGATGTATTCTGACCACCCTTTCGACTAATGTAACGTAACGTTGGCAGAAATAAATAAGACTGCCCATTTAATGTGGACACGTGGACATACATATAGGCATTACGGGGAATGAAACGGCCAGAGAAGCACGACTAGTGAGAGGTAAAGGTATCCCAATACCAATCAGCACTTACTTTATCAGCACTTGCACGCCCACTGAAAGATATAATAACGTTTGGCAGCTGAGGTGGCATGAGAGCTCACATAGTAAGCTGAAGTACATCAAAATATAAGTTCAACATTGAAGTACCAACTGCCGAGAAGAAGTAGTGCTTACTCACCAAGCCAAGTCTTAAATGTCAAAAATGTAACCGAGATTTAACCATCGTTCATGTTTTCGAGGAATATTATAGATCTATTTTAAAAAGTCTAAAACTTCCATTAAGATAGCCAGAAGCATTATGAAATGACGAACCGACCATAAATACTATCATAAATTGTCTCTCTAAAACTAATTTACTCCGTAACGTGGACACCAATAACAACACTTATATAATTACTTATTTTTTCAAATAAACAGCTTGTTCACAGAAACCTAGCTACAACCATATGGGGATACACAGTTAAAATAGCTCCTGTTGTGTGAGTGAGGAATGGCCAGGAACATTTCCATGTTTCAATAGTGTCTATGGACTATCTATAACCACCACCTGACAAGTGGGACTGGGGTGCGGACCGGGTCTGGAGAGCCTAGGGTCTTCTCTCCTCATACTCTCACAGGTTCGTAAACTCTGAAAAAACCTTTTAGTTATAATTTTTTTATTATATTGTAATACCGGATCTTACCACAGGGATTTCCAGGACCATGGATTTTTTAACACTACTCACCTACACAATTAAATGGTTAACAGAAGTCTTTTTAGACTACTTCAACTTGGAATTACTATTCCAGATGAAGCTCCAATGAAAACTTACTCTCACTGGGCCCTTAGTAGAAGGTGAATTTGTCGAAGTATTATCGTCTTCTTTGCTGTAGTACCAGAAGATATAAGCTGGAGGAGGCTCAGTACTATGTGTTATTGTACATGTCAAGTTAATAGTACTTCCATAGTTAACGTATATATCTGGTCCTCCAATAATAGTGGCTGTAGGAACTGAAACAAATACAATTCAATTAATAGTTGTTTAATAAACAAAGTATTACACAATTAGATGGCATGCATAGTCTTAACATATTAATGTTAGTACTAAGTGCTTTATAGGTAACTTAAAATCCTTTATTCAGGTTTTGGCAATTTAAAATGTTTTTCATGTTGTAAGATGCAAGTTATAAGTTGCATTCTTAAATTTACCTCATTTTAGTTTGGTATATGTATCTGTTAACACTCATATGAAGTTACATGTTATTATAGTTTGAATAGAGTAAGCAAAAATTAATGTAAAACAATAAAATAAAACGTATTAATGCCTTTTGTAGTTTAATAATAAATAGGAGTTTAGAATCAGTTATATGAGCTGGTATAACCCATTTAAAGATTAACTAATGCTTGTTTTTATCCCATACTTTATATTATATTTTACATTTATTTATTTTCCAATGTATTTTTTTTGATGCACTCTTTGTCAAAAGTATTGCCATACCTACAAATTTTGCATCTCTTTGGGTAAATATTTCATTGACAAAATTTGTGGGATTTCTTCCCGTCTTCTCCATATTCATTCTCCACCGTTTGGTCTGTACATGATCACTCTGTTATCATATATGAGCAGATCTTGCTTCCGTAATTAGAAGTAGATATTTACAGAAATACCTAGGCGTCACGATATTTTTGACAAGGAGTACGTATATTGCTGTAAAAACGACACCTAACTTTGCCATAATTAAACCAAATAGAACTGGAATAAACATCAGATTGATGCCTCTTGAATTTTTAAATAATTTAATTTAATCAGCTTTCTTGAAAAAATGTAAGCTATTTATTTTCTATGAGCATACTAAAAATTTTGCTAGACAACATTATTGCCAAATCGCTTGAAAAATATTACAGGGATCCCCATAGTAGCCAATAACAGAGTTGTAGGTAGATTATTTTCACTAAAATAATAATAATTTTTTAGTTAAAAAAATAATAATTAATTATAATGATGTACCATTAATTGAAAACAATTTATATCATTTTAACTCTCAGTTAAGTCAACATTTTTATTGTTAGGGAATGAATACTGTAATTTTCAGTTAGTTACTAACTAGTTGAACAATGTTAGTTAAAGTTAGTATTTGGAACCGGGTTTAACAATGCTTATGTGTTTCAAACCTTCACTATCCATGTTCATTTCCTCATTTAGAAATTCTTCATTGAAATATTCCTCCTCAGGGTCTTCTGTAGTAGTTAGCGTCTGTAATACATCTAAAATCTGTATGAGAAGCTCTATAACTTTGAAAATTTGTAATAATTTCAAGTTTTAGGCGAATCACAAACATATACTTAAAAAGTATGTAAACATTCAATTATTTAATTTATTGCTTTAATTATTTAAGAATGCAGGCCTCACACAGACAAAGATCCTGTAAAGGTGGAGCAATTTGGGGAAAATGGAAAGCTACCACACAGAAGTTCAAAATAGGATTGACACCATTTTCACCCATTATGTAAAATACAATGGCAAAGGACTAGCCAGAGTGCTGCAAAGACCCTTTTTGGTGGTGCTAAGCATATCAGGAACGAAAGACCAGAACTTTCAAACCTATCTAATATACTTCAAACAGTCACAGAAGTTTGCAGATTAAAGAGATAAGACACTCCACCAGCTAGCCTAAATGGCGAAATGAGGATATCATGTGGATGGTAGGAAGAAAAAAAATGCATGGAAAAGCGACACAAGAACCCACCGGGGAATGAGAGCAAAATGTAAGGAAAAGAAATATAATTAAGCGTGTTGTAAAGGAAGCTATGAAGGAAACGCCAATGACGAAATGAACCTAGGGAAGGCAGCAATACGGAACGAAACACAGCTGATTAATTACGGAGGAAACGAACTGATTTAACTCTCGCTAGGGATGGACTATGGACTGGTGGAACGGAATGCGGAGCGGTTCCAATAATGGTAACGATTAGGAACGGTATACGGCTTGAATTTTCCCGTTCCATTCATATTTGACTTGTTTCGTTCCTCGATCCATCCGCGAGTTCTTCGTTTCGTTATCCGGTCTTTGTTCCAGTCCTAATAGTTTCGTTCCTCTCCACCGTTACATTAAAATATCTCAAAACAGTAAGGAAAGGAAATGTTCTGCATTTCGCCCTCGTCTTAATAATCCATAATTCAAATTTGACGCACATCCAAATTAGAGGAAAAAAGGTCAGCGTTGGAAATGTATTTATATTTATGAATTCAATGTTAACACATCCTCACCATGGGTCTCAGTACTCACAGATTTTTTTTTATAAATTGTTTACATGATAAGTCAATACAAATATTTATTTCTCCGTCCTTCTGGGACCGAATAAAGCCAATAAAAACCTTCATTTGGCGAGGGTAGTGAGATTTTCTTTACGAACTACTCGCCACTCAGACTTCCTAAATTGAAGCTCTTGATATATAAAAGAGTTATAATTTACAAAGCCTCTGAACATTCAATCTTCTTGTGACTATAGATAATATAGTTTGGGTGGCAAGAGTACAGTCCCAAAGACAAGATTAAGTCCCAAAGTGCGTTGAGGTACATTTCAAGCTGACACTTTCTTGCTACTTTTAACGGGCTTGCATTTATAATTATTAGATATAGAGAATAAAGCAACGATAAAACAAAAGATATATTAATTCTTATGATGCCAATGAGTTTATAATGTGTTGAGCAAGGCAAGATATCTTAAACACTACTGCATGACTTCCGTCGCCAATACGCAGGTGGTCTGAAATGTTTCCGACCTCAACATGAAGATGATAATAAAATAAATAAAAGCTAGTGAAATAAAAGCTTTGTTAGGTCGGAAACTTTTCCGAGAGTGTAGCAGTGAACTGATTACAAGGTCAGCTAATATGTGTAGGATTGATCGAGACAAATTATCTTAAAAGTAAAGCATCGGAATTATATGTTCATGACTAATCAGCATTAGACTAACCTACTTGTGTCGTCAACATTGTCAGTCATCTGAACTGAAGTGATAAATAAGTATCTAAAATTGCGGTGAAATGTGACTTAGTTTCTAAACACTCAAATTTGTAATTATTAGTCAAAGAAAAGAATATAGTAAACGGAACGGGGCTGCAACCCTTGACCGATTGTTCTGATGCTCATCCACTCATACCTCTCTGAGTAGCCAGATTAAGCAATATGAAATCTCTTATCCACGCTCTCAGAAAAATTGAAAAATATAATGCAAGGAATGGAGTCAGCCCGACCATGACGATGTTTCAATAGTTCATTTCAGTGACTCCTTGTGTCATACATATTAGTTGATCGTCTTTTAGCATGTCATTCACTTCACATTACACAAGTGCGGCGTTTTTACTACCTTGATAATAGCATGCACTTATACAAGTTCCCATTCAGGTTCTGACCCCAAACTTGTTTAAATTAAGGAATAAGTTATAATTGGCACAACTGTAGCTTGGGATAAATATGCTCCAAGAGAACACCGTTGTGGTTAAGGGATTGGTTAATCAGTAAGGCAGTGCAAGCTGTTCCATTTAGATGATCCATTCTGTAGGTCAGGTCTGACTTGACAAAACTGAACATAATTCTTGTTTCTTTAAGGAGAGCCACGTCAATGTTAATGCCATTGTATGGTTTTGAACACTATTTGCGTTTAGGAGAATGGATATGGCATGTAGTGGTGACAACAAGGCTGTAGTTCTGGAGTAAGAAGGCGTGAAACGAGACTTCTTTTGTAGCATCAATTGGAGCTACTATTAGAAAATATTATTTCTAAAAAACGATCACTGCTGGATTTGTGAACAAGGTGCTAATGACAGTTTTAACGAATTTTTGTAATTATAATATGAAAAAACTTAATTTAAAAAAACAATCAATGAAATTCTAAAAATTGAGTTATATTTTTCCATTTTCTAGTCTTTGTGCATTTCAGAAGTAAGTAAGTCAGTCGTTCATGCCACATAAGCGTGTTAGCTAACACGCTTATGTGGCATAGCTATGCCGTTTAACAAAGGAAATAGTTGTAGCTATAACAGTTTCAAATTTGTTACTATGTCGTTCAGGTTACAAGGCTGCTCAAGTTACGGAACAAGCGGTTGACTAAATTACGACTAAGTATAATGCAACATAAACTTTCCTCTCATATACCAAAGGTTGGAAAGTCTAGTTTTTCTTTCAAGGATCTAGAAAGAGGATAGCGAATAGGAACATTGAAGTGAACTGAGACTACTTCAAAGGACATCCCATCTCTCAATAGAAAATAAACTACTAATCTACAAAGTTATACTTAAACCAATCTGGACATACGGAATAGAGCTATGGGGGACAGCAAAAAAGTCGAACATCAAGCGTATCCAATCCTTTCAATCCAAAGTCCTAAGAACAATAGTAAATGCCCCTTATTATGTCAGCAACAAAACCCTTCATAATGATCTTAATATACCCTACATTCTAGAACTCATCCCTTCCAAGTTTATGAAATTCCACAGTAGCCTTTCCAACCACCCTAATCCTGTAGCACAGTCATTGCACTGCGCCTATAATCCTCCTCGGAGACTGAAACGGCAGTGGCCTCGTGACCTACTATAAACGCGTGACAGTGGGAGCCCTGGCAATGGCCAGTTTCTCCAATCATGTCCTATTGTATGAATGAGCGAGTGAATGATGCTGTAAATATGGTACGAATGAGATCATTTATCTGTATTATTATTGCCTTATAAAAGGCAGATTGTAATTATTGCACAATAAAGATTGTTAGAAGTGAACTGCTAAAAGGAATGGATCATTAAAGTGAAACGATGAATCGTACAATGAAACTTTTCTGTTAACTATTGAAACATTGTCAGAGTCGGTCCCAGAGACAACCCAGTATTACACGTTACTGCCCTGTTGTTCTTTGCTTTACATTTGCGATAAAATTATTAATATAAAACTGATAATTTTAACTTACCTACGATGTTCAAATTGATAAAGTAGCCCTTGACAGGTAAGGTGCTTATCTGACACTCGTATGTACCAGCGTCTCGTTTTTGAACCCATTTGATTTGCAGTGTCCAGTCGTCATCCAACGGGTGGTGGAGTGCCATAAACCTCTGGTCCGAAGTGTAAGTGTATGTCGAGACTGTCAGGATGTGGATGTCTCGGTGTCTAACCCATGAGACCTGTGAAAAGTTAAACTAATTAGTATTTTATCCACTATACCCTAAATAGGAGATTTTAAGACAGGAAGCTGTTGATAGCAGGAGATTGGTTGCTCGGTCTATCTATGTTATGGCTTCATTATGTCTTTGCAAGTTCTCCCTTCCTGGAGGAACAACTGGGGAGTCGCAGAACCGTCTATAGGGTGTTTTGATTTTTGATACACGTGTGAGAGAGAAAAAGGTAACAGTTTGTTGGTTATCAATTCATGAGAGGTTGAGTGCCGGGTTTTATTATCAAGTGATGCAACAACTGAGAAAAGCTCAGTCATGGTTCAAAAGGTAGTTCCTGGCAAGTTTTAAATAAGTACTTCCTCACTTCCTTCTTTGCAAATACGTCCTGGAAGACCCAGGGTGTCGTTTTCGTGAGAGTACCATCTTGGCTCTGTCGTAGCGATCAAATGCCTGAGTTTTCGCTTTTAGCACTCCAAGTAGTATGCTATAACTGGTACAGCCCAGGTATTTAAAGTTTTAACCATACTTCCGTCTCGCAATAAACTTTGGGGTATTATCTCGATGTAATATTTTAACTCCTTTAAGGAAAGAAATTTTGAATCTCTTTTAAATTTCAAAAATTGACGCACTGCTGAATATTTATAAGAATCAGCTGACCAATATCTGCTTTCGTCTGTTTTCATTGTGCCTCAAGGCAATTATCGTTTGTTAGTGATAATATCGTTTAAAACTATTACAATTATACAAGGAAAGTACAGTAGACGAAAATGTCCTATTACACTGCACCGAGCTGGATTCTAAGGAGGGTCGATAACGTAAATCAAACTTTGCCAAATGGTTAAAACTTGCCGTTTTTAAGTCTCACTATAGAGTAAGTGAAGAGTAATTATTTACTTAATTAATTTACCCTTAATTAAAAACGTGGTCTTATTATTATCAAAAGATGTACTAATACAGGGATGTTTCATATAACCACTTATCATGGGCATTATATTACGGGGAATTATCACTTAAAAAAAATAATTAAAGGTTCATCAGGAACAAGAATTATACTTAAAAGAGGTGGGATTTCTATTTAAACTATTACGACTAAACTGACCCTTTGAAGGGATTCATACCTAATTCATAAAATTTTAATTAAATTGACATTTTTTTGTAACCTTTACCATTGTCCTTTTATTTTATATCACCGTATGTCAACAGCAATTAAAATTAAAGTTTGTTAAAAAAATTCAGTTATTACTTATATATCGGGACACATATTTCACGGGGTCACAAATTATATTCACTAAAAATAAGAACGGACGAGGGGCTAACCCCAGTGTTATGTTTATGTTTAAAAAAAAAAACACGAGGTTAAGGTTATTAGTCAAAATTTCACCAAACAGGAAAGTAACTCATAATTTGTAATCCCGGGTTCACCCAGCCTGCTCCAGTTTACTACTTTCTGTAACGTAACTTTATGAGCTTTTGAAGTTGAATCGGTTTAAGCGCTCAACAAGCTAGCGCTGAGAGAAATCTCTGCTGAATAAGGATTTTTATTTGTTGATTTATATTGGAAAATAATTTATCGGCTACAAGACGAAAATCTAAGCAGGCACCGAAGCAGTAGGGAATAAGCGAATGGCACCGAAGCAATATGCAATGTTTACTATTGATGCCTTGAATTAAGCAAAGTGACACAAAAGCAAATCAACGAGCTCGCAACGTAGAGAAGTCAGAAAAAAAAAAACGTGTTAAGAAAATTCAATCAATAATCAATTACATGACAATGCAATGAGCTTGGGAGTTGTCAGGGGGGAATATGTACAATAAGTGCCTGTCTCAGCATTCTGGCAAATGGTTAGTGTTTGGGGTCGTTAATTATATACATCATAACCTCAAATCTTAACATATTCACCTCTTAACAATAAAAAATATTAATAATAAAACGACCGAAATCAAGATTTCATTCTACTATGAATCCGATTGGCTATAACCGCAGAGTAACATTTGAACATCATTATTAAAAAAAACGAAATAATATTAATAATTACTCACCTAAAACTATTGGAAAAGAATATAATATCAGATCACGTAATCCATTGGAATCAATTTACACAATCAAAAATATAAAATACTGTGAACTTCAAAACAGATGTGAAAGGTGTAGGGTTGCACTTTGTGGACATTATTTAAATTTTTGAACTTATTTTTATAATAATAATAGAGAACAAGTAGACATACCAGAGTGTACATATGGAACATCACTTTGGACTGATAGCACACAGTAAGTAACCTTTAGATACAAATTATTCCATAGATAATACTGACTGATTGACATTTTTGGCTTGGAAATTTCTAGACAATTTTCAAGCCAGGAAATAAGAATGACGATATTTATTATTGCTTTTTTAATTTATAATGACACAGCGTGTGAGTATTGCACTGCTTGAAATATTATTGCTTTAAAAAAATAAGTTTTTATTGTTATTGTACCAAGGATTTTCTTCTAGTTGTATTTGGGTCGCCTGAAAATGGCGATATTGTAGCTTCGAGCTAGTTTTAATAGGGACCTCAGTTTCAATGACTAAGTTTGATTTTATTATGCATTAAAAATATTTTTAGTATTAATAATGGTCATTTCTTCTGTTGCTGTGACGTTTTCAGCTTGGTGTAATTTTCCCCTTGGGACGTATTTAGCAACTGTATTATCAAGTTTCAGAAATTGTAATAAAATATTTGTTGATCAATTTTAAGTAAGAAAATCCTGTTGAAATGTGGTTTTCCAGACGGTTCGGGTCATTACTTCACCTAGAATAGTCTTAAGCTCTTCCCCCTACCCTAGATCACGTGGAAGGGAGGGGAGGAATCGTATACGTCATCTTTTAAACAAACGAACCATTGTTTTTAGTTTCCCGGTTGTAAGCTGAAGGTGAGCCTCATCACCGAGTGTAGTGTATGTATTATTGACTTTTTAACATCTAACTGAAACGTATTATATCTATGCTATGCCCTCCTTCGAATGCATCTGTGTATGCAGAACAAGGAGAAATATGTAAATCAAAAATTATTTATTTATTTTTTGTTCATTGTATATTAATAAAGAGAGGTTATGAAATAAAAAAACAAAAAAAAACCAAACCATTTGTGGGGAATACAGTTGGCCTAGAGTTGTCCGAAACCTAAGAGATGACTAACTAAATAATGATATTTTATACAGAATTATGCACAATTCTTGAAAATTATTATATATAAATATATTCTTTGACATAGGTAATATTACTGAAATAATATTCTGGGCAAACTTTCTATTAATGGTGAGCTGATGATTTACAATTACGAGTCACCTTAATTTCCTACATAAGATTGCTGGGGCTAGTTCCATCTGTCGATATTGAGTAAGGTGCTATGAATCTTCTCACTGTAGCAAATAATGGAAATGTCAGGAAAAATATAGAATACACCGGTGATGATTGATTTATAGGATGGTGTTTGGAAACAGTTCGTGTTATAAATTACATCTATAACTAGTTTTTCGTAAAGATGAGCAGCTTCAATGTTTTCACTGCAGAAAATATTTACCGGATTTATTACTAACATAAAGTCAACTATTAATCGAGAAATGTCTTTCCATGTCTCTATTTTTATAAAGAAATTTAGAAAATACATATTGGGAGGTAACCGATTCGGTATATGCTAGAAAAATCTGAACGATAAGTGTGAAAACTATTATATCATGCATAGTCCTGAGGATGCCTGAATAGGCAAAACGTTGACAAATATTAATTAGAATTGTGTTAATAAAACGTTGTGTTAATTAGAATAAAATTTGTTTATATCAAATGTAAACCAAATTGTAAATTTTTAAATAAAATAAAGGTTATATAAAATGAAAAAAAAAACGAGATCAAGATTTGTTTACTAGATTCCCGGTTGATCAATGAAAATTACTTTAAAAGTGTGTAAATAGTAAATAAGCAGGTCAAAACCGGTGAAGACTGTAATACGCAATTTCTATAGTTGGTTTTTTAAACTTTTTTTCTAAAGATAACCTTAAATTTATTTATATGTTGTGTCTTTAATGTGTCCTATGCTGTTGGAAATATAAGCAGAGCTTCAAATTTTAAATAACTTACAAGCCGTTATTTGAGCAAGCTTACATGGTAGTTGTTCTGCCTTTACCGATGATGACACTTTCTCTTAAATTAAAGGCAGACAAAAAATATGTATTTACTTCATCCAGTGAAACTGGAAATACCTCGGAGGAGGACGCACCAGAGGAGTCACAGAGAGGGAGGTTTCCGAAGAAAGAAGAGTTGCCATTTGAATTTGGAATCAGAAGCAGAGGTGAGGGCTTCATGAAACTACTTAGACTTCGTCCACTGGACTGTAACCTGGGTCAAGTACGCTAAACACGTAATAATCATCTACAAGCCTTGTGCATCTGAAGCGTCTTCGGGGAGCCTCACGCCTTCTGTGCATAACCCTGATCTCCTGGCATCCAGGATCTGGATCTTGGAGCCTACCCTGGCCTGCGGGTGACGAAGTCTTGAGGTTTTTAGGGTTGCATGGACATTAGGTATATTAAGGAAATTGGTGGTGAGGATTTTCACCAGGTAATCAATAGTGGATCAGAGGAATCCATATAGTAACTCTAAGAGCTTCGAGATCCGGTAGAATATTTTAAGAGATAAGGGCATCCAGATTGCGACAGGTTATGGTTATTGGAGGAAAATATGGAGTCTTGGTGTTATTGGAAAAAAGAGGACAGGAACATAACAGGCAGCTGAGAAGATATGATAGGATATGCAAATCAATGATGTGGAGATCCAGCCACGTATCAGAATTACAGGTGTGATAAGTAGGAGTGAAAGGAACAATGAAGAGATGGAGTGAAAAGGACAGGTCCTCTAGGTAGAGTTTATCGTGGGAATCCAATCCAAAAGGGATTGATATTTAGGCCACCGGAGATGTTAATATTAGAGTAAAGAGGAAAAAAATAGTTGGATTGACTCAAAAATTCGCACACGTGGAGGGCGATAAATTACAGCATATAGGACAGGACGTAAGTTGCAGGACATTTCTGTGATAACTACGCCCACCCAGGCTATAGCCAGGGTCACTCCGGTCATGGCGGAGCAAGGTATAGTTGGGGAGGGAGACCGATGAGGAAGGAATATAAGGTTTAAGCCATGTTTTGTAGATAGCGATAGTGTGGAAAAAATGTTTTGTGAAATATAAAAAGAATTCATCGCAATGGGCAGGTAGGGGTTGGAAATTTATGTTTATATGAAGTTATATTGAGAGGGAGTATTGGAATATCCTCAATATACCAGCAGGAAGGCGCTGGGGCAACGGTGACAATATAGAAAATTTAAGCAGGAAATATGATGAAAAATAATTTTATGAGGAAAAGTAAGCATGCACAGATTGATATTTAAATTGTAGGAAATATATGAAAAAAAATAATATAATACCTTTTGAGGGAAGAAGGAAGATTAGAAGAGAAAAAGTTATAAAAGCATATAGTGGTAGAGGGAAGTCGAGTAATATAATAATGTAATATAAGTTGTGGCAGGAGCTTTGTGGCCAATAGAAGTAAATATTCATATTGCTCAACAAAATTTAAATTAAAAGAAAGCAGTTGAAGGAAAGTCACGTGAAGACATCCAGGCTCCCTGGCTTACCAATAACAACATCCGGTAGGGCGCTGTCCAGCCTACAAGGGTGGCCTGAAAAGTTTCCGACCTAACAAAGATAAAAGACGTTTTTTCAGAATTTTTTTTTTTATTTTTCAACATAGTCTCCTTGTAACTCTACACACTTCTCCCAGCGATACTTGACTCGACCGTCAGCGAACCAAACGAACTTCACATTCCCTGTCTGTCTTATCGGCCTCACCAGGCAGTAGAGGTGCCGTTTGTCAAGAGCTATCTCCTCACTGATGTAAATCCAGGTGTCATCGTCCCATCGAAAGTGCCCGGGAAAAGTTCGCCTTCATTTTACGGAGATAATTATTTAATCCGTCCGGAAGATGGATTAACTTATCTTGGTCAAACTCACACGAACCTCGCAATTTTTGCCGGCCGTCGCGAGTCGTCTCCCCTTGACCTTCTCTTCTCGACCGTGTCCAGGTTTCGGTGGTGAGCTTAACACCGAGGTTGGTCCCGATGCTCATCACCACCATCACAGATACTCCTTATCCGGGCTTCGCTGGAACCCTGATCTCTAGCGACCTACCGAGAATGCCTTGTTACACTCGGTTCAAATGAGATCTCAAGTTGTTAACCTTCGATTTGAGAGCCTCTTTACCATTCACTAGGCTTTCGATCGGCGACTGCTGTCGCTCGGCCTGCTCCTCTATAATTTTCCATACAGTGGCTCCGAGTTTTGGAACGTTAGGTCACCCTGCTTAGCTTAGTGTCATCTCAACATCTCGTATGGCTGTACCCAAGGTTTCCATCGTCACGAGAATGGACGAACTTTTTTTCTCCATTCGTTGGACCACGGCACCGGTCAATTCTGGCCGACCGGCCGAGTAAAGAACAGTACCCCCCTGGTCGCTACGGAATTCTTTGCCAGAGTATGCACGTACAGGCTGGGACGTCACCTACTGTGAGGAATTTAGTATGGAAAATGGCATGCCAAAGCCTTGCAGCTTGAGCATATACATATAGCCAGCCATATTGACGATTAACAGAAGTAAAATAATAAAAATAAAAATAGAATAAACCTGTAGAAAAGAAAGTATGTAAATAAAAAAAAGTCAGGAGATTACATAGGTCGAGCCTCGTTCAAGGTCGCCCTATTATCGCTACTTTCCAAGATAAGAGAGCTTCGCTGACCTTAATCCCTTTAGAATAGTGGCTATTTCTCCTCTGTCACAGTTAAGTGGAGATTGAACACCACCAGAAATCACCGAAATCTTTGTTCATATCAATAGTTGCTCACCGTTCAAATTCTTCGTGAAAATGGACAGTTTTAGAAAGTCAGACAATCTCCAGACACAGAGACGATGGCTAAGGCCATACACATGTGTTCCGTTGAAACTAAGTTGTTGGACCAAATTTTAAATTTAACTGCCATAAACACAGTGGCACGCTCATCAAAAATTGTATTGGAATCAACCTCAGAGTTTCAATGTTAGTATCATTCAATTGTCTGTTGCATGGTACCGGTTATTTATAATGTATATAAACTTTATTATGATAAAATTACAACTTCCCTTATTGGGCAATAAGTAATTGTGATAAATGTTCTCATTCATACCATCTTTACAACATTCATTCACTCGCTCATTCATACAGTATTTACAAACAGCTCAGAGACCTCCCAAATCCACATGATTGTCACCTCCCTCGCATGCGAAAGAGGAAGTTGAGTTTTGGGAAGCCCCCCACGGTCTGTTAGCCGCGTCAGTAGATACGAGCCAGTGGAGGCTGACCAATAGCGCGTGAGCCACAGACGCACAGGACATGATTGGAGAAACTGGCCATTGCCAGGACTCTCACTGTCACGTATTTATAGCAGGTCACGGGGCCACTGCCGTTCAGTTTCCGAGGAGGATTATAGGGATGAGTGGTGCAGTGCAATGACGGGATTAGGGTGGTTGGATAGGTTACTATGGTGTTTCATGAACTTATAAATTATAAGTCATATTTGACGAATTTTTATATTTATGTAACATGTATAAAGTAGAAAATCCCCTGAAAATTATTAGCAACATATTTTATACAATAGTAATTAATTTTATATAGATAAATTGAATTTAACAATGATATTGAACAAATCAAACCAGATAATTTTATCCATAAAAAGTGTAGGGCTCAGATACATGAGGGACTAGACACAAGTGCACATTGAATCCAACCGACCAAAACCTCTTATCAATCCGCTATGTCCGCTTCGCTTAGTAATTCCCTTTAGAGTTTATATTGTCCCTTAATAACACACCGTTTATATTCACAAAGTTTCTCAACTTCTCAGTCATTATTTTATAATTAAGCCCATCAGCTACTTTATAATAATACCTACTTTATAATAGGTACTTTATATGCTTGTCCTTTAATGCCGACAATTTTCTTTTCCAGGCTGATGTAAATATTTGATAACATTTTTAGAAACAGAGAACCCATGAAGGCATAATTGTAATGACATCATTTTATTGATCTGAAACCTAGACAAAAAAAATATAACAGGAGATCGATAGGCGATAGATTTCTGGTGAGTGTTGAATCTTCATTACTTCAACGGACTTCACAAATAATTGATTAGTAATAATTACTTGTAAGTATACATGAGTAAAAGAGGTTAGGGATATCAGGCTTTAACAAACAAAGCAAGGTTTTACCCCTTATTTCTCTAAAAATTTCTGTCTAATTATGTGATGTAAGTTACTGTAATGTAATAGTACTATTTTTATTTTTTTAATGTGTAAATGTAGGTATATATATATTTACATATTTATGTAATTTATTATATTATATTTTGTGAATTGGCGTGTGTTTCTGTAGATATTTTATTTTTCTGGCAAGTTCTAGTTTTATTTTTTTTCATATTGTTTTGTTTGCTTAATCCTTGAAAAATATTTTTTTTGTTTAATTTTATGTACTGTTATTTTATTTCTCTGCACTTTATAAATATTAACGGGGACTTATCCTGTCAAAGATCCCAACTAATGTTTTAATGTAAGAACCTTAAGGGACATGGTCCCTGAATAATGAAGCTATTATTGTTAAAAAGTTTAAAAAAACTAATCGATATAAATTTTTGTGTATTCGTGCCGTGAGACCATTCTCAAAGATGGATTTTCTTCTTAATGAATAGTAAATATTCCAAAAGTAGCGTTGAGTCCGTGACATGTGATGTTCACGTAGAAAATTAACTTGTTTGGTAAATGTGAAATCCCCTAGCTCGTAGGAAATTGACTTAGGGTTATACCCTGTGTAAAATGGATTTGGCCATTGTGGCACCGCTAACCTGCTTGCCGCTACCCGGTGTCAGTGGCAAAGTAACCTAGGCGAAATAATTAGATAACCTCATCACCCAGTCGGAGCCTTCCACAATTATCAAGAGCTATATAGTTATCATGCCACGGGTGACTCAACGACATCAACTAGTTTTTCCAAGGAGCTGTGACTTCGCCAACATTTATTTTCATTACAATGAAAATTTATTTTTTATTTTTACAAACATATTGTCAACTATATTTCACTAAGTACATCTAAACGGAATGAAGTACGTAGTGACGTAACGGAAAATAGCGAGGGATGGATCGGGTGAGAACTTTGAGAATCCTAAATATAAAAAAAAACTACTCCGTCCAAAAATACCTTATTGTATTTTTCAAGTACATTTTTACTCCTTTTCTTGATCTTTACCACCATATTTTCTACAGCAAAAAAAATTTTTAATAAATAATACATTAAATAAAAAAAAATCGATAAGGGCTAGAACGACATTAAGTCTGCTGGAAGCTCTCAAAACTACCTTTGAAGTTATTTTTGAATTTATTATATTGAAACTTGTGGTGTGGTTGGTACTGGTCCTACTTGGCCACACCCTCACAAATGTAACACCCGATAGACACCGAGATAGAAAAATGAAACTAGGTATAAGTTTTCTGGTAGGCTCAGATAACAAGAGCAAGTGAACAAAGCATTAATCCTTGCCTTGATGAAGCTGGTAAAGAAAGAGGTGGGAGGGCTGAAATGCAGATTTAGGAAGAGAATGAGAAATTAGGAAAGAAGGGAAAGGGTGGCTGCAGGTGCTCAGTAAACAGATATTCCTCGAAAAATAACACGCACATTAATAGAGAACTGTAGAATATAATCAATGGTTCGTCCACCATTCATGCTTTAGAAAACGTGGTTGCAAAAGCGCGGGAGGTAGCATCCCTTAGCAAAAGCGCGCGAACAGGCGATCAGTTGGAAACTGTTAGATTCTATGCCTTTGTAATATACATTATATTATACAGGCCCTTTGCCTGCTGAAACATTCGAATTTATAAACGCCAAATAAAAATAAGTGACTATCTTCTCTTGCAGGAGGGATGAGCATTGCTCTGATTGATAGATTGCTGTGTACTGTCAATTATTTTTTTCATACCTTCAATAGTTAAGCGAGTCTTCTACTTTTCCCTACCACTCAACGTCCAACCGATTCAGTTTCACAGTAATATTTCGTTAGAATAAGACTTTTTTATTAACATGAAAACAAATTTTTAGTTGATGACTTCTAACTAAACCTAACGATAGAAAATATGAAATAAAAAGAACAATTAAAAGTGAAAAAGGATATTTTTTAAATTGTAAAACAAACAATTTTTTTTACAAAAAAAATATGAAAACAACATTTTGAATTATTTGTAGGTAATTTGTCATAAATTACAATGTTAATTTAAAATCTAAATTCAATCAAAAAGTCCTTTTCCTTTTTTAAAATATTTTTTCATGAGAGAATATACTGCTATTTCAATTTTATTTATTTAATTTTTTTATTGAAAATATTTGTATCAGCTTTATGGATTAAGTTATATGACATGATGCCAAATATAGTAAAGACACCTATTTCGAGGGTTTCCGTAGTGGATTGTGGTCCCGAGAACCACAGGTGGCGCAGTTGTAGCCGTTTGCAATTAAGTTTGATATCTTGAAGATGTTCGATGGTTAGGCGATTGCACGATATCGGCAGAATAGGGGCAGTTGATCGTGAGGCACTTTCGCCAATCGGACGACGGTAGTGGCCCACTATTTCAAAGGATTTATGATTAACAGCTGGCAGAAATTGGGGAAATGGCCAGACCGGGTACACTACGTACAGTCCTCGCGAGAGTTTGGCCAAAGACATAATAGGAATGTCCCGGGTTCGAGTCTCCCGATCTTTCCTTTATTTTTTATTTTACTGTTAATTATTGATTGTTATTATATATCATGTGCTCTCGCGCTCGTGGACAGCTTCCGCTGGCTCTTATCCAGCGACGCGGCTGACGGAGGAGCGTGGGGGAAGGACTTCGCTTCCCTCTTCACACGCGAAGAAGGTGACAACCATGTGGACTTAAAACCTACTCGAGAAAAAAAAAAAACAAGAAATCATCTAATTAACAAATTTACTTAAGCCAATCTGGACATACGGAATAGTGTTATAAGGGACAGCAAAAAGTCGAACATCAAGCGTATCCTGAAAGTTCTGAGAACTATAGTAAATGCCCCTTATTACGTCAGCAACAAAACCCATCATAAAGATCTTAATATACCCTACATTCTTGAACTCATCCCTTCCAAGTTCGTGAAACACCACAGTAACCTATCCAACCACCCTAATCCCATAGCACAGTCATTGCACTGCACCACTCATGCCTATAATCCTCCTTGGAGACTAAAACGGGAGTGGCCCCGTGACCTGCTATAAATACGTGACAGTCGGAGTCCTGGTAATGGCCAGTTTCTCCAATCATGCCCTGAGCGTGTGTGGCTTTCGCGCTCTTGGTTAGCTTCCACTGGCTCGTATTCAGTAACGAGGCTGGTATGCGAGGGAGGTGACAACCATGTGAATTTGGGAGGTCTCTAGGCTGTTTGTAAATACTGTATGAATAAGCGAGCGAAAATTGTAAATATAGTACGAATGAGATCATTTATCACAATTACTTATTGCCAATTGAGGCAGATTGTAATTTTATCATAATAAAGTGGTTGTTATAAGTAAAAAAAAAAACAACATCGTTATCAAAGTCAATTAATAACTTTTTTTACTGTTGATTAATTGTATCTTTTATAAGTCCTCCCTTACAAGCTAGGAACCATCATCTATAGATCAAACACTTAAATAAATAATACTGGGGGAGAATTAGTATATATCATTCATACAATTAGAATAATTACATGATATTATATATGAAATAAGAATAAAGGAAGTTTGCACCAAGTTTGCATACGGCTACTTTAAATGCGTAACCACAGTTTATTAACGACTTATCAAACTTAGTTAACGATCTCTATTAAGAGAAAACGCTGCTAGAGCATTTATGTAACGAGTAAGATATTTATGTTTGTGCATAAATTAAAAACTGTTATCGTTGCTTATCAACTAGATTAGTTGCCGAGTTTCTTGCATTCAAATTTCTCATGTCTACAATTCACATTTCTACTTCATCAGCGAGTAACATTGTGCCATTAAAGATGGCAACCTTAAAATAAATTCTAAGATATTCCTAAAAGTTTTGAAAGCTAACTACAGAAATTGCTAGTCTGCGCTTGGTTTTTCTTAAATCAATATTCTACCTATTAAAAATGTATTTACTTAAAAACTGAAAAATGTTCATAGGAAAAAAAACACTCAAATAAATAAAACAAAGTATTTTTGGTCGCAAATACCAAGTAACTTCTATACAATCACGTTTTACCTTCTTTAATTTGAGTGTATTTCCATGGTTTAACCAGGAACCATATTCATTAAAACATATTAAAGTTCAGAATTAGTATCAGCAATAAAATAGAAAAATAATTAAATTAATTATGATATAACGTAAAAAATGACATGACCACAGATCTACACACTATTAAAGAAGTTACTAGAAAGTAGCACCAACATTAGTGTATAACAAAAATTTCTGAAACTTGATAAGGCCAGGGCCGTGTGGTAGATTTTCCCGGTATGATGCAAATCCAACAAATACTGCCCCTTAAATATTGTTTCATCAAAGTAACCATCTTTTGTGATGATTACCTCAGGAGCGGCTGCGTGTTATATTACAAAAAAAAAAGAAAGAAAAGAATCACCCTGTCACATCAGTGAGCGAGCGCAAGTCAACGGATGCACCAAAACTGCACCAGAAATCGAAATCAAAAGGTACCGAAACCAAGCAGAGGCCTAAGTTATATCATCAACATCGGAATCACATGGAATAGAATAAAAAAAAAATTATTGCGGGACAAAGTCAGTTATGAATAACAATGACGATCAAATGACAAATTCATATCTGGCAAATAAAAAGAACTATTACATCATCAAAAAAAAAGTGTAAAACTGTAAAAAAATGATAACAATGAAATAAAATATGAGTTTATTTAACTCCATTTAGCAAATAAAGGCATAGATGGGTCCGTATAAAAAAAAAAAAAAAAGGAAAAGTCTGTACAATACAATATGACACTGAATAAGAATCATTAAATTAATGAAAAATAAAGTAACATACAAACTAAATATACAATAGCGAAAACCAAGGAAAGTGTCAGGTAAACATATACTTATATAGTAAACAATAAAATAAAAAAAAGAATGCAAAAATAAAATTATGAATATATAGTATAATGAATAAATCGTTCCTAAGCTAGCAAGTGTCTTCCTGGATGGAGAGGTTTTGAAGGTTCGCAAGAATGAAGCATAGTGGATATTAGGAAGCAGAGAGGGTATTGGAGCGACCGAAGAAGGAACGATTGCTTGCTCCTGCTTTGTGTGCAGGAGTATAAAGGTCAGAGAGACGGGATCTCGTGTTCCAGGAGTGGAGTGAGGATTTCAACTGTAAAATATTCTATTTATAAAAAGGGTGATGAGAATGGAGAAGATTCACAAATATAGAAAACCGTTGCGTTGATTTTTAATTACCCAATGGCTAGAATTGTATTTTGATTCCTTACTTACGGTGTCGTCTGATGCGGTCGTCTTACTGCACGACTATGGAATATAGTAGTATTGCAAAACCATCTACAGAAACTGTGAATTTAGTACAACTAATAGTGCATCTAGTACCGAGTTATTTCAATAGCCTCCTTGCATCCTAAGTAGTTTCGACAACTTAGACTTAGAAATAAGTCAAGTACGTGACTCCAATTGGACTTGACTCGTAAGTCTTAAAGTGTGTTAACAGAGTGACCGGTTCTTAAAACATGTATTACTTTTTATATATACGTTACGTGAAAGCCAGTAATTTGAGAATGTCAATGTTATGATCAATCGGACGAATTATTTGCTAAATATCATTATTTTCGCTTACACCGGCAAATGTCGACATTTAGCATGTGCTACTGTACGTTATGACAAAATTGGAACTTTGTTATACATGATATACGTCAAAATTGGAGAAAGCTTAAGTAAGAGTACATCTAAATAATTTGTTGAATCTAAAACTTGCTAACGTTTTTAGGTTCATTACTTTTGTTTGACATTGTTTACGTGAATTTAAATACAGTAATATAACTTCATATATAATATTTTGTATTTAACTTTCAACTGTTTAAACATACGTGTTCTTCTTCCATGGCCTATTCTGGTCTGATTATCGGATAGTATACTAAACAATTCATTATTGGTAACATTATTATGATCTTTACCCCTGGTTTTAATGGCACAATTTCTCTTACTCATTAGTTTTTAAATTGTCAAAACATTTTAATCGTATGTTGTTCAAAGGCATACTGCACTTAGTTTTAGTAGACATCACTCAATAAGTATTTTAGAGTACTTTTCTTGAAAAAAATAAAAACACACCACAAGCCGTCTATATTCGTCCATAATATAAGAAACTATAAATTACTATGCTCACAAATGAGTAAAATAGTAGGTACGGGAAAACATACGTGCCTCAATAGGTAACGGGACAGTTAAATCTCTCCGGACACTCCCGATACTTATCGGGCCATTATCAAATATTTGGAAGAAACCAATGCCGACTTCTATACTTATCAACTAAAACAAGAACGATCAGAAATAAACAATCGAGACATACGGAATAGAGCTATGGGGGACAGCTAAAAGTCGAACATCAACCGTATCCTTTTAATCAAAAGTCCTGAGAACAACAGTAAATGCCCCTTATTACGTCAGCAACAAAACCCTTCATAACGATCTTAATATACCCTACATTCTTGAACTCATCCCTTCCAAGTTCATAAAATTCCATAGTAACCTTTCCAACCACCCTAGTCCCGTAGCACAGTCATTGCACTGTACCACTTATCCCTATAATCCTCCTCGGAGACTGAACGGCTGTGGCCCCATGACCTGCTATAAATACGTGACAGTGGAGTCCTAGCAATGGTCAGTTTCTCCAATCATGTCCTGAGCGTGTGTGGCTCTCGCGCTCTTCGTCAGCCTCCACTGGCTCGTATCCGGTAAAGCGGCTGACGGAGGTTCATGGGGGACTTCCTAACAGTCCACTTCCTCTTTCGCATGCGAGGGAGGTGACAACCATGTGGATTTGGGAGGCCTCTGGGATGTTTGTAAATATTGTATAAATGAGCGAGTGAATGATGAATTGTAAATATGGTATGAATGAGAACATTTATCTCAATTACTTATTGCCTAATAAGGCAGAGTGTAATTTTATCATAATAAAGTTGTTATCTATCTATAAAAAAAAAAAGTAGCCAAAAAAATTAGAATCATTTATGCAGTCGCAATCTCATACAATACGTTTTCTGAATGAGTTAGGCAATTAAAGGATATAAGTGAAGTTGTATTTTTTTTAAGAGACGGGTAAAAGAGTTCTAAAATTCGTATAATATGAATGCACAAACTTCAAAATTAAGCATAATAAAGCGAAAGTAGTGGTCGCGTTGAATTGGACGCAGTGTTGGTTAGTATACTCAACTGCCCATGGGATAAATGTAATTGTTCAACTCTATTATTGACTGAGGCTGAAGTGTTTAACTTTACATCTGCATAAGTTGATAAACACACTAATGATGTCGGCTTCACAAAGCAAATTCCACAAGTCCATTTTAAATTCAACATACGCATGAGCTTCAACCACTAGTAAGGTGATGCATTGTAAAATTCTAATCGTACTCCCTGAAATATATTATCAAATATTTCACATGACCGAATGCAGCAAGACGTCAAAACTCCTTCGAAGTGGGGATTAGAACAGAAATGAATAGCCAAATATTTTTTAAAAAGATATTTTATTAAAAACACATATCAAGTACAGATGTTGATTTTATACTGAAGTAGGTCATCCCTTTGACGATTGGGTGTTTATTTACCACAAAAAAAAAACATCAACGCAAACAAGAATATTATAAAGCTTTGAAAAGTAAATATTAAATAAAATCCAAACAGGTCGCCTGTAAAATAAAAATAGAATTTCCCTAGGATCTGGGGTAGGCATACACTATAAAAAAAAAAAAAAATAGCATTTTTTTTAATCAATTTATTGATAATTCGTGCTACAAAAGCGACCCTTATCTTGTTTAATACTTTTCTATTCTCTATACTTAGCCGAGCACGCGGCACCATTTCTCATCTCACTAGTTTTCTGCGATATTTTAAAATATTTATTCACTAGGAGTTCTTATCAGAGCCACAGTTTTCTCTCCTTTAGTTCTGAGTGTCTGCGGCTCTCGCGCTCTCCTTCAGCCTCCACTGATACCTAGTGTTGATGCGGCGTAGGGAGTGGCGTAGGGGAACCCACGATCCTCGCTTCCTCTCCCTAGCCGGACAGGTGACAATACTTCGGGAAAATTGGGCAATTTGTAATTATGGTATGAATACGATATTTTATCAAAATTATCTATTACAGTTTTAGGGAACATTGAAATTTTCTTCAGATTAGTTAGACAAGTCTATAAAAATTTATATCATGTGTTAGTATTTTTTTTTTAATGGAAAGTATTGGTAGATCTCGGTTTTACCGCGGGATGATATATTTTTATGTGGACATCGGTAATCACAACTTCACGGAGCACGTGTTTCCTTTTTTCACCGATTAAGTATAAAGATGCCAAATTTGAGTCGGGGAGCCGGGTCAACATGATTTTTTTAAATTCTATTTTTATTATAATCAATGATTCTGTTGACTAAATAATCATATTATTATTATTATTATTTCTATATAATTTAGAAAAAAATATTTTAAATACCACCCCAAAATGGGTGCCATCCGGGGTGGAACATCCCCATTGCCCCCTCCTACGTACACTACTGAATGACGGTGTGAGATAAACTGTCTTTGAAGGTATGAGACCTCTTTATGAGCTAACTGGCTAAAGACAGGGACTAGAAAAAAGAAAGGTGAATAAATGGGGCTGTTATGTTATTGTCCATTTCAATTAATAAACTGTGTACACCACAATAGCCACTCGATAAGTTCGCAGAGATATCTGGAGGACTGTGAAGGGTGTCATTAACAGAAGTCATTTCCGTTTAATTATTACTTGATGGCGGGAACAAGAGCCCTGATGCGATATTCAGCCCTTCGGTACACACCACCATCACAACTAAAGCGAATTTACTGTCCGTAATTGCTATTGGTTTGGTTGTAGGCTTTTGTCCAAAACTTTGGTTATCTAACCCTGCAAATCGCTGCCATTTCAAATTTCCATTACAAAAGCTTGTTTGCTATGGATTACTCAGAGGGCGAAGTGAGCCCACGTAAAATTCAAACTACACGTTCAACTGTAGGCATAAATTTATTATTATCATATAAAGATTTATAATATGAGTATTGTTGAGTTACTGTAGGATTCGTAGGAGCTAAGCTAACTCACTACACTTCAGTCAGTTTAGGGACTCAGATTCACTCATACACTCACTCACTCACAGGGATTCACTCAGATACTCAGTTCAGGGACAGTTAAGCAAGCTAGATAATTTTAACCTCCGACTAAACAAGAAACCTTTATTTTTAATGCCATTATTTTTGTTACTTACACATTACAAGGAATCCAAAGTTTACAAATAAAAAAAAAAATGAAATTTTTAAATATATGAAGGACCGGAAGCCACGGAGTTCCCTTGTTTCCCTCTCCGAACCTTTTCGTCATGTGGCGAAGACCAGAGAGATGGCAGGAGAGCCACAGATGCTCAAGACATGAGTGGGGGTGATGGCTAGTGCCATACATTTCTATTTACAATAGATCGCAAGGCCTTATATGGATGGATGTTGCCTGCCTATATAACCGCCCTGTCTTAGGGCAGACGACAGAGCGAACAGAACCGGCACTTAGAACACTGCTCTTTCCCTCTGCACTGGCGCTAGCTGCTCTACTCAAACCATGGCCTTCTCATTCAACTACCTCTGCATCTCTTTCTCTCCTAGCCTCGCTATGTTTTAGTCCGGCGTTGTAAGACCCCACACCTTCCTAGTGGGAATCTCTGCCTTCGTCTCGCTATAGCTAGCACCTCCTTGGGAGAGACCTCTCCCTCGTGGACAACGGTTGCGTGGCCCTACAAACTTTACCTAGAAGCGCCTCCCACGTCAATCCAGTCTGCTTCTCTCCGGTTCACACTCGTCTTTGGGATCCGGACGGTTTTCGCCAACCCTTAGATACCGAGTGTGAATTCGTGATCATTCCAAGACCTCATAAACTACCTATAAACCCCTGTACCTCTTCTCCTGAACATAGTGCACTGTCGTGGCACACACACCTTCTTATGGAGTCCGATCGAAACGAATTAAGCAGCCCACCGACTAGGCCGGCAGCCAGGGTGAAAGAGCACACCCGTCTTATCTTTTTCTTGGTGCCCGCCGGACAGTGGCTAGAGGTTGTAGCGACCCTAGCCCGTGGCGGGCATCTCCTCTCCACCGTGGAGACCCTCACGTCTGATACGACCCGACAGTTAGTTTTATTTTATTATTAGTATTTTCATCTAAAATATCAGATACAATATTGTGTTTGAATATTAATTAAAACATTTTTATTTGAAAGTTAATTTACAGTATTTGCATGAATAACTGTTATTTATTTTGCATCTTAAAAATAAATGTTTTCGTGAAACATTTTGTGCAAAGGAAATTTTAATTGAAATTACTGTCATGTTTTTTTCTGGCAATGTTCAAATATTATGTCTAAATGCTAATTTTGATTTGATTCGCTTAACGTTGACTTGGTAAACGTTTACTATGCAATTCCCGAGTTGGAACAGCTTGGGTCGACCACGAGAGACAAGCACCAATATACCACCCTTGCAGGATGGCAATCGATTCACCATATATATGAGAATTATAATTTTGGGAGCACGCAGTTGATGCCATGTGAAATCAGATGGTGGTCCGGACGGAGCTCCCAGCAGAACAATCTAATACATATTTACATACATTAGCATAGCATCCAACAAACAGTTAGCAGCATTAATCAAACTTGCCTCAACTTTTAGGCCATTTACATTAGTGTCTCTTCATATAAATAGCTATTAGATCCTGTCTCGTTTACATTTCCCTGATAACAGCCAATGGCACGTTTTATCGCCGATCTCCCACTGATGAAGTGTTAATTAAAAGTTGAACGTCGCAGTTTCTCAGAGACGCGAAATCAGGTGTCAGAGTTAACCTCACATTATCCCAGTACATACCACCGTTTTAGTTTAGATAGATTACAGGCATCGTTAAACTTCACCAGTTACTGAAAATAGTTTTCTTCTTAAACAAAAAAAAAGTTGTTACACAGAATTTTCTTTTCTGTGGATATTCTAAAATTTTATAGCGTTACCACCTGTTTAGGCCACAGCCGTATATATTTTAATAAGATTTAGAATCAAATTAAATCTATCTATTAGGAGTAAGTTGATGGTGTTAGACATGTGGTGAAATGGTTTTTTTCTTGATGATGGACATTCCATCGGCGATCTGGAGTCGTTTAATCCTGGAATTAACTCAGAGCTCGATGAGGCAACATATACGTTCGTTTAATACAAGTTAGACATTATTGTTTATTTTAAAGTGGTCTTTGGACATGAGAAGAGTCTAATCATTCCTATTGATCACTTCCTGATCCCTAAATATCTTTCTATCTAATGATTGCCACAGGTAGGAGATCGCACTAGAACCGCAGGAGTTAAGATAAGTGAATTACTTTTACATTGTCTAATTTTTAATTTCATATTGAAAAATTACTCCACAAACTAGCGTGCGTATGTCACATTTAACATGCTATTAACAACAAACAGAATTATAAAATTAAATCTTAAATAACTTATCCACTGTACCTATATAAATATTAAAAGTTATTGTAATTTCCCCTTTATTGTATCTTAACTATCACGCGAGAGGTATAATCCCCGATATTTCTCTATGAAGCTAGTTGGCTGTATTTAAATATGAATGAAAAATAGGGTGTTAATAACCATAAATAACAACATGCATTGTTCATCAAACAAAACATAATTTGTTGAACAAAGTAAAAAACACGCTGATTATTTGGCTAAGTTTATATAATGATGGAAGAATAATCATTATAACAACTGTACATTGACTATGATTAATGAATTGTGAGATTAATTAGTTCTTGTAACCTATTGTCGTAATGGTTTATGTTCGGTGCTTATAGGCAACATGATGGTTGTCTATAATTAATTTAAACCGGCTTCTTACTCCGAAGCCCTTGCCATCGTCTAGTGGTGCTCTGGCTACTTAAATTGTACGGATGTGAGAAAAGTTACAATAATAACAGGTAATAAACAAAAACAGGTAATGCACCTTTTAAAAAAGTTTGAAATCGATCGGATCATTTGGTGGGTGCTTGTGCAAGACAAATAGAAAAAAAAATTACTCCGTACTCATTTTAAACGTATAGCCTATCTCTTGTGACTCAGTAGTTATACATACACATATATAAGTTAATATTGTATATATATATACACAAGATAGACGAGCTGTCGCCCAAATTGAATTTCACGTCAACAGAAATAACCACTTATGACATTGCCCTTTTTTTTCTTCAAAAATTTATAGGATCTTGTATTTTCGGGCGACATGCTTATTGAATTAAGCAGCACATAATGAGAAATTACATTAAAGTACAACAGCTCATGAAGAAGTGGGCCGATCGAAAGTTATCACCATTGTTGGTATGTGGCGCTGAGGTACTATTGTGGCCAGTACAAGGTCTTACTTCTCAACCTTAAATTAGGTTTGCTACTTTTTTATTCAAGTAACAACTCATTTGTCTTCACGAGGGTTCTTACGACTAATCTTGACTTAACTAGATCACCTAGCATAAAAAGATCAAAATCATCGATCGACCCCCGTAACACTCAACCCATTCTGGAATATCTTCACAGCTGAATTGGATGCGAAGTCGCAGATGGAATGACTAGACTAGAAGTAGATAGCGGAAAATATTCTAAATATATTATTTTTCGAGAAGTAATTTCGCAACGTGAAATTATCAATACAACAATAATACAAGATAGACAACGTAGATTAAGTGGCTTACCTTAATACAAGCAGATCTATAATTTCGTACCTGTGGCAGTTGTGGATATAAATAATGTTTACGGGATGGAAGTTATGGATAAAGGAGGAAACACAGGCGATTCTGATGCCTAAAACCACTTATAACACACTATCTAACTCGTAATTGATAGATGTTGGTATTACCTCTAGGTCTGGAAGCAAAGATCTGACTATGGCCTGTCCGAGAGGGTAGGAACACGGGTCCACACCCTTAGAGTCTATACCTAACTGACCAGGCGCATTCCTCTCGTTAATAAACGCTTTTAAACAGGAGTTTTCACGAAAAACCCACTCGACAACTCAACCCTGTTTCCATTAGGTATATTTCGTTTGATTCCTAAACATAAGTTACACTGGGGTTAAAAAAAGTGTACTGGCATAATACTTTCTATCAGGGACTATAGGTGATTTTACAGGGAGAGGGATAATTGCTTCTTAAACATCAAAGTCGGTCAAGGCCTAAAACAAAAAAAAACACCGATGTGAACCATCCCTGTATTCACCACACATGGCTAAATTTTTTCTCATATGTATTAGGGAATAAGCTATTCAAGTAATATACGCCTCAATAAACAGCGGACTAGTAGGACCAAGCTAGCCTTCAAATAAACATTTGTGAAAATAATGATCAATACAATAATTTAAATATCATATAGTGTAATAATATAATCAAGTACTCAGACACTTATACTCTTACACTTAGTGGTTAGATATTACACTCGTAATTCAGTTCGTAACCTGTCAGGGTTTAGGGGCTGTTGTTAGTATACCACTTATTAAATGTTAATAATAACAATTAATTTATAATAGGTGTACATATATATCATTACAATGGCATGATTGTTTACCACTAATACACTGTTCACTATTTCATTAATCAGCAGTTTACCAACAAAATTATTCATGTTGGGGAACCTAAATGACAAAATAATGCTTAGAAATAGAAATTGAATACATGTAAGAACAAGGTAAGATTCTCTATATTTGACTTACCGTGTCCTAGTATTGTAATAAAATAAGCTTGGTGCTTTAGTGGACGTAGCGTATGGATGCCAATTAAGTATAATTTCTTATACATTTAATTAGTGAATTAGAGGAGTTAGGGCAAATGTCAACAAAAAGAATTAGCATGAGTGCCCAAGAACTGTCATTAAGTAAGAGTAATTAGTTATGATTCAACGGCATTTATTTCGCATAATTTGAATTTCATTAAAATTTCCAAATTGATAAAATTAACTTGCTTACTACTTTTTTCACTTATCCGAAATTAATTAACATCTCCGATAAAATGATATTTACCAGCTTCTACTTTTAAAAACTATTACATTAGAAAAGTTGCAACTGTAAAATGTGTAGATATGCCATATGCAGCATTTAAGAAAAAAAAAATGAATGTTCCATCATACAGGAGAGAGGGTAAAATACTTTTCCAGAGCAAGTTATAAGAAGTATAAGACTGGGGGTTGGTACATGGCTGGCATGTAGGAGCTACGGAGGGTTGATGTATGGAGCTCAAGTGCTCCAGCCAACCTCCTCGAGGTGACTACACGTGATAGCAAAAACTGCTTCGAATAAAGGTCGTTCTACTTTGATCCATTTTTTTTTTGTCACTGGTGACAAATCATTTACTGTACTCAACGAAAAATATGAAACTGTGTGAAATATGTTTCCACACCTAAAAGCGGTCTGACCGGCTAGTCATAAATTACAGTTCAATTGTTAAATAGATTACATAAATATACTGTATAAATTTTACATAACCACATAGTGTAACTAAACTCGTAAACATAACTATTTGGATTAATCAAATGCAATGGATCGTGAATAAAACTACAATACCACAAATACATAAACTGCCTGCCCATTTAAATTTCTCAAATGTTAATCAAATCGTTGTGGAAAAAAATTTGGATTTATTTGTTTAAACACTTTAGTCACTGGAAATCTATTTAAAAAACTGCAAATAGTCAAAATTCCCTATTAAAAATCCCCTGGACGAAGTGAAACTGTCTCACAAAACCTAATTAACTTTATTATTGTTCCATTATGTTAACATGTTATGGGTCATTTATAATAGCCCGTCGCACAATGTAAAACCTCTTGTGTTTTTTGGTTTAACATGACAGCCAGGTGTATATGAATATTGTATATTAACCTTCTTACTATGGTAAGTAGTTTATTAACCTTCATCGTAGGGTTACCTTCATCAGGCTTAAAATAGCACTTATCACATATTGTACCCTCATATTAATCACAAAAACATATATTTATTAATTAATTAATTATTAATCGGATATCAATAGGGACTTTCAAAGTAAAGTTCCATTTCTCTAGCTTTAAATTTAATTCAATAGCAACAAGAGCTAGATCTGACAAAGCATATTAAGCAGCATTTTGCACTGACATCTCTTAATAACCTCCCACTATAACTCATTCCCATAGGATTACAGAGTATATATCTTAATTTACTTTCAACTAACATGACGAGTTCCTGGCCATGAAGTATTATTAAAAAATATTTGTTTTATTAATGATTTATTTATTTTTTTCTTATTTGAAAGACACAACATGTAAGTAATCGAAATATGTTTTATGAGAGTGAAACATTTTTATTGGCAAACTTGTAAGTTGATGTCAATCTGTTAAGATTTTTTTGGGGGGGGGGGTATTGATTTTGTCAAGAATGGATTTTGATGAGTCCGAAACGTTAGATTTTCGGCCAATCCGTTTGGCCGATCACATCGTTAAAACGGATCACCCAAAAATCAAATCAACTTCACTAATAAGTCACAGGCGTCCTACTGAAATCCAAAAGAGAGGTCAGCGAAAGAAAAAAGTTTGTTTTTCGATTTTTGGATTCTGTGCGACGCGTGGTTTGGCAAATCTCAAGCGGTCCCTTTCTCGTAATCACGTCACTGGCAGACATTCGTTCTTCAGTTTCATTTGTTTCGTCGTTCTAAATGAATAAAGTTATTAATCAGACGTTGAAAATGAAGTAGCATGTAGCACAGCGGCTTATGTACTGTTGAGTGGTGAGTTTTTTGAGAATGAAATTTTGAGAAATTACGCCATTTTCTGATTACAGCAACCCTGAACGTAAACACCAATGATATAAACCACGATTATATGCAACTTTTCATTACCTCATTACAAAATATATATATAAGTTGATAAAAAATACGACTATTATATACTACGGCTGTATAAAAAAAATTAAATGACTTATTAATTTATTATTATAATATAGTATTGTTCTTATCAAAAAAAGAATGTGCATTATTGCGATGTTTAATGCGGACTGTCACCACTAAAACATAAAAGGGTTAATTCCGAGGAATGGCTTCTGTAAGCGGGCCTCTGTCTGATAACTTTCAACACAATGGAATAATTCAACCGTTCATCCAGATATGTAGAAATCCTCTATGGGACCTTCACAATTGAATTAGATTTAATATGTCATTTGAAGCAAGAAGATGGGCATGAGGAAATGTTGTCTGTGCAAGTACACAATAGTGACTAAGGATCAACTGAGTAGAAAACATTCTAAAATAACCTGCCGCTTTATACTAATTCCCTCTAGCTCATTCAGTCTCTTCAATTATAATAGAGATATAAGAAAACTTTTCCCATTTCAATCAACAATTCATCTTGTAACTTAACTGTTATTACATGCTCCGGGGTCCTTTCAATCAAAAGTCTTGAGAATACTTTAAGGTGACTAGTTAGTAGTTGAAGGTGACTACAGTGACTAGGGTTTGTTACGTCAGCAACAAAACCCTTCATAAAGATCTACATTATTGATCTCATCCCTTCCAAGATCATGAAATACCATAGTAACCTATCCAACCCCCCTAATCTCGTAGCACAGTCATTACTCTGTACCACTCAGTTTTCATGCCTATAATCCTCCTTGGAGACTAAAGCGGCAGTGGCCTCGTGGCTTGCTATAAATAGGTGACAGTAGGAGTCCTGGCAATGGCCAGTTTCTCCAATCAAGTCCTGAGCGTCTTTGGCTCTCACGCTCTTGGTCAGCACTGGCTCGTATACAGTTGAAAATTGTAAATACTGTATGAATGAGCGAGTGAATGAAAATTGTAAATATGGCATGAATGAAAAAATTTATCAGAATTACTTATTGCCCAATAACGCAGATTGTAATTTTATCACAATAAAGTTTCTCAATCTATAAAAATTAACAAATTAATAAAAAATGTTTCCAAATTAAATAAGAGTATTTAGAACATGATTAAATTATACACAAATTAAATTAAAATACCCTTTAAGGTAATTATAATCAAGATTTTTATTTTAAAATCTGAACCATCTTGGGAACACAAAATGTGTTTGACCTATTTCGTTCTTGGATTGAATGAAATGAAAATTTTAATTTAGCAACAGATGTTCAGTTCTTCTGAGAAAATTTTTTGGCTGTAGTTACCAATTTCCCGAATTTGTGGATTTTCAGAGGATATTGTTTTATTTCAAGTTTCAGTTTGAGAAGGGACAAATTCTTGAATTGTGGGGAGTTGTAAGTCGTTGAGCATAGTGGTTATTTTTGTGTAGTGAGGATATTTATTGATAATACGCATTCCTAGGTTTTGTATTCTTTAAAGTTTACTGTAGCTAAAAGTGAAAGGATAACTGATTTTTAGAGTGTAAGCTTGTTTTTGGGACTTAAGTGAGAAATTTGTAATATACGGAACATCTTTTATATGAAATTCTCTGTCAGTTTTCCTGCTGTTATGTTCAGCAGATCAACAGGATCAGACCCAGAAATTGGATTTATTTTGACAATGGGTGTGTGCAGAGTTTATTTATGGAAAGGTAGTGAATGATACATGGCCCGCGCATTCTGTAAATAATGGCTTCTGACTTGTTTGGGTTGATTTTTAATTTCCATACTTGGCAATGCTTGTTGATTTTTTTTGAAATTTTTTTGCAACCGGCCTACTACTGTGTCAATGCGGTAGGATGATGTATATAAAGCTGTGTTAATATATAGGGGATCTCATTATTTTCGGAACAGTTACATAAAGTAGGCGATGGACATGATCCTTGTGGTAAGCCTGATGTATGAGGGAATACACCGGAGTTAGATGTATTTATTTGGATACAGACTTGCCTATTGGATAGGAATGATACCACATTCGATGGTGTGAGTCCAGGGGGAATTGATTTATGATCAGTTTACAAAGAAGTCCAAAGTGTCAAACGGTATCGAAGCCTTTTCAAGATCTAACAAAAGCATTACTGTATGATATTTTTCGTTGAAGGCTTCGGTTATAAAGTTTGTGAGGCTTGCAAGTAGGTCGACGGTGGAGTGGTGTTCTCCTAACCCGATCTGTTCATTACCATGGCTTTGTGTATACGTTTCAGTATTAATATTTAGAGAATTATCGATAGTATATTCAGAAGACTAATAGCCCTGCTGTTTGAAACCTACCCTTGATCTTTGTTTAGTGTTGTTATTGCTATTGGTTCGCTTATGTTTTCCCGATAGTGGGGAAATTCCTTTGTCTCAATGTGGAATTGACTATGTTTGGTTAGAAGCTCATTGTCAGCTAATATTTTTGATTACCATGTAGGGAAACCCGTCGTCACCTGGAGAGTTTTTTGCTTTAAATTTTCCATTTTACTATAGGTGATATAGAGGGAAATTTATTTGTGAGTGGCACTTGTAAATAGTCACGAACAGTTTTCAATATTTACCGGCTTTGTCTTTATCCAGGTAGGCACTTGTTTGTTTCAGTGGAGGAATTTTTGTGAAGGCTTTATGAATTTTCCATAGATTATTGTCATGGTCTGCTAGAGTTTAACGTTGTGGTCTAAATCTCATTTGCCCAGAAATAGATACAGAATCATACAAAATTATTAAATTTGTAGAAAGCTGTCTTTTACTTATGAGATCTTTTAATTGAAAAGGTAAGGTTATAATAATAGTAAGGCCGGGTGGAATTTCGTGGAAAGATGCTGGAAGATGTTCAATTTAATTAGGTTACTGTCAATTTCAGGTGCTTTATTAACTAATCCTATAGTGCATTGTTTCGTATACAACGTTTGTCAAATTTATTTCAAAGGCCAGTCAGCGCTTTTTGATAGGTGGGTAATAGCAAACCTGTTCCAAAAATCAGGGGGTTGTCATCCGAGATAATACAGAGTGGTGATAATTTTTTTATGTTTTTAGTGAGAGATCAACAATGCTGGCTTTGCAACTGTGCCGCGGGGGTTGGTTCGATGGGACTGTGTAGCTGTGCGTGGGTAGTTATTGACAATAAAGTTTAATATGGATTCGCCATTTTTGTGGGTACTGTGACAGTTCCATTGAGCATGTTTTGCGTTCAGCTCTTCAAACAAGATTGTTTGCTTTTTTTATATTGAATAGCTTTGCAATGCCTTGTGATATGATATGTGTAATAAAGATTACAGTGGTTGATGTATTGTCGATTGCTACTCCTTCAGTGTTCGCCAAGTCAGGGATTAGCAAATCATATTATTTTACATAGAATATTGCAGTAGTTTAAATAAGACACCGTTTCTTGCAGACCAAATATTGTTTTTATTTATGATAGATTATACCAAATATAATATTTACCTGCTATAACCAAAACATAGCCCATTATAAATTTGTATTAAGTTTTATTTGCTCAATGATATGTCAATACTGTGTTTAATTGTTGGCATAAATAATTGCATTAATTTGGATGTGCAAGGGAAGCATAGTCATTTATCTTTCAATTGGTATAAATTTTGAATTAATAAATTTCTCTTAAATTTATTACACACTTGATCTTAGCTCATCAAGCCGAGAAGCAATAATATATAATATATTGTACGAATGTGCGAGCGAATGATGAATTGTAAATATGGTATGAATGAAAAAACTTATCTCAATTATTTATTGCCTATTAAGTAAAGGCAGATTGTAATTTCATCATAATAAAGTTGTTATCATCAATAAATTTATTAATTTAGTTGTTCAGTTAAAAGGATAAAGGAAATTTACTGAACTTTCTTTAATAATAAAAAGTTTAATACTTTGGATTTTTATGATCCTATTTTATGAATAACAAGATTAAATTATCTTAGAGATAATGGTGTTAGATTTAAATAAATATTAGGTGTAGTTGCCTTAATAGCAGACCTGTTTTACCTGCATTTTAAACTTTTACGTGAGCCGAGTTTAGGCCAGCTTGAGTAAGGTCGGTTCTATCCTTAAATTTCTATTTTGGTCCGAAAAAACAATCCATGATACTTGTCAGTTTCCATTTTCGTATTAATGTTTGTTATTTTGTAAGACACTGAGCGATAAATTTAGAATTTATTAATGCAATTCGTATTACTGCTGGTAATTTACATATTTATTATATTACATTTTTAATTAGAATTTTAGCTACTGTGTAACTTTTACGCTTGGAAAGGTAACATTTAAGGATACATCCGACTTACCGACAGACCCTAAAGGAGTTTTTGGCTCTTTAACAACATTTTTCTGAGTTTAAAAAACTTTCTTTAATTTCTCCAGCTTATATATGGCTTCTCTTATCATTCTAGCGTTTATAACATTTTTGCTAAATGTTTACTTTTGTCTAGGTTTACAGACCGTTTAAAAAAATTAATATCTAAAATATTAACGATTAAAACTGTCAAAATTTGTTTTATTTCTTATTAATACTTTCTATATTTTCCCTAACATTGGGGATAAATTAGAAGCAGTAAATAGCTTCTGAGTTGACAGTATATTATTTATTATTTATAGCGGTCGATGTTCGAGCGAAAATGTCTGCATTAAGACTATAAACCACATTGAAATGGTTAAAGCATTTGATAGAAACAGTTAAGATGGTACTACTAGAGGTAAGACAATTAGTAACAATAATAAATTGAACAATGGTATTTGGAGAAAAACTCTACTCGTGAGTTACTGATGTTTCATTTAATTGCAGGCCCAAGGCGCTCATAGGGGCTCAAAGGACAAGAGAATGAGTTAAGAGGATACATAGCCACTATAATCCGAGGGTAAATTACCTTGAGGGGCCATTCAAAGGGTGAGCCCGTAGATATAGCACCACTTTAATTAGCAAGGGTAGATTATTAGGCGTAAACAGGACAGGGGTGGTTTGGATGACTTATTCATTGTTAATAAACTTGGTCAACTGGTAGGGCAGCTGAGGGCTGAGGGCTGGTCCTTATCACTGCTTCCCTGCACTTTCTAAATCCGGCTTTGAAGGGCTGATGAGGAAAAACAACATCCCTTACCTATCCTGGAATCCTGGTGGTTGCTTACGCACCCTATAGCCTGTTTCACAAGCGGAATAAGATACGTGGGACCACTGATATCTTACTTACTCTTAGGCAATGGCACTGGGTGAGAAATCAGTGGCGAAGAGGAAACTTTGGTCCGTTATCATATCGAAAAATAAGAATTCACTTAGAATGACTACGGAATCATAAGACTCGCCAAATTCTTTAACAACACCAAGGTATTAGTTTTAGCTGTAGTTTTAGTTTAAAGGTATCAGGAACTATAAAATACATTCTATATAGCATAAAACAAAATAGTGGGCGAATTAAAAAAACTGTGGGGCAAATAGGAAATGCATGATGTAGAAAAACTATCGAAAGTTGACTCGTGTCACAACAAAACATATTAAATGATTGTAAACATCTAATTGTTTTTAGTTCAAAGATAATTTTATTTATTAAATAATGTCAATGGAAATTGCCCTTACAACAAATGAAAAAAAACTTAAATAGCCAACATATTGACAAAAAAAAACTATATAAATCTGCTCAATATACATTAAATACACTATTTCTGTATTTTGTTGTGTACTGCCATCATTTTTTCTTATTCAAAATGCATCTAGTGAAATGCAAGGCGTTAATTGTACCTATGGTAGAATACGCAGACAGATAAAGGATGAAATATGACTGAACTGCTAGAAATTAGGTGGTCTCCCTTGGATTCAGCAATAAGAATATTAGCTATGCAGCTGAGTAATAAATCATATTTTCCACTCGAACCAGTAACTGGTGTAGGCATGTCGTAAATAAAGGCATGCAATAGAACACCAAAAAGGAATAAAATAAGTTGAGGTATCTATACAGGATGGATTAGATGTTGAATAATTTTCAAATCAAAGAGACCTAGTTTCAATAATATGCAATATAAGGCTAGATCCCGAAAAATGGGCAACTTTGCAGACTATTTAAGTTCACTATTCTCTACAGTAATTATTACACAGCCACCAGTGGACTCTCACCACTGTACCGTAACAATCAACCTCCACCGAGGATTCCCACACTCCTTACTCCTCTCACACCACCTTCAAGCAGGTCCTCCTAATACAAGGATCCGATCACCCTAAATATTTTATATTTGTCCCTCATCCTAAAATTCTAACTAGAGAGCTTAGAAAAAAAAAAAATAAATAAAAAATAATTATTACTGGATAAATTTGTACATACGTTTAGTGAATAGAATTTCTTCCGTATTTTTTTTAATATTTATTTTTAATCTCTTCTGTTTCGACAAATGGATGACATGGAACCCACACAACGAGGTTAAAAAGACAAGAACTAAACAGACGCTTTGGACAACTGTACAGACTGCTTCGAAAGACATCCCACCTTTCAATTGAAAATAAATTACTAATTTATAAAATTTTACTAAAGCCAGTCAGGAGATACGGAATAGAGCTATGAGGGGCAGCAAAACATTTGAACATCAAGCGTATCCAATCCTTTCATCAACCGTATCCAGTCTTGAGGATAATAGTCAATGCCGCAAATTTCAAGAACTTATTTACAGTTTTCTGATGGATTCGGTGATACGATCGATTTTGAGCGAACACAGGTTGGGTAGTTTTGGAGTTATTGTGTACTGGCTTGAATTAGGTATGTTGTTAAGGGCAGAGGAGATGTGATATATGTTTATGTGGATTAGGTGGGCACTTGGCTACCGCCTTGCGGTCTCCGTGGTTGGGGATGATCTAGCGACGGACCAACACCTCAGCCCATGATTAACGCACTCAAAATCCAATGTTTGTTGCGCCACTGTTCTCCAAATCAAGATAAAGATGGGCTGATGACAAAATGACGTGAAACACGAAGAATTAACTTCTTTAAAGGTTGGGCAACCGCGAGAGTCTGATTGCTATGGTAGATGCCGTTTATAAAAGACAATATTTTGACAATGTACCGAAAGGGGAATAAAAATATAAAAAAGAAAGACCAGGTGTTTGAGCCAATCTAAAATTTAAAAGAAGAAAACTTTATGTTAAAAAAAAGAAGAAAATTATTTCATTGGCTATCGCTGCTACTGCTACCTATGAGATACAGCAGGAACGACCTCGCGCGTTGGACACCTGTTTTGGGGTTGTCGAGACCAGTCACTAATGATCCTAACTTCGTTGTAGTAGCATCAGAATTTGTTGAGTGCCGAAATTAACTTGTGAGATTAATTTGTCGAATCCTAAGTTATTGGTTTGAATCTGATGGTAGTCATAACAGATACATGGTTCGGAAGTTTTTTTGTATCCTTCGCCTGAAATCGAGGAAAGCACTCAAAAATCATCCATTAGGCCAGAAGCTCCTGCCCGAGGCTGGACCGATCGCCGGACAGGTAAAAGGGGATTGATTCCTAAAATTTTCCTTTCAATTTCGATCTATCCGATCCCGAAAACCACCCCTTTTCCCTTACAGAGAGACGGGTCAGCGGTGACAGGATTCTGCTATTGGTGGTAAGTTTGAAATTTATTGATTATTAATATAATTTGTTGCTATGTTTTACTCGATTTCGGTATTTGTCGTCGTTATTTTATATCACAGTCCACTGTTGGTTCTCTATCAGAGAAATAACTTGAAAACTCGTTCGTTCTAATTTTGACATAAAATTGTATTGGTGATTTCACAGCTAATTTATCCGCGTTCACGCCAGGAATGTTATTATATAAGAAGAACTTGGATATGCCCAGGGCGTAAGTTGTTTTTTTGAAGTTTGAATTTTATATTAAAATTATTTATATTAAAATATTAAAAGTTGTATATAATATATTTCATGAGGACACACACAGTGACATTGTAATTAAATTTTTATAAACGTAAATAAATATATAAATTATAATAATTATATCATAGAATTCTAAGAATCATCTGTTGTGGCGGGACCTTCATCACTGCTTCTTTTTATTTATTTGTTTTTTAAACTTCTTTTATTACATCTTTAATGAGTTTCCTCGTATTTTTTTCTTGTAATTGGACGGGTCGATTACTGATTACTGGATCTGAAAAGAGCAATAGTCCCCAAAATAAGTCTTCAATATTCATTCTCCTGCTTGCTTTTATAGAGATATAATTAATTATATAGGAAGGTACCAACAATTTTATAGATTATGCCTTCCTATAATTTCTTGTGTCCTATATTTTGAATCCTACACTTCTTCATACATTTGAACGTGGGGCAGTATAGCATTTTTATAATCAACGAACCATGTGCTAAAGTTTCATGTGCAGTGTGAGAAAATTGTTGGTACCTTCCTAAGGTTCAAATTTCCGATAAAAAATATGTCTCCCTTAAAAATTATTTATTTTATTACATTTAAAGCTCTGGCATTCGTTTGGGACATCATTGTAAGACCTATAAGTTAACTTGTTTCATGTCACTGCTTGAAGTTAGTAGCCTTCGTCAATTATGAAGGTGTCAACACTCTCAATAAGATTCTCATGGCTGTTTTTGAACTCTTTGTATATTACTGATTTTCTCATTCCTGAGTTGCTAAAGAGTGACTGTGTTTTTTCTTGTGATTTGGGTTTTTCTCTATCTCACAAAGTTTTGAAGAATTTTTTATACTCAGACAGTTCGGACA
Source organism: Acanthosoma haemorrhoidale (assembly GCA_930367205.1). Classification (NCBI taxonomy): domain Eukaryota; kingdom Metazoa; phylum Arthropoda; class Insecta; order Hemiptera; family Acanthosomatidae; genus Acanthosoma; species Acanthosoma haemorrhoidale. Next base: position 63,230,987 of record OV884009.1, read on the forward strand.
TCAACTGAAAGTTGTAATCTGAATTTGAATTAAGGCTTCTTATGAATGGATCTTCACTCTTTGTGTATCTGTCAGGAGGACAGCTTATCCATGGAACTTGTTCACAAACAACATAATAATATATTATACGTGCATTTTCGTCTATATCCTCTTGGTTTTGTTTTGTTTAGATCCAGCACCAAAAACACTCTAATAACATGCGTCACTTGTCTACAGACCCTTTGACCATTTTTATAGTATTATGGAATATTTTGGTTCTTCATTTTTATGAAACATTTTTCCCGAGTTTCATCAAATGACCAATTTTTCCGTTTTTGGCAATATTTGACCTGTACTAGTAGGACCGCATACACAGGTCACCAGTGCATTTAAAAAACGTAAATGGTGCAAGCGGTTGACATGTGCTTTTGTGTCAGTGACATCGCCTGGGCGTAGGAACTTTTTTTTTTCTTGAAAAGTTCAACACTGAATCGGATGTCTCCATTTTGATGTGTATATCCTCGGTTTTTGCACCATTTATATTCCTTGCATGTAATGTTATTGATCCAATACTCACAAACTTACACCAAAATAGAACTGTTGTTTTATTCTCTTCTAAAAACTATATTTTATTATTATTTATTCCAGCGATCACGAATACGAACCAATACACATATTATGATATAGCTACGTCAGCAGGTGTGCAGACACTTCGGAAGGATGAAGCCATAGATACTCCGAAGCCCGCAAACTTGATGGGCCATTGAGTTTTTATGAAGTTTACCATGCAAGATTAAATATTTTATGTTTAACTATAATAACTAGTAATTATGTAATTTTGTCGAGACTCAAGCATCAACCCTTAATCGACAATGCTTTACATTAATGTTCATACAATTCCATATTATTATTGTAAATATAATCTTAATGTTAAATGAATCTATGACACTTGGTAATCCTACAGGAAAGGACTAATATACAGGGTAATTATACAATATTAAACCCATTTATAAGTGATATTAGTATCAAGATTCTCCTAATGCTAACGTGTATCTTAATAAATATGAATAGCAAAGTATCTAATCATCTCTCCATCACTGATTACATTCAAGTAATTACCGCCTCTTATAAAACCCACATTTAATTGGATTTAATCATTATTGCGGATATTCATGTTGGGAGAAATGAATTGCTCAACCCAATGATAGTACGAATAAATCTCTTTATTCATTATTTCCAGAGCGATGTTACTTATTATGAGTCAGTTAGCCTGTCAACGCTCACGTGAAAGCTGCACAATTTATTTGTTCCATTGAATGACTGCTAACGAGGGAATAAAATATGGAATTAAGTGGTGCTAATAAAGGAAATTCCAATGGATAAAAAGGAAGCAGTGAGCCGTGGTAGGGAGAAAAGGAATGGGGGCCTAGGCCGCAAAGTGGTGCCGACAACGGATTGCTACAATAAAGGCTAAATTGCCAACCTTGCGGTACACCTCGAATTAATATGCTTGTTGCAGGTTCCTGTACTTAGCCGGCCGTACTAATCACCAATTTCCAATTCAATCAATCATTAAGAAGGAATGACCTGTGAACAGCTATAGCAATATCAACAGTTATGCAAATAGCGGTCCAGGAAAACGGTTTGTTTGTTACCTACATTAGATTATCAATATTAACAATTACTTAAAATAGGTTACTTATATACTAAGCAAGTTTGATAACTAGTTAACAAGTTTGTAGCCTTACCGTTTGTTTTTCATTAATTAAATGTTTTTTTTTCTTCTAATTTCTTACCGAATAATTATTCTATACACTGATTATCAAGTAATTTTCGAAATATATGTAAACCAAAAAAGGACGTGGAATGGGAAGAAACAATATTAAGAGATACTTTTGTCACTATGCGTAAGTTCCATAAAAACGTTCCGATAAATGATTGTAATTACTTATTGCCTAATAAAGAAGGCAGATTGTAATTTTATCTTAATAAATTGTTGTTGACTCTAATAATAATTAAAATAAAAATATTGAACATACCGTTTAATGTCTTTCGCAAAACATTGAAATCTCCCGAACGTCTTTAAATACTTGATTTCTATTACTGGCTCATAAAAATTTATTTTTTAGTGGATATTTTAAATTATTTTTGTGCCACACATATCTAACCTTAGGGAAGTTTATAACAAAATCTTAACAAGCTTTTAGCTGTTATTTAAAAAACCTAACCTAAGTTTGTGATCATACTTCCTGTTATTATTTTGTAACCAGCATTGTTGAATATACAGTAACAATTTCACATTAATTTGATAATATTTACAGCAACTGTCTTAGATCACACCTTCAGACGAAATGAGTACCTATTAGAAAATAGAACTGCTCCTTTTAGGCTTAGAAATTAATAATTTTATCAGATTCTCTTTTTAATCCACAATTGTGAAAAGATGTACAGCTGGAATTATCGCATAAAAAACGAAAACAATTCAACTGGTGCCAAAATTCTTTCCAGGAATCAATGTAGATCATCTTGTGAATTATAAAAAAAACTCACATAAACGTTATTAAATAGAATAGAAAAATTAATAACTCTAATACAATACCTGACCTTGAGGAGAAAAAAAAAAAAAGGTAAGTATTTATAAATACAATATATATATATAGCTAACAAATAATATTTTACATAAACAGTTTATATCGCTTCGTTAGGTTGTCAAACAGATGTTAGATGTTCATTCTGTTCCATTTATATACTAATTAAATTTTATGTTTAAAACGTAATTTAGGAAATGACTTAGGTGATTGGAAAATAAATCCAAATTTTGGTCGACATACTTTTATTATGAATAATATGTTCAGAATAATCTATTTTAAACAACTCAGGTTATTTAATTCAAGGTTAATATAGACTAAGGCTCACACCTAGATTAAATGATTAAACAAAAATTCTATTACAAACAAAGACATGGCAGAGTCACTGGTCCTTGAATCAACTTTTAATAATGTTTACCTTCAGTGCAATGTTATGCCTAATTACAAAGTGTAATATACGTTTTTAAAAAAGGGTATATTTTAGAGTTAGGAGCCACAAGGAAACTTTGTAACCCGGGGACAGTATGGAAATAGCGATGTTAGTAAATCTGCTCCTCAAACAAAACTACTAGACATTCAATAATGAGTCCGTTATTACATATTTTATATGATAAAATCAAATACTGGTTAAGATATGTGGACGACATACTGGCGTGCTACATGGGGAGCCATAAAGAACTAGACGAACCATCTAAATATTTAAATAGAATAAATAAAAACATCAAATTTACGACGGAAATAGAAACAAGCAAAGAAATTAATTTCCTATATCTAAGAGTGAGCAGGAGTGGAAATAAACATGAATTCAGAATATATGTGACTTGGTGCAATTTATTCAGTCGCCCATTTTTGAATAATTACATTGGTGGGAGCAAACAGGGAACTAATTAACCATTATTGGCTGATCTATTTCAATCTCTATCAACAATACCTCTTGTGAAATTAATATTTGACTTTTACTCCATTTTAACGAGGGACTCCTACATCCACGTATGTCGAACATAATTGTATTTGTCTCTCGATCACTTCTTCTATAGCTCCAGAAGATACCTCCTCGAAGTAGTTAGTGCAGTTAAGGGCACTGTGATGTGTTCAATCAGGTAGAATGCCGTTGATTGGGCGCCTTCCTCGAACGAAGCAGTGACGACAGCAACGACGAGGAGAGGTTTTCCTACCTCCAATGATGAGGGACAAAACGTAAAAAAAGTATCTAAAAATGGAAGTATTTATAAGAAAACTGACTGAAGGCCTTATACATGAACAGTAAAGCGGGGAAAACACAATATTTTTTTTTATTTTTCGTTGTCGCTTTCATTTGTCCATAATCAATACTTTTTATCGAGCACAAACGTACAGAATTCAATTTGAAATTTAATCACATAAGACCTCGCTGAAAACTCTAAATATAACTGAACTTTATTGGAATATTTAACTACACCGCGGATTACGTTGTATAGATTTTGGTTCACATTTATAATATTCTGGGGAGTAAGAAAGAACCAACCGGTGCGGTCCAAGTCCAGGGTTAGCTCTATAAGCATGGTGCGTGAGATGGGGTCGAAAATTAAGAGTAAAAAATTACGGGCATTAGTGTAAAATCCATAGTTTGCGGGGTCGCTAAGATGATATGGAATTGTAACGGTTGAAATTCTGCAGAACCTTATAGAGGATTGTGAAGACTCAAAGCGATGACTAGAGCTGAGTAGGGCCTCGCGTACCATTGTAGCACCATCGTGAAAGTAACTAAAATATTCTTAATTGACCTTAAGAGTTGTGCACAATGACTTGCATGCAGACAAAAATATTTATTTATCATAAAAAGATAAATATCGTGATGTAACATTGTTGTTCTCAACGATAAATAAAATAAATAATGATACCAGTCAACTTTTTTTTTTATTAATTTCTTTAATAAATAATCTAAGCTGTCTAATAATCTAAGAGGGAGAGATGAATTTATTAAAAGGGACAATTAACAGTTATTTTTTTTATTCAGTTTTTTACTTTTTTTTTTTTTTTAAAGCGATTATTGTAGGTTATTATAAGTTATTATTAAACAAATAAGAAATCAGACAACTCTAATCAAACACAACGAACATATCTCGATTAGTTTTATAAATAAGTCTTGTAATACCCAATTATTTCAACACTTTCTAATTTAAATTTGTCAGAGGAAAAAAATATAATGAGTATATCTTTAATTACGTTAATAGTTATTTCCTAATTAAAACTGACCAATAGTTAACAAATAATAAATGGTAGTAAATTCAAAGTTCTTATCTACAACTTTACTCATAAATAATTGCATTTTAATGTAACCATTCAGCCTAAATGAATAAAAATTAAGTTATAATTTTGAGTACTTACCGTTCTGTTGCCGATGTTCCTGACTTTGCAAGTGAGGTAAGCAGACTTGCCTATGAGCGCTGAAACATTTTGTGGGGCCGAAGTGTCGAAGTAGGGCTCCTTGTTCGATGGAGGCCTGGGCGTAGCTCCACGCAGTGCGTTCGCCCCATTAGGCATGTAAGCCCCTTCTGAAACAATAATGTAACATATTTAATTATGATTAACGAAATTCGGTTATAAGCAAGGGTCTACGTGCTAGTTGAGGAGTAGTTTTGCAGTATGACATTATACGACGGATTAATAAAAGTTAACTAAATGTAAACTTAATTCCCATATCTTAGTATGTGAGGCTCTAGATTAATCTCCTAGTAACAACTACTACCTCCCGCAACGATGGTAATGTTGGAGAAAAAATAGGTTAAGAATTAGTATGTAAGATAGTTTTAAGTTTGATCAAAAAGGTGAGCCCTATCACCTTTATTAGAGTCAGTTCAGTCCAGTCACGTATGATGTGTATCATTATACTTGTTTATTTCATTGCATAATTTTTATAAAATAACAAAACCTGTATATAATGTAGCGATGCTACAAGAAATACAAAAATAATTTGTAAATAGATTAACCTGAGGATCTATAGTTTTATATAATTATCTGTGAATTTGAGGGGCTAGGAAAAAAATAAATAAATAAAAAAAATATGATTTTGAAAATAGATACTACAGAGAAAATAAGTAGTATTTATGAGCATAATGTTTGTCAGGAAATGAATACAAATTTACCCACTTTACAATATTTTGAATTTGTAGTTATTTTTTAATATTATACTATGCATATACAAGATGGTTTTCTACTCGCGTTTTTACACTCGCGCTCATTTTACACCGCCTGTGCTATATAAAAAAACTTATCCATAGATTATCAAGCATTTAAAGCTGAATTAAAGAACGGAAAAATATACAACAGTTGCCGTTTATATGATTTTGAGATAAAAACAAGACAAGTTTTTCGATCTCCTGACGAATTTTCACTTGATTAAGTTGATTAGTGCAAACAATCAAGGTTTATGCAAGTTATTTATTGCAATTTCATTACATACATGTATGAACCGCTTGAATACATCATTAATTTTCTTCATATTAGATTTTACAAAAAATGTGTATTTAAATACTATATTTAGAGGGGGGAAAAAACATCAAAAAAACACCTCTATCATAATTATAATACATAGTAAGGACTATTTTTTATATTATCTTCCCTAATAGCACAGCATTTGTGGATAGGTGGAGTTACCTTGTAATAAATATTTACATAAGGGAAGATATTAAATTTACAAGTATATATGTTTTGTCTTTTTGTGAACATACTTTTTTGTAGTCTCCTGTTTACTAAAGGGTTTACTGCGTGAGGACATTTTTGCCAACAGAGAAACGAAAGACAATTCGGTTTGACGAAGAAAATCATGTTAAATAACATGTTCTATATTGTCTATCTTTTAGGCGATTCACAAATTTAAACATATTGTTGAATTAATATTTGATAGCTTTGACAAGACCAATGAACCTTGCGGGTACAAGTAACAATAGTGTTCAGTCAATGTAGTTGTCTGTAGATGTAGTATGGGCACACAAGAAATAACTATTGGGAGCTTTGCTGCTTGGAAGACAATGCTAAGGGCCTCAATGGATCCACCAGTGATTGGATCGCCATTGAGAGAACGTACCCAGTAACTTTATTTTTATCCTCGCTCAAGCTCAATCAATCGAAAATCTTATTAAACAGCAGCGATCCCATTACCACAAGGGGAAGACTTACTCAAAGGTTTCAATCATATAATTGAAATAGTCTGTTGGAAAGCTTGCCCGATCCGGGAGTAATCTGATCGTTAGCAAGAGTGGCTGGGTGCTGTGAAGGCAATCAGTGTCCGGGTTTAGGTAACTGCCTCTACCACTCATCTCGTGCAATAGTGAGTGATCTTTGCGAATTGTCCAGGAACAGACACACTCCTCACCATTGTCTACCACTAGTTCATCCAAGGTCAAAATTTATATACATCGTTCCAAGAAATATTAAGGATAATTATTTGTATTTCCAAATTTACCGTACAAAATTCATAAAATACTTATTTGATAATATGTCTGTTGTTTGATATAACATACCGAACTGAAACCGAATAAGTTGACTAACTGAAATCTAAAATGGGTAGAAATCAATAAATGTTACGCATCCAATAACCTTCTTATATGAAAGTTATTTATTGAGATAAAATTACAATCTGCCTTATTAGGCAATAAGTAATTGTGATAAATTTCTCATTCATATCATATTTACAATTTTCATTCACGCGCTTATTCATACAGTATTTACAAACAGCCTAAAGACCCCCCTCCCCAAATCCCCATGGTTGTAACCTCACTCGCATGTGAAACAGGAAGTGGAACCGTCTTATAAATGGGGTTTATGGTATGGTACTGTATTTGGCTAGCTGGTTTCCAAACGAGAAAAACAACATTATTACACAAAAACGCACTTTTAAGATTTGAATATCAGCGACCTCTCCTGAAGAAAATAAAACAGTGGAGATAGTTAGATTTGACTAGACCGCTTCATACGTTCTTCTTGCTGGAAATTTTTACTTTACATTTAGTGCAAGGCTTCCATCTCGACAAACGACTGACCTGGAACCCACATACGAGACTAAAAAGACAGCGTCTGTTTACACTTTGGACAACTGTACAGACTACTTCAAAGGACATCCCATCTCTCAATAGAAAATAAACAACTAATTTACAAAGTTATACTTAAATCAATCTGGACATACGGAATAGAGCTATGGGGGACAGCAAAAAAGTCGAACATCAAGCGTATCCAATCCTTTCAATCAAAAGTCCTGAGAACAATAGTAAATGCCCCTTATTATGTCAGCAACAAAACCCTTCATAACGACCTTAATATACCCTACATTCTAGAACTCATCCCTTCCAAGTTTATGAAATTCCACAGTAGCCTTTCCAACCACCCTAATCCTGTAGCACTGTCATTGCACTGCACCACTCATCCCTATAATCTTCCTCGGAGACTGAAACGGCAGTGGCCTCGTGACCTGCTATAATCGCGTGACAGTGGGAGTCCTGGCAATGGCCAGTTTCTCCAATCATTTCCTGAGCGTCTGTGGCGCTCTCGCGCTCTTGGTCAGTCTCCACTGGCTAGTATCCGGTGACGCGGCTGACGGAGGAGCGTGGGGGACTTCCCAAGACTCCGCTTTCTCTTCGCATGTGGACTTGGGAGGCCTCTGGGCTGTCTGTAAATATTGTATGAATGAGCGAGTGAATGATGAATTGTAAATATGGTATGAATGATAGTATATCTTATTGCATAGTAAGGCAGATTGTAATTTTAGCACAATAAAGGAATTATACATACATTTAGTGCAATAGTGATCAGTACAAATGGCCCAAGAACAGACATTTCTCACAAATATCTACGACAATAGTGTCCTTGGCATTTTTCTTCTTCTCGTTAGGCTCATCGTCACATCCTTTAATCCGATAGCTGCCAACCTTGTAAAATATTAACCATCAATATTAATTTATTTAATGTAACTATTATTTTTCCCTCTTCTTTTTTTTTCTTTAAGTTTAATTCCGTTTTATACTTTTTTTGTATTTTTAGATGATATTTTATATTTCGATGGTTTGGATCAAGAATCCATCTCAATTGAGAATAAAAGGAGTTCATCCTAGAATATTTTTGGCCAACCCATTAGAATGCATTAAACAACCAGACACATCAAATTGTAGGACTAGCTATAAATTTGGATCTTCGGGTATAAGAAGAAAATTACAGTTCACTTCTTCATATAACAAAACCCACCTGGTCTGGTAGGTTCATAGCTGAGAAGTAAGCTGTGGATGCCTCTCTTCACTTTGGCCTGTCATGCGTAACATGGATATAGGACTTTGAGCAGAGTTTTAGATTGCCTGTTGGAAATATGCTAAATTGGCTCGGACTGCTGGCTGGGTGAATGTCCGGTGCCCAGTGAGCGGTGGTCACGTGGTTAACACAAGTGTGAAGAGATAATGAAGGCAGGATCCACTGGGACACTACCGCTACATTGAGCAGGGCAGCTAAATCAATTCTTATCTTTCTGCCCAGTCACAAGTGTCACTTTCATTACTCATATGTTTTCTTCTTTTAATAATAAAAAAAAGTTTTTCCTTTTTTTATTTTTTTTTTATACAAACCGGGGTGTCACGTCTAGTAGATTTAAAACAGCCTGTTCCGGTTGGAACAACGTAACAGATATTCAGTCTCTTGAAAATATCATAGTTTTAAAAACATTTTCAACCCTTAACTCGCAAAACCCTATGAAACAACTAAGCCCCGTTCGATTGGCTATAAATTTAAGACTGGAGGCCAGCAATAGTAATAAATGTAAATGTAACTAATTTAATGTCATTCAATCCGAGTTAAATGTTTTATTTTTTGGCAAAATTTATAACTTGAGTTATCACAGTGACCGGTTAGTACGTAAGAACCTTGCTTACTCATTCTGAACCAATATCTGTATATTGTTCATTCACCATCCACATCTTTTATTTAGTTTATATTTATTTGAAAAATGTAATTTAGTTCACAATTTTTCCAATAAAATCTTGTTTAGTGAAAAAATTTTTTAGAATAAGAATAGGCCGATGGAGGAGCGTGGAGGACTTCCCAAGACTCTTCTTCCTCTTTCGCAGGTGATGGGGGTGACAATCATGCGGGTTTGGGAGGTCTCTGGGCTGTTTGTAAAATTGGTATGAATGATAACATTGAACATAATTACTTATTTCCCAATAAGGGAGATGGTAATTTTATCACAACAAAGATTTGATTTGAAGAATAAAAATAGTTTTCGGTTTATGCGTTCAAGAGTTTATTTTAATTGGACACAAAATTTCGACTCTTCTCTCTATAATCTAATATCACAATTTCAAATTGAAGTAATAATTCAGTTAATTAAACAAGCAAGAAATAAAATTAATAATAATTATGGCATAATGAGGGAAACTGAAAAGGCAACTCATCCGTGGTGCAACTGATTTAATCCTCAAGCAGTCTGGGTCAATGAGACCTTTTGCCCCAAACTAACATGCCTTATCTTTCAAAAAATTGATTTTCCAGCACCCTTTTAAAAGCGAAGCCTCCACTTTCTCCTCGGCCAATAGATCATATTGTATATTTCGCCTACCCATTGACATAATTGTAGCGTACAATGGCTAATATAGGAAGCCGGTAAGGGTTTTGTAGCCACCGAGGGGGTTGGAGATAGGGCCCCCCAGGGACTGGGCTCCTTAGCCGGGGGTCCGCTGGGGGGGAGCTGACTCAAAGCACCTGGGACATCCCCCCCCCAGGCCATGCCTCCCCAATAATTTTATTTGCTTCCATCTACCTCTACATACATAAATATATTATTTATACATAAAATTGAAAATCCTGAGTGATGATTAAAAATATTGAAACAATACATTGTCTAATATGAAAGCGATGCTAATTCTAATTGGTCCAAAGAATCAATAAATCAAACCTTTTTTTAAAAACTTTTGCTGACTATAATTTGTTTTTAGATAAAAATAACGCAGAAAGTATTCATGATTAATTTGGATCTAAAGCACATAACAATATTCATTAAGTTACCTGTCTCTGGAAATTGCTCTTTGACAAGTAATAAATATAAATTATTTGCTATATATATTATAAATACTATATATTGATTAAAAAACACAGTTCATAATCTCCAACAAAAATAGTTCAAGTTTGAACTATCAGTCAGTGAATTATCTCTAAACAATATATTCAACTTCCAGACATGTCTGCAAATCCCAATTTATTTCAAAATGACTATCTTTGTCTACTTTCTGAATGCATATGACCGTATGGGACGAAAATTATAAGAAACATTGCGTGAGCTACAGATACCATCGGAACTTAAAGATTGTCTTAAAAAAGGCGATAAATGCAATCTAACCTGTCTGTGTTATTGGACTGTAAAAGAGATTATAGGCACGGAGACTTTCTTTCTATTAAACACTCTCTTGAGAAAGTAATTAGAGATTCAAGCGTTCAAAATACCAGCACAATCTAGGTTGTCGTTAAACTACTTGGTCACACAAATGATAAGGAGTTGCTCATTCGCACAACGCTCTGAGATATGCTTCCTTGAATATCGAGTAAACAGGAGTAGGCATGGGCTTAAAACTAAAACAAGAGAACCACCATACGAGGGTTGGGCAGAATAAAGAATCTCTTCTAAAGTCTGTCTATGTTGAGTTCGCGGGAAAGGGAAGGGAGCTCCCGAAGTCATTCCCCACTGAAGTGCCCCCTCCACAAATCTCAACCAGTAGAAGAGTTCTACTGGGAACTTTAAATCTCTAGTACTGGAACAAACTTTAACTCTCTAGTATTTTTATTATCATAATCAATCCATGCGTTTAGAATTGTTTCTAGACACATGTTCTAACTGAAGTGGAATATTCTGGAGGGGATGTGCGAGAAAAATGTTGGGTTAGTGCGCATCTCTCTCCCCACTACCTCACCAGCAAACTCTGTCAAAGTTCTCTAACAGACTTGCTATGCTTCTGAACCTGTTAGCAATAAGACTTTTAACTGTAATAGAAATAAGCTAATGATTAATTAAGGCTGATAAATGTAGTTTGACGAGAAGGAAACGTATGTAAAAAACGTTACCTCTTAACAAACAACTATTAAATGGATGCCTGATTTACATTTTCTTATGTCTGCATCCGAAGTGTGAAGGGACAGAAGCTGAAAACTATGTCTTCATATTTAAAGGGAAAATACAACGTCAAATCTGTTGGCTGGTCAAAGGAGAACACCACAGGTGAAGATGTAATAATAATGAATGTCCAGAGAAGCCTATATATAACAGGGTAAGGCAATAAAGCAGGGAAGATTGGGGTTGGTAGGCCGCATTTCCACAATGACCAGTCTGAAAATCCTGAGTCTACTGGCAGCCCTATATACCTCCGATGTAGGGAAAAAGGGAAGAAATATACGGGTTGCCCATTTATTGCCGCCGTGAAATTACGTCTCTCCTAGGTGGAAATTAAAGTTTCAGTTCATGGATCAATTAAGGATCCATTTCCTTGTTGACCTGTTGTTGAAATTTCCTTGTTGACCTGAGATTTCTAAGTAATTTATTATTGAAAATTCCCTGGAGATATTTACATAATGGTTATTCTATTATATTTAGTAAACGTGACATCGAGTGGAACATTCATGCAAAACTATATCTCTCCAGGCCAAACGGCCAAACTATGTTGTTCATGCAATCTTAATTACCCACAGCAGTGATTTGGTTGAAAGATTTAGGGGTTTTGGTTGATTCGTAATTAAAAAATAAGACTATCGGAAATATTGGTAGTCAGTTAGAAACCTTCGATGATGACCGATAGTAATATCAGCAGTTTTTAACCAACATTGAATACCATCACTAAATTACCGAGCCCTTTAGATTTATAATTGGTTGGTAGTCATTAATTTGACAAATATACTTTTATTATTTGTCCTAGAAAGAAACGTTCTCTCAACCAAAAATACTTATCGATACTACGAGCAGAAAACAACTACGCCGAAAACATGCGGGCCCTGGTTCGAAGCGGGGATCCCCTCCGCAGACGGTGTTATTCTTCTCTTGATGAATGCTCTGCAACGCTTTGTTCTGCCGACATTCAAGAAGAGATTATACCTTGCTGACATACAGTAGTCTCCCAAAGGCGAGGGATCATCTACATTCAATTCTCCTCGGTGGATGGTGCATTAATACTCTCTCGCACACTAATCCACCCAGTCTGTGTGTACCGCCATAATCCCTCATTTCTCAATATATTCCCTTTATTCTTCCTTAGTTCCCCGTCCCTGGTGGCATAGCTACAAATGAAATCCAAGGATATTAGATAGAAAATAGTTTACAATTTGTATGATTTCCTAGCCAGTGGACATGTGAATTTTACTAAATAACTTTATCAATTTATTAATGAATTGTCTCCAATCATTCAGCCTTTTTAAGAATATTAAATTAAATCAATAAATTCAATAACGTAAGGTTTAGAGGCACGAGAGCCACACACACTCAAGAGGTTCTTGGTACGTAATGTTTGCGGAACGTTTGAAGACCACTACCCTACCGCTTTGTTCTCTGAGGAGCATGAATATTATTGGTTGATATGAATATTATGTTACTAAGTTGTTAAGGTAGTTGGATAGCTTTTTTTTAATGGAAGTTGGAGAATTGGTTTTGTATATTCAATAATCTTATATATTGAGGTTAGTAAGATTGGTTTTTGGAAGTAACTTAGGATTGGAAGGATTTGATACGTCTGATATTGAACTGGTTTGTTGCCCGATGGTTTGAGTTCGTAAGTCACGATGTACTATGATTATGCGCGCTACATTGACGAGTAATGTTACAGTATGAAATTAAACAATAAAAAAGTTAAACTATGCAATAGTAATTTATTTACCTTAGCATATGAGGGTATAGCATAATCTCCTACCATTGGAAATCATTGGATGGAAAGATATTTTGGGAGCGGGAAAGTGAACATTAAAGAAGGATAAGATGCTTCTTATGTCTGAAAACTCCAAAATAAAAACTGTACCTTGAGAATAAAAATCATTAAAAAATATAAATTTGGGTGTAGGCTAAACATGTGTATTAAAATTTTGTTTTCTATTGAGTGGTGCTTAATTCTATTTGGTCTTATAAGAGGGCTCCAATTAGTCTTTTATTCGACGTTTTGGTATAAACAATTTGACAAAATTGTATTATATTTTCATGGTTTCCAACATACCCGTTCTACTCGAAATTTAAAGATTTCTTAAGTCAATGATCAGAAACTATTGAAGAGTTTGTATAATATTTTTATTTTGTCGCAATCGTTAAAGACACATTTAAAAAAAAGTATATAGGAAAAAATTGGGAATGTACTGCTTACTTGCTAAAAATATGAACTACCTATTTAATGTTTTCCAAGTCGATTTTTTTTTTTTTTTGTTTGGTCAATATTTTTTTTATATAAATTCTTTAAAATTTTATCATTAAAATCTTATTAGAGAAGCCAATTTTCAGTGACCAAGGTGGTTTAAAAAATAAAATGTTAGTACAAATAAACCTATCAGCTTTTTCACCATTATTTAATATGTATTTAAGAAACATACCAGGAAAACTCCGGCCAGAATGCAGACATCTCTAGATATTGTTCATTTATTTTACATGACTTTAATTTGTTTATTATATATTAAATATATAATATATTGTGGTGATATTTGATGTCAAATTAATTTATTAAGACTTTTGAATTTGAAAAAGAGCTGCAAATATTCATTGGAAAGAGTGGGGAATATGAAAATTGGAGGGAAAGTGATGGATGAGTAGGAAGGAGATGGAGTTGTGGTTATCCTGTCTAAGAGGAAGAATGTTTAGCGTTTTTAGTTAAATTGGTTGAAAGCATGAGGCAATGTATTGGTGTCTGAAGAAATGAATAATTTGTATTGAATAGTGAACAGGAACGTGGAAAAGCAGTGTTGGAAAGAAGAATTTAGTTCAGGTCCTTCTTCCTGAACTAAATTCTTCTTTAGTTCGTAAGAAGAAATTGAGTGGATGGAACTGGATATTGCTGAAAGCATGGCAAACCAAGTAGGACATTAGAAGCGAAAATGATGATGTATAAGAGATAGTGGATCTGGTCATTGTGGAGTTGAATATAAAGGTGAATAATAAAATTATTGTAACATTGAAGCTGTTGTGGGTATTGAATTAAAATTAGTGTAAATTTTGTAAAATCTTGTATTTTTTCTTTAACCAGAGTTTCCCTATATAATTAACAAGAACCATTGAAATCTCAGATAATTAGATAAAAAGTTAATCAGATAGAAATTTAAAATTAATAAAATAAATGAAATCATAATAATATATTTATTAAAAATAACAGTATAGTTAATGTGTGGTAGATAATATCGATACTGATCAAGCATCACATGATGTTATTTATTAAAGTTCTCCGAGCGGTGTTAGATAAAAGAAAATCGTTATAATACAATTTTATTAATCAGCGTTATTAATGTTAGACTGTTTAACGATATGGAATTGTGCCATTATTTTTTGCTTTATGAGACTTTATAAACTCGGTTAAATGAACTGTGTGATTTTTAGTAGATGCAGATTTCTGGTAAAATTAGAAGTTAGTTAATGTTAGCTTTGGTTAATTGCCATCAACAAATAAAAACATAAATACTGGTTGGCTGTTGAGCTGTAAATATTAAGGAGAGGCGAAGCTGGTGTAGGAAGTGTCCCAACTTTGGTAGGGATAAATAAATTTCTAATGAATTCGGTAGTTTATTATGCAGGCCTGGGATACCGCAAGGTGGACAACACGGCCCTGCCAATAGCCTTTGCTTTCAACAGCTCACTTCTAGCTTTTTACGTTTTCTAAATAAGGGAAGGGAAAAGCGGAACTTTTTATTTTATTTATATTTTTATTTTGAAAACATTCTTTTACATTTTAATTCATTCATTAGTAGTTCATCAAAAATACAACTATGGCTGGAGATAAAATGTTTTTTTGTACGTATTGTGAGGTTTTTACTTTAAAACAGGTACGGGGAAATTGATCTCTAAGATATTTCTTAAACATTCTAGAAAAAGTCCGAATCAATTCTAGTAAACTTTTTGGGTCAATAATATTTGTTTTTTTACTTGTTAAAGAGCAAATTTCAGAGAGGGTTTCATTCATTTGAAATAATGTATGAATGAAAAAATTTATCACAATTGCCGATTGCTCTTTTGGGGTAGATTTCTTCAAATAAAAAGATTTAAAACATTCTGAGAAGATTCAATAAACATTATTAAGCATTTTTGTTTTAACTTGATGTTCAATAATTCTGTGTCAGTGTCATATATATACACACATATAAAACAATTGAGTTCATGATTTATAGTTTTTGTTAACATACAATTACGAGAAGTAAACAATAATAATTAAACATTAAAAAAGGTGGCCCCGTAAATGTTTTTTCTTCCGTAAATGTGGCCCCTTTCTCATTTTTATGTTTTCTGAAGTCACAGCTCAGAATTTGTTTGAGATTTTATTTTCTCTATTGAAGAAGGTAAGATACAGCATGAAGTTAAATGATATTCCGAGAAGTTCAGTATTGTTCATTAGTGAGTATTAGTTGAGTGAGCCCACATTTTTGTTCTCTCTTACAGTCTTTGTCTTTTGTAGTCTGTAATGTATACATATGAAAATTGAATTTCGTTAATCATAGCAGTGTAGATATTTGTGCGTGTTTTCTGTTTAAAAGTATAGGCAAAAAAAATAATGAAAAAATGTAGTTATAAGTAGTTATGTTTATAAATTAATGACTGGTAAGTCAGACAATTTCTGTGTTAGAAGGTAGATCAAGTTATTTAATTCCTTTATCTTCTAAAAAATTACTAAAGAGACGGTGATTAAGTCCAGGTGCGCGAATATAATTCACAATTTTAGAAACATTAGAAGCATGCCCAATATTTAGAAGTATGGAGTTTTGTTTGTTGATAGTACAATGAATGTGTTAAACATATTTATCACCTTGTTCTGTGGATTACTTGTGTAATTTCTTTATCTTTTTTTTTTTTTGACATCAATTTTTATTAAGATAAAATTACAATCTGCCTTATTAGGCAACAAGTAATTGAGATAAATGTTATCATTCATACCATATTTACAATCCATCATTCACTCGCTCATTCATACAATATTTACAAACAGCTCAAAAGCCCCCCAAGTCCACATGGTTGTCACCTCCCTCGCGTGCGAAGGAGGAAGCGGAGTCTTGGGAAGTCCCCCACGCAGCTACGTCAGCCGCGTCACTGGATAAGGGCCAGCTGATGAGGGGAGGCTGACCAAGAGCGCGAGAGCCACAGACGCTCAGGACATGATTAGAGAAACTGGCCATTGCCAGGACTCCCACTAACACTTAATTATAGCAGGTCACGAGGCCACTGCCGTTTTAATCTCCGAGGAGGTTTATAGGGATGAGTGGTGCAGTGCAATGACTGTGCTAGGGAATTAGGGTGGTTGGATAGGTTACTATGGAATTTTATGAACTTGGAAGGGATGAGTTCAAGAATATAGGGTATATTCAGATCATTGTGAAGGGTTTTGTTGCTGACGTAATAAGGGGCATTTACTATTGTTCTCAAGACTTTTGATTGAAAGGATTGGATGCGCTTGATGTTCGACTTTTTTGCTGTCCCCTATAGCTCTGTTCCGTATAACCAGATTGGCTTAAGTATAACTTTGTAAATAAGTGTATTTTCTATTGAGAGATGGGATGTCCTTCGAAGTAGTCTGTACAGCTGTCCAAAGCGTTTGTTTAATTCTTGTCTTTTTAGCCTCGTGTGTGGGTTCCATGTCAGTCTTTTGTCGAGATGGAAGCCTAAATACCGTACTGTCTCAGACACAGGGAGAGGAATCGAATTTAAAAAGACTTGCCGACAGGACTTGCGGCAGAGGGTGAAGGTTATGTGGGAGCATTTTGCTTCATTGACCTTGATTCGCTATGGTTGCACCAATACTCGATCTCTTCAAGGTGTTTTTGAAGGTGTCGGGATGCTATATCAGGGTCTGAGTGGGTTGACAGGACTTGTGCAATAATTGCTTTATTAACACCTGTCATAGCAGGAGCACCATCAGTTGCAAAAGAAACTATTTTCTGTAATGATAAATGATGTATATTCAGAATCATTAAAAATATTAACCCAGTGGTTGTATCGTGCATTGGGATAATCTCCAAAAGCTCTTCACTTACTTTCAAGTTCGCATCACATCCGCAAATAAGAACAGCTAGCTGAGCTTTATATTGTACGTCTGTGCTTTTGTCTATTGAAATGGGATAAGTTTTACTATAATTTAAAAGTAACTTTGAATTAATGATTTTTAGTTAATTGGGTAAAATTTGGGCTATATCATCAATTCTGTTGTTTTTGAAGTATCAACCCTAATGCTGACAATTTATGTTTACGGAGCACAACTGCCCCACAAAAAAAAAAAAGGCCCGCTTAAAAACATTTAAATATTTGCTTCCTAATAGAATTATTTCGGCTTTCAATTCTTTTTTAATTGATATTAAACTTTTTAATTGATATGGGGCTATAAATATGAAGGCAAAACCTAATAAATATTTTAGAAAAGTAGACAGAAATTCTTATGTAACTGATGTCTAAACATTAACATTGGGTTTACCTAAAAGTGCTGTTCGGACAGCAATTACACTTTACCGTGAGCTAGGTTTATGCGACCACAGACAGATCAGGTCGGCCGCGAGTGATAGAGCCAATAGATAACCGGTTTATTCTACTACAGACGCTTCGAAATCGATTTCAGCTGCTACTGAGACTGCTCAACTTCCTATTACAGCTCGAGGAGTAGCAGAAACAGTACAGAAAAAAATAATATGTACAGAAACAGTTATTTTGGACAGTATAATGAAAACTTACAAGTTTTTTATTAGACAGTATTCAGTGATCAAGAGGATTTTATAACACAGAGCCATTTTTTTTTTTCATTTAATAAATAATTTAAAACTCACGCAGCAATCAACAGAAATTGTTGTACCAAATTATACTTTTGTTGAAATATATTAACAAATACAATATGGTTCATAGCTGGTGCAAAAACAAAAAGGGAAGGTTCTAAGTGATATTGTGAACCTATTGTCTGGTTCTCTATCTTTAAACATATCTCTTTTTAATTTAATGTAATTTAATTCCCCATGTTATTTTGTAAATTCTTCCCACATGTTTTTTGTATTTATTTTATTTTTTCAAGAATTAATTTGGGACCTCAATGAAGATGCATTGTACGCTTTAAGAACCTCAGGCACAACTAATCAAATTTTTCTACTTCACTTATGCTATTGAACTAATTAAGTTAACTCAAACAACAAAGATAACATTAAAACATAATACTGAGGATAGTAATTTTGTTTAAAAAGGCCACAAAAGAAAAGAGTTAGTTTATAAGTTGACATAGTAAAAATAATTTCAATGTTACAATTATTTTTTTCCTTTTTATAGGAGTTGGTTATTTTTAATTAACAAATTGTTTATCCGGAAAACAAAACGAAACTGCGTACTGTTAAAAAAAAAAAGTACGAAATAATAAAATGAAATAATGGAAATCTCGTGGAAACCCTTTTTGATATTAATTTTAGCTTGGCCAATATTGACTTCAGTTGAGTAGGTACAGTGAAAAAGCAATTCAAAATTCAATTTTCACCCGTCATTACAATAATGACATAAAATCGTTTTACAGAACGTTAAGGATAAAATATACGGAACGTTAGAATCTACTTGTATATCGTCATTTTGAATGGTTTCTGCAGATAATGGGACGGGGTCGGCCAGAGATTAGTTCATCTATACCTTCGTGTGAGTCCCTAATATACTTTTCTTACAACTCAGTTTCTACTCCTGACTTCTCAAAATAAATTCTCATCACATTCCAAAACCTTTGGAGTGATTGTGTTTCTTCTGTACGTCTGTACTGTCTTCTGTGGTTTTACAACCACTGTCTTAGATGTTAGACAAAATCCTAGCTTGGAGTCACTCTTAAAATATCTTATTTGATATCATATATGACATGGCATCGTCAGTAGACGTTCTGCCTATTTAGGCATACGCAGGACCATAATTCAGAAAGACAAGAAAAAAAATATACATCAAAGACTTACCATATTACATACAAAACACTTAATTTAATAAATAATAAGGCTGATTATAGGCCACAGTCGTGTATGTTGTAATGAGACAATCAAACTAAATGTATGTATTTGAAGTAAGTTGAGTAAGAAGTGAGATATGTGGTGTTTACTACTTGCAAAAATACACCCTTTGGGACAGGGTCCCATTGGTCCCATTGGACCACCCATTTTTACCTAAAAGTTCGCAGATAGACCTCGAGGCAACTCATACGTTCAAGTTAGATATTAGTGCTTATGAAAGTGATTTCGGGCATCAGATGCGCCTGTGTTCTCTTTTTTATTTATGACTTCCTCCTTCTAAACATTATTTCTATACACCGTTGCCACAGCAGGAGAATACATCAAATCTGCAGATATTAAGGTAAGCAATTTATTTTACGTTGTCTAACTTATTTTATTGTTGTATCGATAATCTAATACTGCAAAATTATTCCTCGAACTAGGAGGCGTACAATTAGACGCTTACCCAAAAAGGGTAAGAGAAAAAACAGTAAACCAATACACTCAAAATGTGAATATCATATTTTAATTTTTATTAATCTACTTTCATATACACCACATTGGTTATCTCACTGCAAAATTAATTAAAATTTTAACAAAACAAAACCATTTTACAATCCTAAGGTATATGAAAAACATATTTGAATAATTTGGAATGGAAAAAGAATACAAAACCTTACTGTGTTGCGTGAGGTTATATTAATTAGGAAGAAAGTTAACCCTTAACTAACTAAAAATTAGACGACAAACAATACTTATAAAAATCATAAAAGCAAAAACCTGCAATTTGTTGACGCAAGTAGTTGTCATTCTGACTTTTGAGCTTTCTTAGCCTGTAATGGTATGATTTTTCCATATGATTGAGGATGCATTAATGACGATAATGAAAAAAGATATCGCAAAAATAAGTAAGAGTATCCCATTCGATTTCATTGTCTTTTTACAATATTATTTGTGTTCCATTTTTATTTTTATTTTTGTGACCGAAATTGTTTCAAAAATAAAACGGACCGATTCTGATCCAAATGACCGGCTAATCTGGTCACAACCATTTAATACATATTTACGAAACTCAAGTGCCTCAATCCTTTATTGCGGTTATATTCATTTGACCAATGGAATTTTGTTAAAATTAATGTTTTTTAATCATTATATCAAAATTTAGTTATATATAAAAATGTTAAATAAAATGATGGATATGATAAAAATAAAAAGGATGATCCTTGGTTCAACTGGTTTTATCCTTGTGCAGTCGAATTAGGTCCATAAGACCTTTGTTTCTTCAAAATAACATGCTTTATGTTTCAACAAGAGACGGGAAATACCTGTTATTGTGTCTTGTTCTAGTTGTAGTCTTGTTGTACGTTATGTATGTTCTTCATACGTATCGTTTATTTATTTTCCTCTGTTGTCACTATTTATCCAAGTTAGTTCACCTTTTACTTCACTAACTGATTGATCATATTCACAAACAAGCCGACACAGCTTTTGTCAAAAATTAATGTTTTAACCCGGAACAAGTTCTCCTTTCATTTAACATTGGGATTGCACGAGCTAACACGAAGGTATTTGTTTTGACTACAGCCAAATAGGCCACTTCCTAGAACAAAATGCGTTAGCAAGAATTGTTTTGCGGGCCTCAGGAAGTCTAACACTGACTTTGTAGACTTGCGGTTAAGACCATCATCGCCAAATAAGTATTTAGGAATTTCAATTCATTTATGAGACGCTACTGGCTTTAGATCAAATGCGATTAACTAACATACGGTTTATTTATAGAACGTGGACTTTTGTAGTATGGAAAATTTTCTATAATTTTAAGCTTTCTTTGGAACTCAAGAATAGGTAGAATACCCTTAACCAAACGTTTCGGTGAGTTCGGAAAAAATGAGAGGAAGGCAAAAACAGAGGTACGTATCTCATCTACATGCAAGTTACCAGAACTAAATTGGGTACTGATAATTACCTAATACTCTCTCAAAGAGGTATAAAATTATGCATTTTTCATTTTTTATTGATTTATAGATAAACGGTTGTCTTAACTAAGATCTTTCTTATAATAGAAGTTGTAAAAATTAAAAAAACAAAACAATTTGAGACCAATTGCATTTCTTTAAAACAAATTGTTGCAGAGGTATAAACGCGCATGCGATTCAGTGCCTCCCTCCTCTCAACTTAATCTGTCTTTGCTGACGCCGGCACCATGCATTTTCCTACCCTCCAGGACCCCCCCACCCCAACACAAATCCGAAGAGAAACCATGTGTGAAATTTTGGCATACTCAAGTTCTCTAAACCAGGATTGTTGGACGATATATTTTACTTTTTTTTTTCATGGCTAAACCTTTATTTGTAATTAATTAACCATTAATATTATCAAAACAATAAAGAATGACGTAGAACAAAGAAACAAAGTGTATAAAAATGAAATCAGTACTACCAAAAAAGTAAAATTTGTCCAGGGGTTCATAATATTAGTTGTTTTACTATCGATACGACGACATGAGTTTTACATATGTAAGGGCTACCAAATTTTTAAATTCTATAACAACGCAGTATGGAAGTAACTTTGGTTTTTGCTCGGGAATTACGATAAATAAAGTAATCAATATTCATTTTACCATATTAAAAAAAAATGCTGTCATTGAAAAAGAAAACTTTTACTTCCACATGGCGTGTAAATTGAAAGAGTTTTTAGTCTAATAGCTCATTAATTAGCAACATATTTTCAGCCACTTTACAAATTCTCTGACCGTATTTTTTTTTTCCTGTTTGATATTGCCTCTTCTTGAGATTTGGTTGAGACAAAATCTTCTCTTTTCATTTATACAAAATGAAGCTATTTTTTTTTCTGTTTGATATCATGACTCCTTATATATGACTTATATTGATGACTTAAATTTCACATGAATCGTTAATTGTTTTTACTGGATTAATGAAAACCGTTTATTAGTATTTCACCGTTTAAAGGTATTATTTTTTCATTTAGGTTATTTTAAAATGAACGAAATTTTTTTTTTTAATGTTTACAGATATCATTTTTATCATTCTTATAAATTTAACAGAGCTAAACAATTGTAATAAGTTACAGTTAATGACTAATTCAATTTACAATAAAGGATTTAAATTTCTTTGAATACGTAACCACGAAATGGTTGTTTCTTAAGAATCATTAGTGAATTTCGCAGGTATTCTTCTGTACTGATAAATCTAAGATAGGTGCTTTACATGTTTTTTATCTACATTTCATGTACCTTTTTACTCGTGGAGGTCTTTAGTAAGACAAGCACTGATGCCATTTCGTCTAAGGTGAAAACGATTGCTATTATCAGCAATGAAGTTGTATAGTTGTACACACAAGGTAGATGTCACGTTTTCATATCATAAGCAGCCTCTGTAATATTGAAAATTACGCGCATAAATCAATAGAAAATCGATAGTATACAGCAATAGCACAATCGATTGCTATTGCGATTGCCAGCTTGCTGGGGGAATCGGAGTGGGGGAGCTACTACGCAGAATGTGCATGTATTGTATGAATGAATTCTAGTATTCCAATTAATAATGCTGTATAAGCGAATTGTATTTTTTTCAAATAAAGATCTTTATAACTAAATAGCTTCTTAGGTAAGACTGTAAGTATAATAACTTAACGAAACGGGCCCCGAATTTTTTAATACACCTCCCGTTATTGCATTATAATTTCAAACTAATAAGCAAGCGTTAAGATGCTGTGGAACATCAACATCAAATTTAAGATCAATTGTGTCATTTTTACGTAGAAGATCGATTCATACTGTTTAACTGGCGAAATACGCATGCCCCAGAACAAAAGTAAATTCGCTCCATTCGACGAGGCGATTAATCGCTGTATTATTATTAAATTTTAATAAATTTAAAAGTTTTCATTAGTATTGGAGTCGGACAGGCAACCGTTGGGCAGCTACTCCCAATATACTCCTCGGGTATAAGACTCGGTGCGGTTAGATATGAGGACCATTGTACAGGATTTAATCAACCGGAGGAGGGAGGAAATTCAATACCGTATCTGAAAACTGGCCTGGCTCAACCGGATGATAAGACTTCTCAGTTCTGTTATCCGCAAACAATAATAGCTCACTGCGATTATCACTGCCGCACACCTATTCAATTGTACAATATAATGATTGTACTTTCATGATCAACAATGTGTTAGAGTTTTCGTATTTTATGGAAAATATAACTAAAGTGGAGTCCCGATTGTCTCTCCGGAGGTTCTACAGAAATGGAAAAACGAAATAAACACTTCATTCTTGGATATTGTCCTTCTTCAGACCACCTCGCATAAGGATCTGATGCAGTAGATACAAAGTATCTCAACACGTTCTCTATAAATGAATGGGTTCATGGAAGAAGGTCATCAGTCTAATTTCAATTGAAATCGCTTTGTAAAACTGGCTATACTATACTACGCTCCGATGGGCGTCCTTACGCCGGCTGTCCGCTTGGTATAGTACGAAAACACATTCAGCCCTTTATAAATATTTGTAACACTCTAGATATGAATAAGAACAAAAAGAAAATAGGTTTCATGGGTTGATAATTTTGTACTACTTTCGTTCGCCAAAGGTAAATCGTATTTGATAGATTAAAAGCATTTATTCAATATCCTTAATTAATAATTAAAAACGCTAATGATACCTCATATTATGTTCAGCTATTGGAATGATAGAATATGAATATGAATAAGCGTGGTTGAGAAATAAATAACACACTAGAACCATAAACAACATGATTTTATTAAATAAAAAAGTAGCACATCATAGATTTAGAAAATGAACACAACACTTACGAATATGCATGATTCAGATTTAATCATTATTCTCAGCTAACGGAGAGTATTAAAATGAAAACATTCTTATTACACTAAACAAAAATGTACTGGTTTATGATATATAGATAAAAACACTTATAAACACTTGGCATCAACTATTAAATTTCCTTCATAAGTATGTTAAAAAAAACTAGAATATTGAAATTAATTGTCTCTAAATATGGCATGGTCAGATAGGTTGGTTACGGTTTCGGTACATAACGAATTAGAAACTCACCGTGGTTTTCAATTACTAACGCCAACAGTGGTCTCCTTGGAAGACTCCAAGTCAGTTCCATCATCAATCCTCCAGTGCCATCCTCATGCGTCCAGGAGGTGTCATCGCATCCGCTTCCAGCCAGTACTGCGTTGTTTTTCAGCGAGGGAAGAATCCGTAAATGTGGGAGAAACATAGTTTCTATTTATTCGCCATATTCGGACATTCGGTGTTCATATTTCTAGATTTTACGTACAGATTTATCTTGAATTGTTCAATTATAATAAATAGATATTCCTACGTGATGAGAGAAAAGGTGGTTTGCATTCGTGCTAGCTAATGAACCTTCTAATCCGTTTACCTCTTCGAATAAATTAGATCATGTATTCATTTTAAACATTTCCAGTCCACTATAAAACTTTCCTCGTTGTTAACATATTTTAACTTTTTACACGCCCATTGTAATCAAAATATATTTTTCTTTTTTAAAAATAAATTACATCACCAAACTACAATAATTATTAACGAAACTACAAATTCACAATTAACATGAAGTAAAAATATTCGTTAACTTTACATAAGATGTGGGGACCCATATTTCACCATATGGATAGTGGAATGTACCTATTTACGTTAAAAGTCCGTTGTAGCGACCGCTAACTACATTAGTGTTAAATCACCCTATACTCTGGTGCATATGTAATGTATTCTAATTAGATGTAAATCATGGTGAAAGTTTTAAGCAATAAATCATGCGCGGGACCGGCAGTCATAAAACTAAAAGGGTCGGCAGAGGGCAGCCATAAAACAGCCAGGTCTACCGGCCTAAAAGCCAGGTGGGCAATAATGCCACCTGACATGCCATAAAGAGTCGTAAACAGTCCCTTAGGGGTCGAGGGGCAGCAGGTGTCGAAGGGTCGCAGGTGTGCGCATTTCCTCACTTGCACGCTTCCCCCACCAAGCAGGAACAGTATTTAATCCCGGGGCTGCTAGCCCGAAATCCCCCTAGCCCCCTGACGGAGACTGAAGATCTACACCCAGCCGATCTCCCGGCCGACTCAACCTACAAGACCCCATCTACGTGTTTAAGCAGGGTCAACCTTCCGGCCGAGAGGCCGACTTATATAAGGCCCCTACCGGGGTGGGCCAGGCTTGACCTGGCCGACTACAAACCATTGCTTAGGTACCCCTAGGCTCCACCCTCGGTAGACTCTCACTACCTTCCCGATTCCACCCGCCTCCTTTAGGCATTCCACACCCCCACATCCTTCTCACACATCCTTCAAATGGGGGACTCCCCTTAGTGAAAGGCACTCATTAGCCCAAAATAATTTTCCTTTATTTTTCCCACATCCAATTTTTATAAGAAGAGCTAAGAGCTAAGAAAAAAAAACAAAAAAAACCGAAATCCCACTCAGTCTACTCTCTCTTCATCTGCTGTTACTCGGTGTCACTTTACGCCAGGGCCAGTTGGCCCTGGAAGTCAGTCTATTGGACTCCTCGTCACCCACTCTCTCTTCAGCACCTCTGAGTCTGACCCTGACTTTCAGCTTCCCCTCTGCCGACTTGTACCTGTGATGCTGCCGGTCTCCCGCCCGAACTCTGAAAACTGGTCTTATTCTTTATGAAACCTCTGTACCTCTTCTCTTGAACATAGTGTATTGTCAGGACACATACTTATCATGAATTGAGTTAGATATTAACGCCGACATGGAACAATGGTCCATGTTGTAAACTACAACAATCCGCACTTGTCACCAGGGCTAGAGTGATTAGGCACTCCCCTAGTGGTGGCCCGATATCCGTACTCTACTTCAGGGTAAAATAAGATAAGAGCTGTTATTTTGGAAAGTGGTATAAGTCTATTTTTTCATGTATTGAGATATTTAAGGGTTTGCGTTTGAGTTAATTTAAAAATATTGGCAAACGTTAATATATTCGACTGATGTTTTTAAAAATTATTTAAAAAAATAAACGATTTTTTTAGCTCCAAATGAACTTATACCACTTTCAAAAATAACATATTATAAGAAATAAAAACAAGAGTAAATAAACTAAAGTCCATATTTTTATAGACATTAGCTTTACTCAAATGGACTTTCATTGTAAAAAAATAATAATTAAAATGAAGACATTGAAATACAGGAGTAACCAAGTTTATTAAGAATTAATTTCAGTTATATTAGAAAAGCGATATAAATATAACAAGTGTAAAATGTAAATTACTTCGTTAAGATAACAAAAAACAAAATTATATTTTAAACTTAATTCTCCTTTACAGTTAGTATAGTGAAGTATTCATGGTAAATAGGTGGAATGTAAGGCAATAAACTCATCATATCGCTGTATTTCGCTTTTGTTATAGGTTTTGAAGTTTTATATAGTAATTTTGCTGGTGTTTTAGGTCTTCCTTTTTTTTTCAAATAAAAAAATTATTTTAAATTGAGCATTCTCTTGCATACTAGTTTTGTAAAAAAAATTGTGCGGTTCATCCCTTTTAAACCTCATCCAACATATTTTCAGCCACTCTACAAATTCTCCGACCGTATTTTTTTTTTTTCCTGTTTGTTATTACCTCTTCTAGAGATTTGGTTGAGACAAAATCTTCTCTTTTCATTTAATATAAAATGAAGCTATTTTTTTTTCTTTATTGCATTATAATAGTCTTGAGCAGTATATAACTGATACTTTTTCTTTAATGCTGTTTCCACAACTCCAAAATCTCTGTCGTTATCAGCTGATTGAACAATCCTTAACCAGATCAGTGCGAGCTTAATATTTTGGTTTTGTCCGGTACACATGTCACTGTATGCTACAATATGATTTTGGGTAGCAACATTCTGAATGTTGGCAGCAAGATGCTATTTCTTCCACACCTCTAGATGCTACAGTTTCCTCCCATGCATACATATTAATTCTGTTATCATGAAAATTATGGAAACCTTCATTAAGAACATACATAGTGTGTTATACTCACGCTTATAGTGTGAACAGAAATTGATAATTTGGGATATGGAAGTGCCATTTGTAGATCAAAGGAAAATGTGAAATATTTATCTGGGTTCGTTGATGCTAAGTTTTGATCTTCTTTTAAAGCTTTTCGAGCCAGTTCTGCATGTAGTAATGTATGCTATGTTCTTCTAATAGGCTCCTTTTTTCATTAAGGTCTTCGGTAGCTTTAATTTTCATATTTAGGAAATCGCATTTTTGACATGTATCTTTATGTGGGCGATGAAAACTTAAATTATAATTACTCTTAAAAATTTTCCTATATATTTGCTCGCTGAGAAATGTTGTTGTATTGTTCGCACTTTTCGACATACAAGTTGCACATTTTTCTTAAGTTCAAATCAGAACTCAGGTATTTTCTGCTTGGATTTTTAGAATGCGTGTAATGGGTTTCATAGTGTGAAAAATTGTTTATATGATTTTTCCACTAGTTTCTCATCACTCTTTCTGCGAGATCCTTTCATTTTTCCACGTAAGTCTTTTCCTATTACCGTTGCTTTGAGAGCACTATGTAGTCTGCCTATAGTTATATCAAATGTTTCTATAAAGAACTTTTTACATACCGCAATGCTTTCTTTTTCCATATTAATAGTATTTATAACTACAATCTCTGGCTGACCCCTTAAGATTTCTGCCTCGTCTTCTTTTTATTGGCGTACGCTGAGTAGATGCACACAAGAATGTATTTTGTTTGTTAAAATCCCCCATTTCCAAAAATAACTTATAAAAGGATATTCCATCACTCTCTGTAATACGGTTTTGGCACGCTTTCATACATTTGCAATCTTAATTTTCGACTTTCTCAGCAGGAAAAATATTTCCAGTTTTTGTATAATATTTTTCGCCTTTATTTCTTTTACTTTTCCTAATCTTCTGATCATTATTTTCATAATGTGATCGAAAATTAGTAACAGTCAGTGGTTGAATCAATTGATTTCATAATTCTAATTCTCTTCTTAGCATTTAGCAATCTTGAATTAATGCTGATTTCCTCGTCCGATTCATATATTCTTCTTATTTCTATAATAAAAAAAATTCAATATCCCCGGGAAAAAAATTAACTGTTACTTACCAACATCACTATCAGAACAAATTGACATAACTATTGTCTTGTATATAGGTCTGTAACAACTGTATGAAATAATATTTATCTAAAACTTTGATTTTCAGCTTCAATAACAATCATATTTAAATACTCACGCTGCAATCTATTAGTATTAGAAACACAAACCAAAGAGTAGGACTTGCGAAAGAAAACTAAACAAAATCAGTGAAATTAATTCTTACCATTTAATCGGAACAATAATACTGTTATTTTGTAATCAAAGTCGCTTTTAATGCGCTAGCACCACCATTAGTTAATATCTGCTAAAGCGCAGTGTTCACTGAAGTTGTAATAATCAATAATAATTGCAATAAGAAAGTTGTTTTAATTATAATAATCAGGAATGGACTTGTTTCACTTAAAAAAAAAAACACTTTTGCGATAAAATTTTATAGCCAAAATTCTTTTGTTAATTCTATGAGAAAAACTCCATTGAATGTATGATTATAAATATGGAGAGATGTCAATATCTTACTAAAATTACCTTAGCTAATTTTTTTAAAAAAGTGGGCTTATAACACTTTAAAAAATAACAGCTCATGTATCAGGTAAAACCAGTGTAAAAAATGTGAAAAAAGTGTCGGAATACATACCGGAATATAAGAAATTTTTCCTGGACCCTACTGTGGCTCCGATTTGCGTAATTGACTTAATACTAGGAAGAGAATTAGAATTTTGGAATTAATTGATGCAACGACTGACGAAGACGATGTTACTCATTTTCGATCACATTATGAACCATGAGCGAGCATTATGAAGCGACGCCAATGAGAGTGACTCATCTAGAGAATTATCATAGAACTAGCCCATATCTATTTTTTTTTGGTGTAAAATAAATCATTTGTGCAATGAGATTAGCTTTTCTTGATCATAACTCATTCATATTTGACTTCTTCAGTTCATACATACATTTGGAAAATTCATCAAAATTTGACGATTACAGATAATTCAATAAAAATAAATCTCTCACATTTGGATCAAGAGCAAATATAATCCTGGAGTGTTTTTTTTTTTCATCATTTAGTCTAAATTAAACCTTTGAAGTTTTTTTTTCCATTTACCCAATAGTTGAAAAAAAGGTATAATTGAGAACATTTATCACAACTAGTTATTACCCAATAAGGCCGATTGTAATTTTTCACAATATAGACGTTTCTATTATTCATTTTCCCAAAAATTTTGTCTAATGAACTTTTGCCTATTTTCCCTGTACCCAATCAAATAAAATTCCAAATCTAACCCATTTTGTCCATCCTTATTACCAATAAAAACAAAATTGATTTGAAAGTATCTGTAAAAGTGAAAATAGAAATGCTTTAATTTAAATATTAGCGTGCTTTCCGCGTGCTTACCAGTTAAAATATTTCACCAGGAAAGAGGATTTAAAAGAAAAAAGAATATATTTCCCAAACAGAGTAGTAATGTAACTAAATGGACTGGTTGGTGCCCCTCGTATCATGGAGCACTTAGCATATCCCTTTGGACGAGAGCTGTCGAAAGGGTAGGGTTTATGTTGAGATAGGAGACGCCGAGAGGATAAGACACAGGAGGGATCGTTATACGAGAGATAGCTGAGCCAGGCCTCACATACATATGTACCAGGCCCTTCTGCCCTTATGTCCCTAGTATCCCATGCCGACGAGGGCATGACCCTCATCCCGCAAAAGATTTATTTGCAAAACACTTGCTCATTCCCTTTTTATATGAATCAGCTATTGGGGGGGGGGGGACCAGCCCCGTCCGGCAAGCTCATAAAAGTTCCTACGTGTTTATGTTCGATAAATCCCGTAATATTAAGATTCTTCATCTTGGTCTATTTGCATCATATGCTAATTGTTTATGTTTGTCTATACAGTTTTTTATTGTTTGAATGGAGTAGGATAAAAAATATCCTTCGGTATTTACAATAAAGTAGAGTAAACTTTGGAAAGAATCCAAACCTAGGAATGCGTATTATCAATAACTATCCTCACTAGACAAAAATAACCACTATGCTAAACGACTTACAACTCCCCCACAATTCAAGAATTTGTCCATCCCCGAACTGAAACTTGAAAATAAACAATAGCTTCTGAAAATCCACTAATTAGGGAGATAACTAGGGATAACTGTAGATAGATAATTAGGGATACCTATAGTGAAAATTCTGTTATAATATACATTCATAACAGAACTGAACATCTGTTGCTAAATTTAAGACACTTCTGATGTCTAAATAAAATTCTTGATTACGATTACCTTAAGATATTTTTTAAATTTAAATTTCAAAATATGTTTAATAGATTGTAAATAGACTTATTTAGGTGCCATTCATTTTTTATTTAATTTTAAATATAAGGTTTTATCTGTTTTTTTCCCTCTAAAATAGGTTTTATTGTATATGGTAATTATGAGTGGGTCACCTATTTCCAGCATTCTGTCAATCGTGAAAACAGTTGAATTCCATCTTGTCAAAACTTCTTGATTATGTTATAGTCAACAAAATAATATGGGATGGATACCGGAAGATCCAATACCAATTTAGTAACAACATAAATTGTACATTAAATTGTGAATAAAGTTTTCTTTTCTCTCTCTCTCTCACCGTCGGTTACAAGCCCGGTGAAGCCTCCTGAATTAATTAGCCACCGCTAGTTGTCCCGTTCCAACACTGCCGTTTTTCAGTTCCTAGCATCTAAGATAGCGATGGTCTTTTAATCGATGTTCCATGAACCCTGCAAACATTTTTTATTGGAATGTAGTCTTTTTATGTAATCATTTTTAGGCTCTCTTCTTTTTTTTTTTTTGCAACATTCCCAAGCATGAAGAAACATGTTTTTTTTTTTTTTGTCTGTTTCAAGGTGTTGTGACCACCTCTTAATTATGAATAAGTTCCCCTCTTCTCGTATCAGACCTCGTATCTATGTCATCAAATGAATATCAGAAAATATGCATCTATGTTTCAATATGTTTAATAAAGGTTATGACGTCAGTGAGAGTGGGGGGTGGAGCTAGTGGGGGAAACAGCCGCAGGTGGGGACCCATCCCCACCACAGCTGGTCTCCTTTATAAGAAACCAGACTAGACAAAATTAGCATAACGTGGACAAACTCAGTTTAGGAAGACCACCTCACTAGTTTGCATGGAGACCACAAACAAATGTGGAAACTAGTTAAAACTTGCAGATTAAAGCCTAGTGGTGCAAGATTGGCTGTGAACGGGCAGTTCATTCCAACCACCGAACAGGCAGACATACTGGCGGATCACTACGGAGCCATGAGCCAAGGAGAACCAATAGGAGCCCTCGACCCCTTCCCCTCCCTTTCCCTCCCCACCACTACCGAAATCTACACCTCCCACAGGCAAGTGGCTGGCTTCCTTCGAAGAACGAACGGGAAGAAGGCACCCTTCACCTGGTGCGGGATCCAGAACAACTTACTCAAGCAACTGCCGAGGAAAGGAATCTCGTACATCACCAACGCGTTAAACTCCTGCTTCAGGCTGCACTATTTCCCTCAGAACTGGAAGCACGCTGTGGTCGTCCCCCTGCTGAAACCAGCGAAAAGCGGTTATGAGCCATCGGATTACCGGCCCATCAGTCTGCTGACTCAACTCTCGAAGCGGTTCGAGAGAATCATCCACCTGGATCTCTCCGAGCACTGCGAGACGCAAGAAGTCATCCCACCAGAGTAGACCGGTTTTAGCACAGGCTTTAGCGCTACCACTATGATCTCACTGGACTGTTCGACAGCCTTCGACTCTGTGGACCATTACCCCCTACTCCAACGTTTTAGGGCATACGAATTCTCGGAGCAACTACAGAACCTGATGTCATCATACCTCAAAGGCAAAACTTTTTCTATTCGGATAGGCACCACGACTACTACCCGAAGAAAATACACTGCCGGTGTCCCCCAAGGATCAGTGCTAGGGCCCCTGCTGTTCTACATCTACACCGCCCACATCGTAGGAGCCTCGTACCCCAACTGCGAGGTATCAGCGTATGCAGACGACATAGGTGTTTACAGCTCTAGCATCAATCCAACCAGAGCTCTGAAATTCGCTAAGAGCACCAGTCAACACATTGCTGAGAAACTCAACGCCGTCAACATCAAAGTGAACCCGGCCAAGACGCAAGGAATAATATTCAGCTACAAATCTGGAACCAAGAAGCTACCAACATCCATCGTCTTAGACGGCAAATAGTGCACCGTGACCTGCAAACTATGCTACCTGAGGATTACCCTCGGTAAACACTTGTCGTTCACAACACATCTCAGCAAGAAGCTAAAGAGTGCTAGAAAAACTTTACAGCTTAGGACACCTACTTTACAGCCTGGCTTTTTCAGTATGCCTCAAGCTGCTGATTTACCAGATCGTCTACTAATGTAGTGGGGTCCCTGTAAAAATATCTAACTCCTAGCACTCTAAAAACGCTCCAGCAATTTTAGAACAGAGTTCTCCGTACCTCTCTCACGCACACTTCGTTGCACCAGATGAAGGCAGCAGAAATCCCTGAAAAATATAATGTGCTCACCATTCAAGATTTTATCAAGAAACGACACTGTTCGTTACAACACTGCCACAATCCTCTCCAACCAACCCACAGCAACAACCAACACCAATGCAAGTCCGATGGAAGCACTGCTGGACCGCCGAAGCCTGGAAACAGATGAACCTCATCGAACCCAAGCCCCCTGACGGGGACTAAGTGACCCGCACCCAGCCAAGAGATAGAGGTCGATCTCCCGGCCGACTCAACCGAAGCAACATGACCCCTTCTACCTACCCAGGGTAGGTCGATTAGGCTGACTCATTTCAGCCCCTTGGGGCATTAGCATAACGAACCGGATCGTCACTTCGAACACTACTCTCTCCTCTCTCTCTGCACTGGCGCTTGCTGCTTTACTCAAAACCATGGTCTTCTCATTCAACTACCTCTGCATCACTCTCTCCTAACCTCGCTATGTTTTAGACCGGCTTTGTCAGACCCCACACTCTCCTAGTGGGAATCTCTGCCTTCGTCTCGCTAAAACTATCACTTCCTTGGGAGAGACCACTCCCTCACGGACGACGGTTGCCGCGGCCCTACAAACTTACCAGTAGGCTTACGATTAGCATTAATTATTTGATTGTGCTATTGGTGTCGTAAAGTCAAAACTTTGTTTTTCTAGATAACAGTTTTTTTTCAAGGCAATTAAAGACCCCTCTATGGTTGTTGCACTTGTTGCAAATTAAATGAATTATAAAGGAATGGTAATAAATGAAAAATGAATAAAATTAATACTAATACGTGTTCTTAAACTACATTCATTGTTCTTTTAAGCTTGGAAGAGTGTTGTGTTGTTCCTTCAACAAAGCAACACAACAAATAAAAATGCTAAAAAACAAACACCAGTTTGTTGTACTTTTTGAGCAATGCGCCTAGTTGAAGAAAATGTTCACAAAATTATAATTTATGTTGGTACTTTTAAAAAGTCAGTTAGCGACAAGAGAGACTTCAATTTCGATATGTAAATATAACTGCTGCTTGGTCTTTCCTTAACGAGTATCAACTTTCCAAGTTATAATTGTGTGTACTTAAAATTTCTTTACTGTAAAGAAGTTCAAGAGAGTAGCGCTTCTACTAGTATTACTTCTAATTGCTCAACAAGTTTATTTTTTAACACAACAAAATGACCGAACTGATATACATGTAATATGCAGGCTTCAATCAATAGTATAAATATTTAAATTCCAATTAGTTAGTTATATTCTGATTCAACGTTTCCTCGAAATTTGTTTTAATTACAGTAGCTTATAAAGACTTGTAAGAATTATAAATATAGATGAACTATCAGCTGTATTCTCACGCCTGGATATTATTTCTCAAATTACAAACTTTTTACAAGGACTGTTGTTATAGTTTTCGTAAATAAATGAAACAAGTAACTCAATAACTTTTAAATAGTCATATACGCGGGGTCCCCTCATATATTTCCCTCAGGTGTAGTGCACTCTCTTTACGGGTCTTAATTTTAGTGTATAATGTGTAGCACATTACAATAGAGTTCATTCTACACAATTAGACAGCTATGCTGAAATTGTAGAAAAAGGAATAATTATACATTCCCTTTAAAATTTTAATTTATGTTGAAGTAGTCTATAAGAGAAGGTCTTTGTATTTTTGTCGAAAAATTTTCATAAGCAGGGACGTTAGTAAGGGAAAAGTAGATAAGTGTGACTAGTTGCCTGGAATTGCTAAATTATCCGATCTCCTAGCGTGTACCATGTAAATAACGGGAGAGAACCAGTGGCCTGGACCGACCTATTCACCCTCTCAACGGGCCACACTTGGCAATGGTGCCCTGCTGCTACAGCACTTTTTAAACCTTTTTTAGAATCCCTGTATCTGTGGTTTTGGAAGGTTAGTGGCGGGAGGTGGCTAGAGGAGGGGATACGGCGTGTGCTACTAATAGCTGCAGTATCTTCTCTTCAAACATTATTCTTTTTTTTCGCGATTGCTGGTCCCGGCTGCTTTTAAACGCCTAAATATCACCTTAATTTATATATTGTTATCTTGAATATGTATATTGTTTCTTGTGACAAATCATCATGTTAAACACATAAAGTTACTTATACTGCCCACAATAAAAAGTGGCGCACTTAGAAAAATTCAAATATTTGCTTCCTAATAGATATATTTCAGCTTTCAATTAATATTAAACGATTTCTGTATAAAGGGGCAATAAAAATAAATAGTTTTTTTAAATTTTTAATTTGTAATTGGCTTGGGAACACCTTATGTGGATTGAAAATGGATGGATCATCGTGCTGTTTTCAGATGAGTCACGCTTATCTCTTTATACACCTGACGAAGATATAAGTGTTTACCGAAAGCCTGAAGTACAATGTCACTGGGAGAGTTAGGCAATGAGTTAGGGTGGAATTTTTTCGATGGTGAACGCAGAGCTCTACCATGTTCTCCGGTCCACAATCACCCTGAAGGTCTCTGAGGGTTTAACTTCACTTCGGTGACTAGCAGTTTATACAAATACTGCTACTATTCGAGTAGTACGTTTAAAACCGATTCCGGATCGTGTGTGGTACAATAAACCGGTCATCTCTTGGCTCTGTCACTCGTGGCCTTTCTGATCCGGATCTGCGATTGCACAAGTCTGTCTCACGGTAACGTGTAATGCTCAAACTGTAGTTTCAGGTAAACCCAATACACGGGCTGCATATCTTTGGCCTCGAACGTCTTCCATTAAAGTAACAACTACTTGCTGAACCGTCAAAACCATTTTTAAATAAAAAAAAACAAAAAAAACAACATAATAAAACCGATTGCTAAATTTTTAGACATCAGTTACGCAAGAAAAAAAATTTCTATTTAATTTTTTTTAAATAAATGTTTTTTATATTAATTTGGGGTTTTCTTCATATGTATAGCCCCTTATCACTGAAAACGTTTAATATTAATCGAAAAAGCATTGAAGGCCGCAATAATTCTTTTAGGTAGCAAATATCTGATTTTTTTTAAGTGAGCCACTTTTTTAGTGGGACAGTGTAGTTGCTACAAGGATGAGTGGTGACAATTTTTTTTTTCACGAGAAAGTGTTTGAATATTTTAAAATTAATTATCAAGCTCAATAATGATGAATGGTAGTTGTATGCACAAAGACTTGTTTTTTGTAATGATTACTTGGAAATACATTGGCGTCACGTTCCCCTCGGATTTTTGTGACATGGCCAGGCGGCTCGAAGGAAAGAAAACTTGTACTTTATCAGATGTTGGCTTTAAGTGTTCTTGGAGAGGGGGGGGGGGGGAGTAGGCCGCTTCCTGTTTCTTCGCCGTCAAACTTCCCATTTCCGACCCTGCTTATTTTCCGCACCAATGGTTTCTGTCCTCCATTTCCAGCCTCCAAAAGGTGCCTCAAACCTGGCCCCGATAAAGACTAAAAGTTTCGACAGTTTTCCCTTCTTTATCGCCTTTTGATAATTTCTATGATTAACTTTAACTAGCCCCGCCACGAAAAGCCACTGGAAATCTAATTATGTCAAACTGTAAAGATGTGCCAATTATTTCCAGCTCGAGGAGCTGACAAATTTATCACTTTTCTTCTACTAATGAAATCACTAACTCGATAGATTCAGTTATAAATATTCATTACAAAAAATTGATTTATACTCTATACCTGCAATTCAGAACTCACACATAAAAACAAGTGATGGTGGTGGGGTGTTCTCATTTACTCATGAAGTTATAACATATAATACTTAGCATTGTTTAGAAATTACAGTTAGCTTCCCTCTAGTCTGTCACAAGAGCAGATGGGACTCAACATTTCAGAAAATATTTTTTACACAATGATGATTTATGAAGGAGTTTAGCCTTCACAATATTTTAGAAACTTTTTTTTTCAAATCCGCTCACTAATTTGTTGTAATAACGCTAGCAGCTCAATATAAATTGCTTATTTTATTTTGACTTTAAGTATGGACCTATGGTATGCGACCGAGTGTTTTAAGAACTAACAATAAATTACATAGTTTAACAATACAGAATGGAATTTTATTAATTAATATTTTTTAGATCTTGAAAAGGCCAGATATGATGGTGAAACGTCGGTACGCACTATATTATAAAACATAAGATTATTTCGGAGACCAATTGGCCATTATATTTATTCTTCTGCCCACCTTACGCTGGAAATTAATAAAAGTGAATTAATAACATTTTTAGTCGATCCAAAGCTACAACGTTCCTTGCACAGCACAACTGGTCAGATATATGATTGGACAACTAACCCACCATGTCGTGCCAATAACCAAAACACAATATCAATGCCCCTGTTCAAAGCCGTTGTATATAAATGTATTTAACCTAGCTTGAAACCTAGAATGCAATATATCCAAGAACGTGTTCCTGGGAGTGCTATTTTCAATTATGTATTGTGCATATTCCCATTTGACCATGCATTGCCCGAAATTAAACCATCCATTCCTGATAGAAGCAGTGCCACTACATGTCGTTGAAAATTTAAATTAGTTTTGGTATTTGATTTATACAATTTCCATTTCCGTTTGATTGGCATTCACTTTGTGCTAAATAAATAATCAGAGAGGTTAGATAGGATTTCGCCAAAAACGGTGGAGGTTTCGGAAAAGGGATAACTGAGAGGGTGGGTGATGTTGGAGTCCAAGGAGGTTAATCTACGGTAAAACGAAAAATTCAAAAATGTAAGGCTTTATATGTGGATTCGAGGGCCAGTATGTGGGAGTGCTGTCAGTAAACAACGGCCTCAGCCAGAGTGGTTGTTCTTCAATACCACTGAGGGTGGTTCTTGGCGTGCTCTACCTCGAAGAAAATGGTTTTTATGGGATTGGAGGAGAGCGATAAAGGGAGGGAGGGAGGTATATATATATATGATAGAGAATAATAAAACTTGGACTTTCTGCTTTATATAGGCATGTAGATTTCTGAACGCAGCGAATGATAGACTGGCTTATTCCAAGCAATCCGGAAGATTGCCTTTATTCTGAGCAATCACGGTCAAGTACGCCAATGCGCCTAGTCAGTCCTCGTGGCACCGTGATCATGATATAGCCCCATATCTCCGTACTGACGCCCCAAGTCATTCGTATTTAAAAATACGGAAAATTAGACGGGTGTTTTCTAGTCCATGAAGAGGGTAACTTCTACTTGTCCGTGGTGAAGTTGGACAATAAACACGTTGTCACTTCGGTCACAGAACGCTCTCGTGTCTGGTTTGCAATATTTGTATACTAAAAGCTACTCTAAGTTAAGTATGTTAAATTAAGCATTATTATACATGTGACTATAGTGTAGTTCAGGCATGTCAGTTCTTATGAAATTTTTAGGCGATACCTCAAAATCTCATAAATATAATATTTGAGAGATAAGATTTTTAAGATATTTAAGAAGACAAGAAACCGTCAGTTTTTTATGTTTATATAGAATAGAATATAAGATATCGCGTCCCGGCTGTAGACGATCAAGAAAAAAGAATGAATAAGGAGGTTAATGATATAACGTGATGGTTTGGTTTGTAACTGGCTTTATTCTCCTCCTGATCCTCTATACACACTTTACGGGTTTATTTACCTTAGGCTATTTGAATTAGGATTAACGTAGTCATACTACTAGCCATAACTCCCCCCTACCAGTATACGGACATTCCCCGTAAACTCATAACATGCGACATCAGCTATGTATCCATAGAAATACAAAACAAAAAGCATACTCTGATAAT
The DNA here is from genome assembly GCA_930367205.1 of Acanthosoma haemorrhoidale. Taxonomy (NCBI): domain Eukaryota; kingdom Metazoa; phylum Arthropoda; class Insecta; order Hemiptera; family Acanthosomatidae; genus Acanthosoma; species Acanthosoma haemorrhoidale. The sequence goes on from OV884009.1 coordinate 63,270,122, forward strand.
GATAAAAATATAAAAAGAAATAATGTCTTCCAGGTCCATCTAAAATCACAGCACCCATACAAAAAAAAACCCACAATATAACAATAAAATAAAATATAGGTCTCACGGGACTGGATGCTGAGGCCGCGTATCTCAAGTTGGTTTCCGTCACCTGCAACGCACACCAGGCATATGTGTTGACGACGGGGCTCCCAGGCTCCACCGTGGGAAACTTGAGCTGTTCCACATGTACCGTCCGCCGTTTTTGATCGGGGGAGTAATGCTTTCGACCGTGACCACGTTATGATCGCGGAGAGGACCCTCGTACCGCACTAGTTCTTTACCCCTGTCCGACCCTTTTCTCCGGTACACAAGCACACCGAGTTTAAGTTTGCCCAGAATATCGCGGACTTGGAGGTTGTCGTACGCCACCCGTCGCCGTTTCTTGTCCTCAAGCCTTCTCCGAACGGTCACCCACTGTTTCCCTAGCGCTATCCGATTACTGACTACCCGCGCTTCATCGATCGCCGTACTCCTGCTATCGCGCCGGCATCTTCGAAGTCCGAACAGCGTCTCTACCGGAGAAAAATCGGCTGCAGAATGGATTGAGTGGTTATATATTTCCATCGCCACATCGGGTTCTAACCCTTTCTCTCCATTGTAAATTCATAGGTGGTCACTGAGCGTGCTGTGCAGCCGCTCTACGTCTCCTTGACTCTTCGGGTGTCCTGGGGTAATGAGATGCCAACGGATCTCTAAGGCCACTTCCTCGGCCCTGATTTCGGCGTTATCGAACTCCATACCGGCGTTGGAAGCTATCGTCTGGTACGTCATAAAATTGGCACCATGTGCGTAGTGCCCTTAGGACTGCTTCCGCTGATCGTTCTACTATTAGATGGGCCATCGCTGTTTTGCGGAATCTGTCAACAATGGTGACCCATTTGTATCCTCTCCATGTGAACGTGTCTGCCTGCAAATCTTCCAATGGTCTGTCTGCCATCGGTGTCTCTTCCTGTATTGCTCTGGGGGGGGGGGTGGCGGTCATATTTCATGGTGAGGCATGTGTCGCAGGTACCAATAACTCTCGCAATCGTGTATTTTATGCCCACCAGAAATATCTCCTCTTCAATGCTTACAGGGTTGCGTCGATTCCCCGGTGGTTTGTCTTGCCTTGGTGGAATGCAAGGGTCACTTCTCTCTTCCGCGTTTCTTGTTTTACTTTATCCGCCTTCAGGTTACATCGGACAAACGTACAATCGACTCCAATCCTCTCCGTCCTCCATAGGCGTTTGATGCGGTCCCAGTTGGTCGCATTTCCCACGTACATGTGGTGCGTTTTCCCTGGGGTAGATACGTCCTTCACGGCGTCGCAAATCAAATCGTCGTTGATGCCTGGTATCGACCAGATCTTGACCAGATGTTGCAGCGGCCGTACTTCTCGGATTCCATCTTGAAGAGCCCGGAGGTTTTGGTGAGCCAAATGATCTGGCGTCTCTTGTCTATAATGATGGCGTCGACGTCCTCTATGTCCGAGGGCCTATCCCCCGCTGAACTTCTGTCAATCGGAACATCATTGGCTGGAGTCCCCTCCCGCTCACCTTCCTCACTGGGTGACCATTCCTGGACAAAATGGTGGATGTCACTTAAAGGTCCCGGAATCTCCTCTTCAATCGCATTCACGACCAACGCGCCGGATAACCAATCGTCCACGACGTTCTCCTTCCCCGGTTTGTAAATAATGTCGATGTTGTATTGACTGAGGAACTCCTTCCATCTGGTAATCCGCGCTGAAGACTCTTTCAGTTTTCCCACCCATTGGAGGGGTTGATGATCCGTTTGAACCCGAAACTTCCTACCGAATACGTAGGGCCGGAAGTGTTCTATCGCCCATACGATCCCCAGTAATTCGCATTCCAGCGCGCTATATCTACTCTTTGATTCGGTAAGGCGTCTGCTAGCGTATGCTGTGGTCGCTCCCCTCCATCGCGATCCTGCGACAGTACCACCCCCAACGCGTACTCACTGGCATCTGTGATAATCATGAAGGGGAGTGCAAAATCCGGAAACGCTAGGATAGGCTCCCCCTGTAGTCGCTCCATGCAACATCGTATATTATTCTCCTTTACCGGGGTAATGACGACTTTTTGTCTTTTCTTAAGGAGATTGTTAATAGGGACGAGGTACTCCGCCATTTCTGGAACGAATCTGCAGTAGTAGTTCAGGTATCCAAGTAAGCGCTGGATTCCTTTGTCGTCTTTCGGGATGGTCATCCGCTGGATTGCCTCCACCTTCCCACGATCGGGTTGCACTCTTTCTCTTCTCCTTCGTTGAAAAAGATATCGGCATACTCACGCCGAATAGCGCGTTTCCAGTTGTCCTCCCGATTGACCACTCCGATTCGCTCCTTCCCATCCTCCACGGTTCCCGTACACCGGTATAACATTCTTCCCAGTCTAATATCCCACATTCCGTTACGGCACTTCACTCTTGCTCCTACCCTTGCCAAGAGATCGCACCCTATGCTATCGCACCCTCGTACTCGCGCGGCATCTTCCCAACCACGTGTATTTTAAAATATTCCCCTTTTTCCGCCCACCTACCCAATCCCATCGTCAATTCGCCTTCGATTATACACAGCCCTCCCAGGGTGATAAGCTTACACACGCATGTCCGGATCTGCGACCCCCCCCTCGCCGACCCACAATCTTTCTACCGCTTTCCTGCTGAGAATTGTGCAAGAACTTCCAGAGTCTACCAGGCATCTCACTCCTCTCGCTACTCGAATAATGGGTATACCGCCGTAATTCCCTCTCACGCTATAGTTTCTTAACGTGCGGCCACTCCTCTGCCAGCCCGCTATTCAGGGCACCGCTTGCCGTTTCCTTCCTCCTTCCGTAGTCCCTGCCGTCCTCTCCATTCTCTCCTCTGCTGTTACTGGGTTCATCTTCTTCTTCTCCTGTCTCCAACGCTCCCGTAGTTTTCGACGATTCGGAGGAGGTTCTGGTTCTTCTCCATACCCTCTGTGCGTTTACCTCCATCGGTTCCGGCCTATACCTCTCTGTTCGCTGGAAAATGTATGGACGTCACCGCTCGCACCTTCATCCAAGCCACGGAGTTTGCATGAGCTTCGGCCATCGTTTCCCTAGGTAATTCGGGCACTTCAAAAGCCGCAGGCCGTAATTCTACCATGTGAGTAGGTCACTTTTTCCCAATAAAACAACAGGAAAAAAAAAATTAAAATTTTACTCACAGTTGTTTACCAGAATACTCGTAATTCCCGGGTTTTGGTACCAGATATCGTCTCCCGGCTGTAGACGATCAAGAGAAAAGAATGAATAAGGAGGTTAATGATATAACGTGAAGGTTTGGTTTATATCTGGCTTTGTTCTCCTGCCAATCCTCTATACACACGTTACGGGTTTGTTTACCTGAGGCTATGTGGTATTAGGCTTTAAATTGCCATACCGCTAGCCATAACTTACACTTAAATATATATGTGTACATGAAATACATATCCCATTATTCACACGTGTGTGAAAAGGTTATGTTGTATTCATATTATTACTCTATTGTATGTAATTTTTGTCAATAAAATGTTAAGAAATACTTGACGTTAGCAATAGTGTTTGAAACATTTACTTAAATTGTTTTTTATTTTTTTTCGATCTAAACATTCTCTGTATTATCAGAAAATGTTTTTAGTATAGGTATAGTTACAATTTATAACGAACTGTAAGTACGTGGCATAGTTCATATGATGGTTAGATAACTCTGCTCGTTTTTTGTAGCTATACAGTAGCAATAAACAATAAAAATGTTACGAAATAGGTTCCTTGATATTTTTGTCTGAAACATAGTCAGTTATGTTTTAATGACATTGCACAACTTTTTCTCTTCCTTATATATCTTACAAACAGTAATAAATAGTTTGATAAATGGTAGGCCCTAAATAAAAATAAAAAATGCGCAATATCATGAAGAACCCATCAGGAAAATACTGAATAAAGCAGCGGTGAAAGTGACGCATTGAAGTGAAGGAAATGGAATTTGGCACAGTTCCAACTGAAGCAGTTGTCACAACACTCGGTATCACAGCCAAGTCAACGCGTTATTGGAACCAGCAAAAATGTTGAAATTGGGCCAAACGGACTCTAACATCAGACCATCTTGATTATGTAACTACGTCGTATTCCCGTCCTGTTGAAATTTTTGAAATATCATTAGATTTATTTTTTTAATGTAGCCTTGGTGGATAATTACGGCTATAAGTTGTGACATTTGATTTGACCGTCATAATATCCATTCATATCACACAAATCAAATTTATAAATATTATCATAACAATTCTTACCATCAACCATTTTAGTCAGTTATTCGGTTCTCTACAATAAAATGGTTACTTAACTCTTTAAAGTAAGCTGAAACGAAAAAAAAACATATAGATGTCCTTGTTATGAGCTTACAGATAAAACAGAACAAAATATCATTAAAATGTTTTCACATAAGAAATTTCGTAGCTCCCAAGAATCCCATTATTTGTATACTTCCTAAGAAAAAAAGAAAAGTATACAGAATGCAGAACCCAATACAAATCTACAGATTTCACCAAACTCAAGAATCCGTTTATAAACAAAATAATTTTGATCCCATACACACCAAATAACTCGATTGAAGGCTACTATATATAGATTTGAATTATTTTTTACTTCTTACTGTTCTCACTGTTGTCCATTAAAGTAGTATGGTATAGCGAAAATAAATAATTTTCTTGTTTGCTCAAGGTCCTTAAGAGTTTTGAAATGAATTAAACATAAAATCAATTCGTCAATGGGGTAATTTATACCCTAAATAACGGACCCCCGAATTAGCGAAAAAAAGGTAGCCTGCTTGCCGACTAAAATAACGAGGCATGCACCCTCTGTGACAGCAGTGAGGGCTTCCTAAAATGATGGCATAATTTACAATGCATCTATAAATGCAATCTGCTGGTTGCAGGGTCCAATGAAATGAAAATGTATACGGCAAGACAATTATTTAATTGATAAAAACAACAGTAATCATGAACGTTAAAAATAGATCAAAATGAAAAATTCTTTATAAAAAGTAAATAAAAACCGATACTTGTTTTAGACAAATATTTATTAATTATTATTAAATATCTAAGGCTAGAAATGATTAGAACAATACTTAGAAAAACGTAAAAAAAAAAGCGACGTGGGCTTTCAAACGGGACAGATCTTTCCTTGCGGGGGGAACAAACCCAGAACTATATTCCAGATCCTGAGCTTTTGCAATACGCCAAAGTTAATATGGAGTGAAATCGTATTGTACAGGCTACCGCTGTTTATGGTGTCTGTCTATGCCCAATTACCGTTCACACTCTTCTGTGTAAGAAATGAAATAAAAGGAAAGTAAGGGTATTCATTTATTGGAAGTCGGGTATGGTAAAAGAAATAAATTGACGAGGTTTCCTAATTAGAGCCATTAGGTACCCTAGAAATTGGTACGAATTCAACATACGCCCCTGAGGTGTGAGATTGGTGATGAGCCGACGAAAACAATGATGAGCTGCCTGAATACGATTTGGATATTCGGTGTTGGTCAAGAGCTAGATAGCCCGGCTAGATGTTACTTCACGTTCACCGTACACGCACAGATAATACGCGCTTATCAAACAAACATATATACGTGCTTAGAAATGACGTAATGGAAGCGCAACTTCCTATTTCCAACCCTTCCTATACACCGATCCCAGAAACTCATCATGTATCAGTGAAGGATGGGATAACAGGACACTTCGCTTTGAGTGAATCCCAAAAGCTGGCCAAAAGAAATTTCTTCCTGGATAGACCGTCTCTTAAGATCAGTTAAATAATCTTTGTAGAGGAGAGTCTTATAAAAGAAAAGAAAGAAAAGCTTTATTATGAAGGACAAGCAAAACACTGGTATATACAAATATTAATAGTTACGTTACTACATACTGGGTGGAAGGTCTAGGAATGAGTGAGGTCTGGGGCTAAAGCTGAGACATATATGACCTCACTCATAAGGAAGTAACTAGGGTTGCTTTTACTGTTCTTAACATTATCTTAGCATTATAAAACTATCGACGCACTACATAGTGGGGAATGTCACAAATATACATACGTTTGAGACTGAAGAAGTGGATTGGTGAAAACATAGGAGTAGCCTTTATCAAGAGTTCCATAAAATTGTCAATTTGCAAAATAGTAACTCAAGTAATTTAATGTAAGCCAGGCTGATGCCACTAACCAATTGTTTTCTATTTCACACATAAACTAATAAAAGAAATTGACTTGGGTATAAGCATAAGTACACAAGTACAAGATTCAGTACCAAGGAAAACAATTCCACTGATCAGTACACATCAAAAGAGAAGAAAGGCCTACCTATTTGTATGTAGAACCAATGAATGACTTAAGGGAAAAAAGGCTGAATATTACAATAAGGCTGTAACATATTTAAACGGGTTTGTGATGACTAAACTTAGAAAGTAGTTTTACCAACGCCCAATGACTAAAGTTATTGTTCATACTATAAAGATCAAGTCGTTACTAATGAGTAACGGCTAGTCAAGACTGGCGAATCAACTTACTGACAATTCGTAGAACCGCACTGGGAGTAGTTTAACGTTTGCTGAAGCTAACTGGGTCTATTTGGCGCATTTGCTGAACTTAAGCACGTCGTTTAAGTCTCACAAATCCAATTTATATTTACGTGGCGAAAGTCTTCGAAACGGGTTAAGAATGTAACAGTGACCACGTAGACAACATTGTGTCTGTCGGCAGATTTACAATCGTCTGTTGTTCCCAAGTTTGAAAGCCTTTAGAAAATGTTTGTACTTTACTTGTTTTATTAAACTCATTAGTTTTACTTTGTTGAATCAGTAACTGTCTTAAGTAGTCCATCCAAGGATCAAAGGATTTTTTTTTTGTACGCAGATAATCATTGTTATTTTGGAATTTTCGGGTGATATATTTTTACATTATGCATATTATACAAGGTAAATATTAAGAAACACCTAATTAAATTATGCTCCAGCGACATACGATGTACGATTCTATTGTTGGATTAGGGCCCAAATTGCAAAAATGTAAGCAAGATATATATTTTAAAACATCTTTGAGTTGATTTTTTGTTTATCCGTGTTTAATATGTTTCTATCAATGAGGAAAAACACCTAATTTTAAATTGTAAATAGATTTTGAGCTTGAGTTTTGCTGAGCTGACAAAGCTTAGAATCAAAGAAAAATGATTTGATAAATAGTAACCAAAACATACAAAGCACTATTTAGTGGTGCTTCTGAATATTTCTTAAAAATATCAAATCTATCGGAATAGGTTTAAATTTGTTTTCAAAAAACACACATACAAAATGCCATCTGTCTTTAATACTCGATCCTTACCAACAAAAACAACCAAAGTTCTTCAGCAACATTCATCGCATATTAGATAAGCTACAGTTTACAATACTTAATAAAATGAGTGGAATGAAATAACACTTCCTCATCTCTAGCAAATGCGTTCATCAAGTTTTATCACTTCTTCTTTATTAATTATTAATATATACTGCATATTTGCTAAATATAATCCCACAGGTTTATAATTATTAGTGAAAGAAATGATGTATTGACAGGGCCGGACTCGAACTCAAGGGAGACTTGATCTCTGGCCAGTAAGGCGGTTTAAGCAAGGTTAGCTCATTTGGCAGTGCGCCTGGCCGAAAATCCAGGTCTCGGTTTGAATTTCGGCCCTATTATTATACTTTTTGTTTCAATAACAATGCGTTACCTTTTAATGATATTTACTAAGATAAATCTGTTTGTTTGTTTTTTGGGGAATTAATTTGGCATAAAACCGTCTGGTCATCCACGCCGTTATTTGTATTATTCCACTGGACGAGAGCAGAACCTAATAATTAACAGTAAAAGAAATTATACATTGACTGGGCCGGACTCAAACATGGCAGGACCTGATCTCGGTTTGAGATGATCAAGGAGCTCTCAGGAACCGACCAGGGACCGGGAGGAACCCCAATCCTGCATGCCAGGTGTTTAATAGTGTTTTATAGATACTAGGTATGATCGTGTGTGAATAAAAACTTAAATGATTTATATCACCTAATCTATATAAATCAGTAAATACACCAATAGAAAACATATATATATATATATATATATATATATATATATATATATATATAAAGTATATAGGTAATTAATAAAATTTTATATATATATTGTAACATTCATGATATTTGAGAATATAGACCAGGAATCCTCACATCTGGTAGGCATTTTACCTTATGCTCCTAGGAGTGGGGATGAGATAAACCAGTAGTCTTAGCACAACCGTCGAGAAGAACGGACTTAGCAAGCTTCCGAATTGGCGGTTACCATACAGGAAGAGAGGAGAAGAACCAACAGCAGAAAGTAACGTTGATTGGATTACAGGAAGATCATCGATTGGGTGATATTAATATTGTTTTTATTATGGATCCATTAAAAGATATTGAGCTCAAATTCATGTTTGTAATTAGTAGTAATTATCCTGATTTAAAAGGAATTGAATATTTTTTTATACTTTTGTCAATGATCTATGTTAATTATAATTATTTCTTATAACCATTTTATTGAATATATTTCACAATTCCTAGTTTCTCAATTTATTAATAACTACAACATTAGCCTTGAGATCGGGCAATCAATCGGGATAAATTCCTATGTCAAAGACATAAAACAATTTGAATTAAAGATCTCATGACGGACCTGCCAAATTAGTTAAGTTAAATTGATCAAATAAAGTAGAAAGGGAATGGTGAAAAATAAGGTAAGTCTCAATATATATAATTCTAAATGAAAAAAGTAATTATTACGATCGAGAATCAAACTGGAACTCATCACACTTCAAGTCAACTGCTTCGGTTGTATTGACCACTGAATGCTTGGCTGAACAGTGGTTTACAGAGGGGCCATACCCCAACGCCGATAAAAGCAAGTCACAAATAAAAAACCTGCCCTATTTCCACGAGTCATTTAGTTTTTAAGTCAATTATTAACCTATCCCGAAGGCTGAGGTTTTACTTTCAAACAGATAAGGAGCGATAATCTTTCGCTTGTCTGCTCCCTCAATAAATATAAAAACTTTTTCGCTGAGGTATAAGACAACGAAAAATAATTCAAGTCAAGTGTGACGTATCATATGCTTAAGGATATCATTATGGATGCCAAAACAATATTAAAAATGAATTTTTGTGATTTGCTGTAGTCCAATATGGTCCAAACAAGTTTCATTTATTATTAATCAGGACGTCACCGTCTTAAGTTGTTACCCTACTGTAAGTTTCCTGCTTCGATAATTCGGACTCACATTCGCTTCTGATATTAATTCACTGATATCTGAATCTTTAGCTACTATTCGATCAAATTTGCTTTTTAAATGTACTGTATTCTACGTGAAACAGATCTTTAATTTGATAATAGTTTTTGAATGATCAATTGTCATTGATTGGAAACGTTTATTCCAAGAAAAAAATTGGACACTACGTTAACTATTACTAACACTACACCTAGCTGGCTCAGATTTTAGTTACGTAGTTAGCACGTGCTGATTCACCTGCTGAATTATTTAAAAGCCACAACTTTACTTCTCTCCCAAATCCTCATAGTCTTCTTAGATAACACAATTCTAATAAAGGGAGAAGAATGGATGTACCTTTATGTAAAAGCAAAACTTCAAAGAGCTCGCAAATGGCTTTGAAGTTTGCTATAGAGCGTAGACAAAGACACCTTATGCTTACTGAAAGTATTCTCTAAAATTAGCTTCAGTAACTCCCTAATATAAACTTCAATCAAGAGATCCCCCTCTTCCACATGTGGTCTTAAGCTAGCTATATCCTTCGCTTAATTTTCTTCTGTGGCTGTGAAACTTTCAACCACATATCTTGACTTAGTGCTAGTAATTAAGTTAAATAATCTTTGTTGAGGAGAGTATTTTAAAACAAATGAAAGAAACGCTTTATTATGAAGTACAAGCAAAACACTGGTATATACAAATATTAAGAGTTATGATACTACATACTACTGGGTCGGGTGTTTAGCGACTAGTGTTTGGGAAACAAGTGTTAACAAGTGGGGACTGGACTGGAAGCTGAGACATATGTGGAGAAGGGTTGCTTCAGGAATTGGGATGGATGCGGTCACTTACTTAAAAAATAATAAGAACCACCAGTGACTTCCATGAAGTCCCGAGGTATACACTAAAAGGGGCTTTTAGCATTTTATATATATATATATATAACATTAGGATTGCAATATTCTTAGCATTATATAACTGAAGAACTTCTTGCGCTCGAGTTTAGAAAATATGTAGATGTCTATTTGCTTAAGAAGTGAAGGAATGAAGTAGGGGGGGGGGTGGTGGGACAGTCCACGCCGACATATTTTGGGGTGACATATTTAAAAATATTTTTGTCTAAATTAAAATTGATTGTCTTCAGATCAGAAGGATTCTAAAACAAAGGGATTCAGAGAATCCATAAATGTTACTACAAAATATACCGTTATTGTTACTGTTATAAAGATAATTTATACAGTCAATTGTCTCAGTTTTTTTTATTTAGTAATCTTTTTCAAATTACACAGTATGGAGAATTTAAAAAATGAAATGCGTTCAACGCATTTCTTTCAGTGGAAGTTTTTTTCCCCGGGGGGTTCTTTGTTGTTAAATGCGAATTAATACAGTTGATAAATTTTTTTTTAACTGTAATACAACAGGCTTATATACTGTGTGGCAAAGGCTTTTCCTGGTAGCACTATATAGATCCAATTAAGATCATACGAGCTATTCCAAGAATGGATAAATGAAACGCCCATCCAGTGAGGCTGCGTCGGGATGTCATTAGTTGCTGGAGGATTTAATTAGCTTGTTCAAGGGAAGAGAATGTTAAATTACGTTGTATACTTGTTTTTCTTCTGAATCGGTATCTAACTAACGACTAACTAACTATTGGCAAGCTAAACATCCTACGAAACTATCCTTCAACACACCCTTCTGTTCGTGGATCTGAAGAGAGTAAACAGTGCGGCAGCTTCCGAGTATACACTAGCCGGTGGAAAATGATAAATTAAATTAATTAGCTCAAGTATACGACATGAAAAGGAAAGGAAGTCTAGATGATAGGCTGTATTTTCTAGATGTTCTGCGCAATGGTCTAGTTTCTGTGCCTTTACATAGATCGGAAGCTTCTAGTACTTGTAGATTTAAATATAAATTCCTTCTTGATTATAATTATATGCTATTTTAAAAGATGCAAAAGTTGATTATTTATAAAAAATGTGCATAATATCCTTCTTAAACTTTATTTATCTATTGTTTTGTTGCTATGTTTAGTCAGCGACAACACCCTTCATAACGATCTTAATATACCTTACATTCTTGAACTCATCCCTTCCAAGTTCATGAAATTCCATAGTAACCTATCCATTCACCCTAATCCCCTAGCCCAGTCTTTACACTGCGCCACTCATCCTTATAATCCTCCTCGGAGACTAAAACGGCAGTGGCCTTGTGAATTTATATAAATACGTGACAGTGGGAGTCCTAGTAATGGCCAGTTTCTCCAATCTTGTTCTGATTGTCTGTGGCTCTCGCGCTCTTTTGGTCAGCTTCCACTGGCTCGTATCCACGCGGCTCACAGAGGAGCGTGGGGACTTCCCAAGACTCCGCTTCCTCTTTCACAAGTGATGGAGGTGACAACCAGGTGGATTTGAGAGGCCTCTGGGCTGTTTGTAAACACTGTTAGAATGAGCGACTGAATTAAAATTATAAATATGGTATGAATGAGACCATTTATCACAATTACTTACTGCCCAATACGGCAGATTGTAATTTTATCATAATACAGTATATATATATATATATATATATATATATATATATATATATATATATATATATATATATATATATATATATGTTGCTATGTTTCGGACTGGCATTAGTCCATCCTCAGGAAAGATATGTTGAATTGTTAGTTATCCGTCAAGAATAACTTTCCAAATCCCTTTGCCCACTCTTCTAATCTCTATTATTATCTACATGTTAATATATTAGGATAACCACTGGCTCAATTATTGTTAATCCTAGTCATTCAGTCTAGTTAGGTAGTTTATGTATATTATATTTGTACATATTAAGTTTGTACTGAATAAAATACTGTTACTAATTCATTCAAGAAAATTACTTTAGCTTTGTCAAATTTTGCCTTTGTGTTCTCCATTAATAATAGAGTTTATAGTATAAATATATACTGGCAGGTATCATGAAAATTAATTATTAGTTATACTAGTGATTTTTAGGTAAATTGATTATATATAATGCAGTGAATACTCAATATACGCGCGCTAGTTTGAAGAATAATTTTGCAATATGAAATAACGGATACAAGAATAAAAAAAGTTAGGCAATGTAAAACTAATTCGTTCACCTTAATATCTACAGTTCTAGAGTATTCTCCTAACTATGGCAATCATTGAAACGAATGATATTTAGGAAGCAGAAAGTAATTGATAAAAGAGGATAAGATACTTCTGATGTCATAAAACCACTTTAAAATGTTTAATAAAATAGTTTTATTACATTACATTTATGGCTTATTATTTTATATTCAGGAATCTCTACCAGGCATTATGTGTACACAAATTAACATTTATAATACTGATAGTGAGCGTACAAGCCATCAGTTTTACGGCATATGGGTTTATTCAGTAAGCACGCCAAATCACTTTGGCCCCTCAAACAGGGACTTTATTGCCAGGTGGAATCACAATGTTAACATTTCACCAAAAAGTGAACTTAAATTAACCACTGACAGACAGGCAGACACTCAAGTGAAAAACTTATTTGGGTTTTGAAATCTAAAAACAAGGTTGTTGATTCTTGCATTTACTACCGCGTATTAACGGTTGTGATATTCCCCATGAATGCTTTACTAATTCACTCCTTTCGTGAAATATTTTAAGATATAGTTTGCTTTTAATGATTAGAACAATTCCAACTTGTACCTATTTCACTGAAGGTATTAGCATCGACTGGTCCAATCTAATCCTTTTTTATCAGGAGGAGGAATGGGAAAGGGTCTACAGGGAACAGGTTGTAATGGCTACTCAAACCTCTCCAGTACCACACCTCCTCGAATTTATCAGTTCCATTAATCCAATGTGAATAAGAATTCCCTTAACGGGAATAAAAAATACTTTTCCCTTAGTCTACTGTCAGTCAATTTCGCTGAGAGAAAAGTTGGAGATCGTTACAGGCCGCCAATTTACGCCACTCATCCACCATGACACAAATCTTTCCATTTTCCAACTTTTGTCACTTATTTCTGTCTAATTTACTCATCTCAACTTTTATTCAACCAGTTAGATTCCTTAATATGTTACTGTTACTTTAAAATTAATTTATATTCTTAAATTATGGAAACGTAGACGGGTGTTTTCTGGTACGAGAAAAGGGGAACATCTATTTATTCGTCACAAAGAAGTTGGTAGAACAATATTACAACTAAAAACATCTTGTTTATTAGTATGAGTTTTGAATAGTAGGTCTGGATCAATTTTCTACTAATTAACTTGTGAACAATACATTTGTGTCAATTCAAATTGAATCTATTATTACAAAAAAAAGTCATTTTTAATTAGTTTTTTTAATAATTAGGGTCGCTACCTCTATAACAGTCATCTACTGTTGTGGAGTTCAGTTTCATCCCTCAATCCCATTAATGGGATAAACCCTTCGGTTATTAATTATTAATTTCAATGTGTTGGTTGGTTCAGTTACCTAAGGCCCAATGTACGGCTCATCTAATAACGAAAGAAGTCAAGCTTGGATACGCCTCATCCTAAAAGATACCCATATAAATCAAACCGGGTTTGTTTGTTTCACATTCGAGGGAAGGAAGTCGTGATTGGTACCCAACCGAATGTATTCACCGATTTATAAACACCGTTCTACATATTTCGTTGAGTGTAATCAACGATTTCGTTTAACTCGATAATTATTCTCATCTTAATCATAGAATTATTTTTTTCTGAAAAATGACATAACACAGCTATTATCAGCATATACCCTTGACGTACTTAATTAATAATGAACAATATTATACTCCTACTCTTTAACGATATCGTAATCAATTAAAATAATGTTTATACAATAAAATACCAATTACAAAAACAAAAAAGGTAAATATAAATACATGCAAAGGAAACATTGGTGAGCATATTAAGAAAAAATGGACAGTAATCAATAAAGATACCACCTTAAAGAGACCGACGGACTAACTGACAGATAGGAAATGGTCATAATTATAATTACAAGGGATATGTTACTTACAAATATGGCGATATCTCTGCCGAAAACCTATTTATTGGTAAAGCTAAGCACTTTGTATACCAAGCGTCTAGGAGAAAAGTATGATTGGATGAGAAATTATTCTATGAAAATCGCCAGGAATAAAACCATGCCGCTCAATCGTTATGAATTTTTAAAACACGAGGCATAATTCTATTGAATACAATTTTTTTTAATATTATTTTTCTTGAAGGCCAATGAATCTAATGAACAAGGCGAAACCGGCATTTCTACTGGAGTTGCCTCTCTAGGGTCAACCTAGAGGGGGCTCTCCCAGTAAGGGTGCTTTTTTTATTTCATTCTCTATGTTCAGATTATTGGAAATGTTGGTATAAATTTGTATATCGCATTTTTGACGATCGTTTCCATACCCGTGTGATGTAAAAGAGCTGATATATGTAAATACTTGAATATCCTCATAAAGCTTTCGTGAAGGAGAAAGGTTAAAGGCCTACCTGCAACCGTCGCTTGGCGTCCCATCGCTGGATGAGTTCATCCACTGGAGACACATCAAGTTTTTGACTCGTTGCAGCACATCACAAACCCAGTGTTTAACACTATGATCCCTCGACCCTTCCCACATCGATGGCAACAAACTGTCGGGGAAAATTAGGTTAAGATTTAGTTTTTATTGTTAGATGTAAGTGCAGATCACTATTTTGTATAGTAGAATTTGTATAAAATGTAGCCAAGCTACAGAAAATGCAATTGTAAATATATTCGAGAATCTATATTTCGTACATATACAAATTCGTAAAAAGGGGATATGGCACAAAAAATAAACCTCTTGGTCCAAATTGAAGTCCAAAGTGAATAATACAAGTCTGTCAAAACAAAAGATTAAGAGAAAATTTCGGCGGTAAATCAAATTTAGATTCACTGTAACTAACAGTTGTTAGGTACAATACCCAGTCAATACAATTTATTTAATTGAGTGACAGTAATAGGCAATAGATCTATGAAATAGGTAATGCGCTCGAGCGATCAATAAATCTTGGATAATGTATCTAGATCTCAATTGGGATATGGGAATTGAGCCTGGTCTAACGATATTACCAACCCGGCGTCAATAACAGTAATTTATTACCGTTTTCGTAAGCTAATGAAATCGGATCATCATATATTTAGGTTTCTTGTAATAATATACCCATAGTGTACTATAGTATTTGAGCCAAACATCACTGGCCTCACATTTTTCATAAAATACTACTGTGTACCTTATTTTAATGTTTTATGCTTATGTTCGAGGCTGTAGTCATATGTATTTTAATGATATGGGATCAAACTGAATTTATATTGTTGTGATATTAGTGATTGTGGAGTTTTTATATAATATTTAATCCAACTTATCAAGAAGGCAAAATAAAAACAAGTGAGAGTGTATGAAAAAAAACAAAAGAGAGTATAGTTTCAGTTGTATCATAGTGAACACACACAAAATTACTCTCTAGTTTTAGCCAGTTATAATTAGTTGTTGTTGTGGTTCTGAGAGAACACACACAGTTAGACTCTGGTTTTGGGATCGGCCCGTGATACATGTAAGCTGTAAATTGTGAGTCAGAAAGAATTTAAAATTTCTTTTGGTTAGTGGTATTGGACTTGGCAGAACCAAAAAGAGCCATTGCAAGAAAAGAAAAAGAATTGATTTGGTTTGAAAATAATTGATGAGGATAAAAGAAGAAGAAGCAAAATTGTAAACAAGTATTGATATATAATTAATAATAGTTTGTTTTTTTTGTAATTAAATATAACCTTTTTGCCAGAATTATTTTTGTTAATAGAACCTAATAGTAAATAGTAAATAAAATAAATTTAAAGTTAACGATAAAACTAATTTATATGAAGAACGTAATAATATATTAGAAGGAAGAGTTAGGGAATGAGAATTTTGGTGAGATTCCACTGATAAGCGTGTTGCATAGGTTAGGTAAAACAAAAGTGTACTTTTATTGGTGTAGTGTGAAACCTCCCTTTAGGCTTCATTTTTCAGGCAGTGGGAATTAAGATCGCCATCCAGCAACATATGCGTTCTTACTTTACGTTAGACTTAGTATTCATTTTAAAGTGGCTTTCAGACATCAGATGCGTCTTATTCTCCTTAATATCCACGACGTGCTCCGTAAACAACCTTATATCCGATGATTACTACATGTAGGAGATTACGCTCAATTCTCATATGTTAAGGTAAGCGTATTAATTTCACATTTGCTAACTTTTTTTTTTTTTATTGTTGTATCGTTAATTTCATATTGAAAAATTACTCCTCAAACTAGCGTGCGTATAGCATCTAAGAAGGGAATGAATGAAGAAGAAGTTATGAACAATATGGAGAGATAAACAAGTAACTCGACCTTAGTTTAGCAAGTAATAGTGAAAAAAAACTAGCCATCAATCAAATTTGGTCACCAGTTCCTATCTCCCTCAATTCGAACAATTCATAATGTTCTATTGTTATTCTTTTATTTAGTTTTTTATTAATTTTATTAACTTCCCCAACCACCTTTCACGCTCAATTCCCCCTACTTAAGTAATAATTTGTGATTTTTTTCAACTCTTCTTATTTATGTTTTCTGTTGGTTCATTTTAGCTATCAAGTATGTTGTGCATAGGCCTTTTTTTTTATAAGCTTATCATACTAGTGTTTTTTTTTCTTTTTTCTGTCAGGTAGGCAATCGTATTCTGTTCCTTTTTGATATTCTTAGGGGACAATATCCCAGAATAAAGTGTTTTTTTTTTCCATATTATTTTATTTATTCTGTATCCTTAGAGATATAGGGGAACAAATCAGAACTTTATAGCCTAAAGTTCTAACCTAAAGCCTAAGCTTCTGAGTTATTTCTTGATAATACTTGTTAGTATATTGTGTACTTAAGTTAGCGAAACGGAATTGACTATCTTCGAAAATTATTAAGTCGTAATAACGAAAATTATTAAATATAATTATGCTATAATGCAATGACAATAATTTGAAGTGTTATGGAGAGATTGAATAAATCATTTTTAGGGTTTCGTTAAACCAAAATGCATCCACACATTCAGTTAGATGAAATACTATTACCTTACCTGCTTGAAAGTAAAGCCTCTCCATTTAGGCCCAGAAAAAATACTGCTGAATATAAATTTTTCTTTAAAGCAGTGAAAACTAGTTTACAATGGGAGTTTTGGTAAGTAATCTTAGTTGGGTTGGGTTAGTGTCATTGTCAGCAGTCTGGTCATTATTAAAAAGAGTATAAGAATATTTGTTATTGGGGACATTGATTAGATACGAATTATATTCTTTTAAGAAGGCCTAATAAGTACGGATGATTTCAAAATATTAATCAGCAGTAATTAATTATCAAGTGCCATTGAAAACCGGCTCATCTCAGAACTACACCTCAAAGACTTTATAATTTACATTCGATATATTCAAAAGTTACTTCGCATAAGTATGAATGAATCCTTACGTCCTAATTAATACCGTTGCACAAGCGGTATTTTTTTTTTGGAATTTTTCAAATAAAAATCTTTACAAACAGAGAAAAAAGTACTTTCACAACATCTTTTTTAATTCTGACGACTTATTATAGCCGCTATTTTATCAACAAATAACAATCTACACGTTTTGGTTCCTTCAATTTACAATCATTGGTCAGAAATTATTCGTTCATTTCTCCATGTTTCTCGTGATTTCGATCAAAATCCACATTAGCATTTGACTTTTGTTATTTTACTCTTCCAGATCGTACTCGACTACAATGTTGTAATCAACCGTTGTGGTGCGGCACGTTAAAAAAGTACAACAAGAAATTGTACCAACTCTTGAAAAATGTCTATAGATATAATTTTTAGGCAAGGTTAGATTCCTAGCTCTTCCGATTCTTCCTTAGGAGGACGAGTCCGTTTGGGGTTTATTCTCATGGAAAATTAGCTATTTGTTTAAATAAGTAGCAAAGCTGGGTTAGAAAACTGGAATAAAAATTAATAAGTAACAGACTAGCGATAACTTTGCTCTTCATCGGAAAACATCGCTCAACTTATTCCCTGTATGAGCTGTTACTAGACGATTTTTTTTACATTGTTGAAACAAAATTATTCAATTATCCGGATAAAATGAAGGCTGCCAGAATTTTAAAAATTCTATCTCTCTCCAACAAAAAAGTTAAGAATGATTTGAGTAGAACTCGATCCGATACTAATATCTAGAAAATAAATAAATTGAATATGGAAAAGCGGTCAAAAGAGTTGAATTTTAGGAATTGAATAAATATCATACCAAAAGAGAAATATATTTAGTGAAATATTATATATGTACAATGATGAGGACAGATTGCATGCTAAATAAGGGACAATTATTTTGTAAAAGCTACGTTCGGTCACCGCAGCATATACATAAAAGAAAATATATATATAAGTAAAGTCAGAGGTAGCTCTGTATTGTAAGCTAATGCGATCATGGGACGTAAACATCCCACGATCCCGTATATGTCGGATTACAAAGAGAAATAAAGACAGTCTATTTCGAGAACTGAAGTTAGTGTTACGTTCCCGTTTTCCTTCTCTTTATCACATTCTACCCGGTAGCGAATAATTTATATATATATATATATCCATCTACCTTATCAGGTGACCTCACCTCTTGTGATATAATCAAACAAATAAGATAATATATTTAATGAACGTTATATATATATATATATATATATATATATATATATATATATAATTTCCTAAAAAAATGGTTTAAAGATTACTGCGCTGAGACAAATACACATCCGTTGGTAGGACAAACCTTTGTTTCTTTTAAAGGTAATAACGAGTACCGTAGTTTTCCCATTTGATCGCTGACACCTCAGTTGATATGAAGCCGTGTTTTCCGCTTGAAAGGTTACAAAACTGTCTAAAAGATGGTCTTAAAAACACTTTCCTCGAATGTAGTGCTTTTTACCACATCCACCCATGAACCTCAATACGAAAGTCACACTAAAACGGTCTTATCTAGGCTGGATTCCAATTTTACCTTCAATTTACCTTGTCATCAAGTTATCAGGAGTTCAATAGAACAAACGCTGTTTCTGATTACTCAAAAAGAAGTAGGGGGTGAATTTCGAAAATTGTATTGCACTTCAGAAAATTCGCTCAGATGAAAGCATATTTTTCTGATTCCGGCAAGGTGACACCACTTCTATACATTTACTCAGAAGCACGCACATTCATCTTCAGCGTGAACCCGTCCGTGATAAAGTATGATATATATAACCTATTCGTTAGCGAGCCATCTGGATAACATTTCATAGCACGTTATGTCATGGAGTACCCTTCGTGGAAAAATGAATGATTACAGTAGACATTTTACTAGATATTTTGGTCTAATATTTTTAATGTTTTCATATTAACATGATATCGACAAGTGTCTATTCTATATTACGTATCCCACTGATCCACCCATCCATGAATTTACCGTTGAGTTGCTCGTTGATTAAAATTTACGGGATTAATTAAATATTTTTTTTAATTGGAAACACGGTTTCAGTCATAAAGAACAATTATATTTAATAGTGTACCTTAAAGGCAGCCTGTTTCAACTCCCATCCTGTAATAACCTTCTTGTGACCTCTTCAATATTGATACTTGATATGCAAGTGATACTTGAGTCAATATTTTTAAGCTGCATCATTCCGGCCGTTAATGTAATTTTATATAATTGGTGATCGTTACATCTCATCTCTTAAAGGGACTTAGACAGATTAACTGTCTTACCCTTTATTCGTTTTTTACAGAGGAGTAAAAAATAAAAACTGACGTATTTTTAAATTTGAAAAATTTTGAAATATGTACAGAATTCAGCATCGTTTATAATTAATTATCATATAACTCTACATTATACAGTGCTTACAACAAAATTAAACCAGTTGAACAAAAGGGCAGTCGTTTTTTTTCCTTTAGATCAAAGATATTTTGTTTTACTGTTTGAAACTTTAGTACATCAATCCTTAATCGTATTTGTTATTACTGCATATACACATAATAATGGACGTAGAAAATGAAGAAAACATTTCGAGATATTTCCGGAAAATAATTTGACCCATCTGCCTCAACGGTAAAAGCTAAAAAATAATGGATCAAAATTGCCTAAATAATAATAAAAAAATATTAAAACAACTACGGAGGAGGTGTATTTAATATACACGATAACTGTTGTTGGTTCATTACCTTTTAAGAATTCCTTTGTATGCCTTCACTTTACCATCTTTAATGGTACTTAACAGTGTAAAAAACGGAACCTGAAATAATAAATAGCTTATTTGCTGTGATTTTTTTATTTAGGATCGCCGTGGGATTTCAAAAGTTTATTTTTGTTGATAACTTCGGCGATCTATGAGATGTCACCCATTAAAGCCTGAAAGGAATTTCAAGTCGACAAATGTGGAATAATTGGGGTATTAAAATAAAACGTATTATTTGTAACTTTTTTTTTTTCAAGACTATTGTAATTGGTCGTAGTTATCTTGATGATACAGACAAACCAGAGCCCCCATACCATTACACTAGACAAATTGTGCCTTATAAAAAGTTTTATTACCTTTTATCATTTCCCTACTAGAAACATCAGTTCTCTCTCATCACAACATTATTGTAAGGGCCAAAACAAATGCCGTTCTCTCGATAAAGGCTATTTATATATAGCGCTTTATTTTCCTTTATTACTTTTTTCTCAAATTACTTAACTTTCTATGTTATTAATTTGTTCTGTTGGATCTATCTTCGTGATATTGAAAAGTTCTTGAACATTTCAAATATAACAAGATTAACGTTACTAATTCATTGTGGGATTTATTTCAAAAGTCGATTCATCTTTATTAGTATTCTTTGACAAGCTTCGCTTTGATCGCAAAAATGTTTCTGGTTCTGGGAGTATATTTTTAGGACGCATTAGAAAGTACTTTTTTTCAGCTGGGTGGTTTCAATTCCCGAATGAAGAAGCAGCTAGATTTATCCTTTAAAGCCCCTAGACTTTAAAGGTGAATTTGTAACCATTTTTCTACATGAAAAAGTTCAAAAACAATTTTTGATTCTGTAACGATTATTAAATTGTAGTGTTAAAAATTAAGAAACGCGTGGTGAGGAAATATTCAAAAGTAAAAATATCATATCAGTTTCAAGCCAAATTTCTAACCAAAAAAGTGTCATTATTTGATATGAGCCCTGAGTTTCATGATCTCATCGTTCCATCTAATCCTACTAACGTAATAGTTGCCCTCGTACCTGATCTAGCCATCTCCAAACAACTTCCATTTCTCCTATGTTGTTTCATAAAATTCTGCTCTACTCTTCCATGTCAGCATCAACGGTCTCCATATGCATCTATCAACACTACTCATTTTACCATTATACCCATGACACTCAAATCCAGCCAACCATGAGCTCACATTTGCCTCGCTATCAATTCAGGATGACCTGGACCAATTCTGGATCTCGGCCTCTCTCTACAAACTTAAATTAAAAGCGGAGAATCCCAAGCAATTATCATTGGCTCACCTCCTCTTCACAGATCCCTTAATAACTTACCTCTCTTCACTACAGGTTTTGGTCTCTTGTTCTTGACAGTCAAACACATAGTTTTAATCTTAAATCAAATCCTATCTTGGAAATCTCACATATTTCAAATCACCCTTAGATCGATTCCACTCCCCAACTACTTATATATACCACTTATATATGTTGACTACGGTTGTGTGGTATGGTAGACTCTTTGAGGATCACATGGTTCGAATAACTGACTGTTTCCCATGATTTTTACTCTGGGCCTGTAGTTACTGCTGCATTTCGCAATAATTCATAATATTATTTATACACCGTTTCTTCCATTCAGTAATTTTATCCTTCCTGTTGTCCAATATGTTCAAGCACAGTTTCTTTGCATTTTTCTTCCAGTAATTGTTCATAATTTTCAACTTATGCTACTTTGGTATTGCTGTTGCAAAACGTTATCCACTTTTATTATTTTTCTGTGGGTTTCATCGTAATTCATGTACACCAAAATACTATTGTAGGATAATCACAAGAGACAAATTACCTTATATATTTTTGACAGCTAGAAATTTATTTTGTACCCTTTTGGGATTTTTAGAAAGTCCCTGAATAAAGATTTTTATTTATTAATCAAGAAGGCAAGATTTTTTTATATAACATCCTATTCCACATCATATTTTTGCCCAGCAATTAATTCCCAACAATACCTTTTAATTTGTATCAGCTTCACAATGCCCAGCCCATAAAATTTGTACACACCTTGGTTGGTTTTGGTATGTCTTTTCATTTTAACTTCAATCTTATATATGTAACCCAACCTCCAATGCATTTGCGCATAGCAGAATGAGGAGAGAACTGTCAATTCTTTTTCATTTACTTTGTTCATTTTTCACATATTGTATTAAATTCAAGGGGTTAAGAAAAAAAAAATTGGTTCTTCACTTTCATTCACTTAAAAGTATGTTCTACTATAGTGGTCCTAAACATCATTTAATTTATTTTCAATCTTCAAACATTCCATAACAACTCTTTTGATATGCTCTATTATGGGTATTAACTTTAACAATAAACTTAATTGATTTAAGATATACCCTACTAAATGTAAAAAAGCTTCATAGGGTCATAAATAAACGTGCTAAACGACCTGACAATAAACAAACATAAAATATACACAATTATGCGTATCCCAGGAATCCCTCAGATTAACCCGATATAGGGAAATAGGATTAAACAAAACAAAACCAAATCTAATAGAACTATAAAATATAGCTATTTGTAATAAAATAGCGAGGATAATGTTCCATGGGTCAACTATAAACTACAAAATAATCCAACAATTTTATGAATGGTTTTGAGTAGGGAAGGATGAGGGAAGCTTTGGTAATTATTGTGAGCCCCTCTTAAATAACTAGCTATGATTACATTCTTCTTATTTTCAATGGCGTTAATTTATTCGAATGCGTCAGGGATTTATGATTCCGGGCGTGTACTATCCGCTCTAACACAATACAATCTAGCACCCCCCCCAACATCTCATTTTCATTCTTTGATTTTCTAGCCACAGGAACATGTCGTGCGCTGGGTTTAGGTGACATTAACATTAGTGCCCATGGGAAAATGTGATCCATCTAGTCAGTCACTTATTATCATTCAAATTTTCCAAAAAAAAAAATAAGCCGAAAAAATGGGATCTGTTAAATATTCTGTCGTTAGTCCATATCAATAATTAAACTAGTCCTTTTCTCGCATATAATATTGCCATAATTCATGCTTTTAAACTTGGTTTCTATATTTTTGTATGTGTAACTCGTGGCATACACTATATATAATAATGATAAGGTATATTAATAACGAAAGATTATATGAAAATTCATTTCTTTAAATAAATTAATTTTTACTTTTTGGCGCCTCATGTTATATATGTAACTCGCCGCATAATACATAATTTGTGGAATTAGGATAAGTGAATTAACAGTGACTTGTGATTTTTCAACGCGTTGGTTTTAAGTCCGGCAGGACAGGGCGGTGCATCATAAAAACCCATTTTCGGTGCGAGGGAGAGCAAATCATAAAAACCCTTGAGTAGAAACAGCAGGTGGGAAAAAAAAGAAGACTTTTAAGCTTTCGACAGTGATGCTCATAAACAGCTACGGCCACTGCTCGTAGAATCATGCTGGGAGCTATACTCGGCGAAGCACGTACTAAGGTGTAAAAAAAAACATTTTTAAGTTTTAGACAACGATGGCCATAAACAGGAAACACTCTTTTTGACGCCTAAATAAAAAAAAAAAGTGCTTGAGAGTCGGGACAAAGTGCGTGCAGTTTTAGAACAGGAAGCAGATTGAGGACTGAGGAGAAAGAACAGAGGTTTGAGGGAACTCATATGAGCTACTGGACCAGCCTGGAGGACTTCTTTCGATAGAGATCCATTTCGAGACAATTGATATTAAAATTTAGGCAATAAATCAAATTTAATCATCTCCATCGTTTTGTTTTATTTAATTTAATTTTTTTTTCATCTAAATAAAACTATTGTCTTATCGCAAATGCTTTACCTTTATTCAATTTCAATGGCGAAATTCTTTTTATTTATCAACTCAGAATTTACCTTTGAAAAATAATTAATTGGGACAATAATCAAGTTGAATCAATATTAATCAATTTTGTTTTATTATAACTTTACGCCAACGCAATATGCTTGGAGTTTGAGGTAGATTAATCAAATGTAGAGATTAAACAAATAAGAGTTATCTAGAAAACGTTCATTAAATATATTATCTTATTTGTTTGATTATATCACAAGAGGTGAGGTCACCTGATAAGGTAGATGGATATATATATATATATATATATATATATATATATATATATATATATATATATACATATATATATAACTTATTCGCCATCGGGTAGAATGTGATAAAGAGAAGGAAAACGGGAACGTAAGACTAACTTCAGTTCTCGAAATAGACTGTCTTTATTTCTCTTTGTAATCCGACATATACGGGATCATGGGATGTTTACGTGCCCCCTGCCAACAGCGGACTGTGTACAATTGATAGAGTATCGTACCCCAATACTCTTAGCAGACAATACAATATAAAAGAAAAAAAAAAAAAAAAAAACTTCATACACAGGCTAAAAATAGTAAAACCTAAAACAAACAAAAGAAAAATACATTCGCTGTAAAAGATTTATGATCTGGTGTGAGGAGTGTATGGGGGTGAGGGCGTTACCCGAGATTCTCGCTGGGAGGA
Source organism: Acanthosoma haemorrhoidale (assembly GCA_930367205.1). Classification (NCBI taxonomy): domain Eukaryota; kingdom Metazoa; phylum Arthropoda; class Insecta; order Hemiptera; family Acanthosomatidae; genus Acanthosoma; species Acanthosoma haemorrhoidale. The sequence continues at coordinate 63,295,303 of OV884009.1, forward strand.
TGTCCCCGCTGGTATCTTCAGCTACTCTACATGCAGGTTCCTGCGCTGCCGCGGTTCGCGAACACTCTTTATGGTTACGATATTGTGTTACCACCCTAAAGGGGCCCTCGTAACGGATCAGCTGTTTACCCCGGTTCGATGCAAACTTGCGGTATACGGTGGTCCCTATTGTGACGCGACCTTCGATGGGTTTGACGCCCACGTTATCCCTCGCCACTCTCCTACGTTTTTCGGCCCTAATCCTCGCGTAGGTCTTCCCCCAGAGTTTCCCCAACTCCGCGCGGTTGTTGACGAGGAGTGTGGCCGTCTCGTCTCCCTCCCCCGTTCCTCTGGTGTCTCGGTGACGTCCCCACAGGCCAAAAATAATTTCGAACGCTGAGAACCCCGTAGCCGTTTGTATCGAGTGATTGTAAGCTATCACCGCTAGTGGCATAGCCTCAGCCGGCTCCAACCACTTTTCGGCATGATAGACGCGGAGATGATCCCCCAGGGTACTGTGGAGACGCTCAATTCCGCCCCTGCTCTTTGGGTGTCCCGGGGTGTTGACATGCCATTTGACATCCAGCAACTTCATCTGCTCTCTTATTTCGGCGTTGTCAAATTCCCTGCCACCATCTGATGCTATTCGATCGGGGACACCATAAAATTGAAACCACCTGCGCAGAGCTCCTAATACGGCCTCTGACGACGTTTCGCAGACGGGGTATGCCATGGCCACCTTACTGAATAGACAACGACGGTTACCCACTTGTGGCCATTCCAAGTAAAAGTGTCCGTTTGCAGGTCGGTCAGGAGTGTCTGTGCCGTGGGGGTCTCTCCTCTATCGGTGGGTGTCGATCGTACTCGCGATGACAGATCTCGCACGCTCCTATCGTCTCCTGGATGGTTTTGCGCATTCCCCGCCAGAAATACCTGCGCTTCAATGCCTGCGCTGTTTCCTGTTCCCCCCGATGATTCGTTTTCCCTACCCATTGTAACGGACGGTGATCCGTGTGGACTCGGAATCTTCTCCCGAATACATAGGGCCGAAAATGGTCAATTGCCCAGACGATCCCTAACAACTCCTGTTCTAGTGCGCTGTATCGGCTTTCTGCCTCCGTTAGGCGTCTACTGGCATACGCTACTGGTTGGTCTCCTTTGTCTCCCGCCTGCAATAGGACCGCTCCCAACGCGTATTCGCTAGCATCCGTCGTAATTGCGAACTTCTTATTAAAATCGGGAAATGCCAACACCGGATGTTCCTGCAAACGGCTCATGCACTTTCGGATGTTCGCCTATATATCGGGAGTGATGATCACCTTCCGTCCCTTTTTCAGGAGGTCATTGAGAGGGACTAGGTACGCCACCATTTCGGGGACAAATCTTCTATAGAAATTTAGCGTTCCTAGAAGGCGTCGGATTCCCTTGACATCGGACGGGACCGCCATCTTTTGGATGGCTGCTATCTCCCAGAATCTGGTCGCACTCCCTCCTTGGAGATTGTGTACAATACAGGGTATCCTCACTCCCACACACATCCTCTCCAGGGTCACATAATCCCAGTATCCAACAGGCACTGCACTCCGCACGCTACTCGAATAATTGGCAGACCGCTGTATGTACTGCTCACGCTATTACTTATTAGTGCGCGGTCGCCTCGCCTCTGCCACTGTTCTTAGATCTCTTGTTCGTTCCTCTCTTCAGCCGTCTGTCGTCGACCGCTTCTTTTAACACTGCTGCTCCCCCAGCCCGCTCCGCTTCCTGGTACCTCCCTCTCATTGTCGGTATCGGATATTTCAGAGGTTTTTGATGCCTCTGACTGCGGCCTCTCCCTCCTCCACACCCTCTGAGCGTTTACCTCCATTGGCTCTGGTCGATTTCCATTTCGTCGACGGCTCATGTAGGGCACCGCTTGGCTACGTGCCTGGTGCGTGGGCACTGTGCTGCCAAGTGTCCTATTTTCCCGCACTCTTAGCATTTTCTTTCTTCGCGTCTCCTGGGACGGCCTGCAATTGCTCGGTTCCTGTCTCCCACCGCCGTTGCCTCTCTTCCGCCGTACCCCGTCTCCTTTCTCCTCCAGGCGACCGCTGTGGTTTTGGGCCTTCTGTAAGATACCCTCTTCCAGCCCTCTTCTTCATAGCCTGTAACTTCCTCTTCTCTGGCACTAGTATCCACCATCTCCTGGGCACATTCTAGAAACGTGCGCTCTCTAGGAATTCCCTCTTTTCTTCCTGTTTCCTTTGCCAACTGCACTTTTAAAATCGTCGACAGGAACGCCATCCTTGCTTCAACCTCGGCCGCGCTCACGGACTCCCTTATCTTCTCGGTGATACTATTGTATCTCGCTAAGAGTGTTCCCGCATACTGGCCATTCGTCTGGTGGGGCTTCTTTATCTCCCGGAACATCTTGAAGATATCCTCTTCGGGTGTCCATCTTCACCCTCCGAACGCTTTCTTTAACCGTTCTTTTACGGTACTCCATGGGGTCTCTTCGTCCGCCTGAATCATATTGAGGTTGCTTCGCTTCACCCTACACACGAGCGCTGCTCTCAGCGACTCAGCGTCTCCTTCGGTGATAAGGTCTTCCCCTCGTTTTCCTTCTATTCGCGTCATCAGCCTGTCACCTCCCTTCAGGAAGTGTTTCAGTTCCCCGCTCTCTCCTGCAAATCTCTCCAGATCAGAGATCGATTTTCTCACATCTTGAGCCGTAAGTGCCTGAATTTTCATCCAGGCCATAGTATTGGCATGAGCGGCTGCCATAGTTGTTTGGGGGAGCTGTGGTATATCCGCTGCTGCGTTGAGCACCCCAGGTCTAAGTATTCCCTCCGGCATTCCCGTAAAATAAGAGAACAAAACGAGATAAAAAAAAACGAGAGACGAAATAAGAGAGAAAAAAAAACAATAGCTTCCCGGGTTTCGGCACCAGTTATTCGCCACCGGGTAGAATGTGATAAAGAGAAGGAAAACGGGAACGTAAGACTAACTTCAGTTCTCGAAATAGACTGTCTTTATTTCTCTTTGTAATCCGACAAATACGGGATCATGGGATGTTTACGTTATCGCATTAGTTTACAATATAGAGCTACCTCTGACTTTACCTTATATATACATACATATATGTATCTATGTATCTACATATATGTATATATATATCTTGATTTTATAGCCTGTTATTGATATAGCCTATCTGTATATATGTACCGTCAGTATTACTGTCTCTCGAAAATTCGTTTACAATAGAATGAACCAAGGATGGTGCCAGCCCAATATATGGATGGTCATACCGTCATTCTAAATTCGTTCATACAATCTTATAATTCATGCGTTTTGATAATTTATACCATGAATCGAATCTAGGAGAAAAACAATACCTGTTAATAGTATAAATGTTGTCTAAATATGTTTTAACCATAAAACTATATCAATATAGATGTAAAATACACTATTTATTTGAAGAATTACCAAATTTATTCATCTGAACAATTTATGTACGTTGTTAGTAGAAGCATCTTATTTTTTTGTTTTTTGATTAGCAACTAATAAAAAGACATACCGGATGAAAAATATAATTAGACTGTAAATTTAAAGGGGCTATGAAGAAAAAAAAAAAAATAATATATATATAATTAAAACGTAGGATTTGTATTTAAAATCGACCAAAAATCAGCGATAGAATCTTCACTTACAAAACTGTTCACATGGATAATTTAATAAGACTACCTTCAGTTTAAAGAGATAAACACATAAAGGGGACTGGTATTAAACGTTTGTTTACTAAAAGGTTTATAAACTTGTCCATGGATGGATTAATAAATTCCACTTTTATGACAGTGTAAACATTGAAAATATTTCATTGGTGTGAATGATTACGTGAATCACTGTATATTGTAATCGTTTTTTCGACTAAATTTGTAAAGCTCTTCTCTTTTTAAAACAATTGTTTTTTTAGACACTATGACATTTTTATTATTGTGGTGTTGGATATAAAAAAACAATGTTGAGGATAACCGTTCTTTCTTCTTAGAAAAACCGAGAAGCCTACAGCTCAAAAAAAAACCTACAAATACAACCAAAACAAGTCCTGATTGGATCTCAACCACAATACCACATAATTTTATAATATTTTTAAACATTCGGATTACTAGAATTTCAGGACTCCATCCATCTCCGATAATAGAGAAAACTGTATCCCAAACTCAAAACACAACTAGACAGCATGAAACCACTCTTTATGCTGTTCACAGTTTGGGTATCTATTTATGATTTCAAATAAAATGTTGTTTTTTCACAGTATTTATTTAGTTAATCCATCATGGCAGCCAATTATTAACATGTTACTATCATTTTTTTACATGGAAGAGCAAGCAATAAGTCCCTATCCACAGAATATTTACAATTCTTCATTCAGTCATCCGTTTATTGATAAAATAATTTTATCTGACTTTCTTGAAGAAAATGTTACTAATTGAAACAGAATAGCTCAATATGATCTTGCTTTGAATGGATCTGAAGTTCTTCGGAAAAAATCATCTACCCCTTCGGAATAATATAAATATTCGGAAATAAAAAATCTACTCAGAGTGAGAGAATTCGTGAATATACGGTAGACCGGCCGGCCTAAAATCGGAGAAATAAATATTCGATATATTCACTTTTTTTTTTTTTTGTGGCTTTATGGGTCTGGTAAACAGAAAAAAAATTGCGTAGGTTTGGACTGATACGAATAAATATGCATATCCGTGTCTGCCCGGACTCGGTTTTATTCAAATCTTGGCTTTTCAATTTTATTCAAATCTACCACAAAAGCATTTCTTGGTAAAATAAGGTCAAGTTAGTCACTTATGTCTTATGGTACGATGTAGCGACCGCTAACTACATAAGATAAATCACCCTATACTCTATTGTATATATATTGTAAACAAATGTAAATAACATTACCCAAATAAAAATCATTGTAAATATGTTAAACAATAAAACATGCTGCCAGGGCCAATTAGTTATATGAGCTGGGACACCAGCTGTCAGTAGCAGGTAATAAACCCAACCACAGGGAGACCCTTCCAGGCTCTGTCAGGGAACAAAGGAACCACACATCATTGGCTACTACAATAGCGATTCTTATTGACCACTGACAAGGCCAGCTGGATATTTAAGGTCGGTGGTTTGGGTTCTGTATATAATTCTCCTGACAACTATTGGCTCGTGGCTGCCCTGCTTGAAACTTTGAAACTGCTGCTACTTTATGAAAAACCTCTGCATCTATTTCTCTCCTCGCCTCGCTACGTTTTAGTTCGGCGTTTTCAGACTCCAGACCTTCCTAGTGGGAACCTCTGCCTTCGTCTCGCTAAATCTAGCACCTCCTTGGGAGAGACCTCTCCCTAGTGGACAACGGTTGCCGTGGCCCTGCAAACTTACCAAGCAGAGTTTCCCCGCGACAATTCAGTCCGCCTCTCTCCGGTTCACACTCGCCTTTGGGATCCGGACGGATTTCGCCTACCCTCAGATACCGAGTGTGAATTCGTGGTCATTCCAAGACCACACAAACTACCTACCTACCCTATACCTCTTCTCCTGAACATAGTGCACTGTCGAGGCACATACCTATCAAAAAATGGAGTCAGATAGTAAAGCCATCATGATTGTCCAGGTTGTAAACTCAAACAACCCTCACTTTATCACCATGACTAGGGTAACCAGGCACCCCCCTCGTGACGACCCGACATACGCTATGATTTCAGAAGAAAATAATAATCACAATTTGACTAAACTAGTCGATTCAAAAACGTGTGGCCTTTATTATTTAACAGAATAAATATTTATTAATTTTTACCAACTTTATTTTTGTGTTAAAATTACAATAAAAACAAAGTGTCAGGAAGTCACCCGCGCTGTCTTCTTGTCTTCTGTTTTTAGACTTGGCGCATTGAATATTAGGATAAGATTTTTTTTTTTTAGTTAAAAATTGGAAATGAACTGATTTTATTTTAAATTTTTATGCCAATTTAATTTTTGGAGGGCATAGTCGAGATCGTGTAGGTTTGTGAGTTCAAGGATGGAGATGTTAGGGATTGCTAATTTGAACCTCTATTTCCTGTAACGGAGGAGCCGTGACCCAGTTAATGTTAATATCAGTGGCCGGCTGTTGTGACACTAACAATAACTGTCTAATGTATTCCTGTGACGTAATAGTACTTCCGAAGCTACCCCCTCTCCGCCGACACTGACAAGCTGTATCTCTAATGGCTCAATCATTTCCGGCCCCGGAGCGCGTTTCGCTGTTCTAGCAGCCATGCTGTTATCTATTCGATTAAGCAATAAACATCATCAATAAAAAAACTCGAGCCTATAACAGCTATATAATAGAATATAGAGTGTTCTATAACAGCGATTGTGAAAATGCTTCATTCAATCTGGAATCTTAAAGGCATATTCACAAAAACTTTGAAATAATAGTTGAAAGGCAGTATGAAATAAGAAAACAATTAACAATGAAAGAAGTCACCTTTGCTAAATGTCCTAATTTATGAATTACGTCATAGAGGTCTTTATTTTCAACCTACGAGGGTCATCTGTGGATATTACACATATACACGGTCATTTTATTGTTTTCGATTTTACAATAGAGATTTTATTATTAGTTTACAGCACTTGGAAAGAGATTTACTAGCGTTTTGTGGGGCTTTATGGAATTAAAAACAGAAACTATAAGTCATAAAGATCTAAGTCACACTAGTGGTCTTGTTCAAGTAAGCATCATTCAAAATCAACATCATTCCTATGGAGGGATTCAGACTAGGTCTATCGTTTAAGTCATGATAAGGTCAGGCCAAGTCTTGATCATTCTGCAGGTGGTTACTCAAGTGGAATTTGACCGATACCGTCTAGTGAAAATCGAGCCATGGGTCCGTGGCATTCCGATCTTCACGAATCAACCCGATTTTAATCAAACTAGGTTGAAAACGCTATCTTCCCACTTGGATGATAAACGGGTGTGTTTGTGGGCGACATGCTAGTGGTGAATAGTCTGGATTTGACTTATAGTCCTATAGACCTATGGTCACACATAGCAATCCTTTACCGTGAGTTGTCGAATTTCAGAACTAACCGTGATTACAAGAAAGCAGAAATCCCCCCACTCCTCCCTTCTCATAAATTAATTGTGCTGCTGCCTTAGACTGACTAAATATGGCAACAAGGATTGCAATGAACAAAGTGGCAACACCAATTACTGTTACAAGTGTAAACCTACATCTCCTAAAGAAAGGGGCCACTGTTTTTTTCTGATTAGTTTAATCTCTCATAATGACTGTGTAGAAAAAAAAAGAGCAGCTAGAGGTGGTGGGACCCGAGAAAGGGCAGGATGATGACAGAACAAGGCAAGGGTACAGCGATTAAAAAGGCTTGCAGTTGACACCCACACTAAACAACCATATACACTATGAATGAAAATTTTCATTTTTAAACAATTTTTTTGTTTTTAACTATAATTTTATTTTGTTTAACAGTTCTCTGTAAATATAATTTAGTATCAAGCATGACTTTTATTTTGTTTTTTTTATTCTGAGAAGCTTAGCTAACTAATGATCATCATAACCCAATTTCCAGCAAAATATATCGTCCACTTACCAGTTATTTATTCATAACTTTGTGATCCAACCCCTTGATAACTTACAGCTTCAACCGCATGACTTGACAGTGACTGGTAATGTGAATTCGCGTTTAAAGAATTTATGCCATTTGAGGATTTTTTGCTATTGTTTCTATTTCGTCTAGGCTTTATGATTTCCATCAGTGAGCCAAGCGTTTCAAATTATGGACAGGTAGATATATCGACTATGACTTTTCCTTCTAGGATCGGTGGGTTATCCGCGATTGACACACTGTTCACTTGTGCTGGATCAAATACACCACTCGTGGGTCATGTGCAGCTGGAAATACAACTTTCAAAAGCAACTAAATGAGGAAGAAGATGGTCTTGTTATGCATTCCAGTGGACGAGATGTGCCCGGCCACGGTGGACCCACTACGCCATTTCCCCGTTTTACTGTTCTCTCTAGACCTCAATGACCAAATAATTTATAGTTCGAATCGATATGGTGGAGGTAGGGTTCACCATAAAGGGTCAAACGAAACAGAACTTTTTGAAAGCAGCCACGTGTCCTTTGGGTATACGGTTGACCAGAATTTAAGGGTTGTAATATTTTCTCTTGATCTAGCTATCAGCACGCCTGTCAGCCAGAAAGAGCATTTGTTTGCTTGTTTTAGTTTTTCAAATTTTCACTGACTGAAAATTTGTAACATAGATTATTAAATGAATCTTTCTACCTTTCTGGACTTTGCTGGTAGGTCTTTTGTGGTTCATGGTAATAATATAATGTGTCACTTCAAAATTTGCTTGGTACAAATACTCCTCTACTTCGTTGTTTTTACAACCAGTCACTCGTATCTGTGTAATAATTAAATTATCCTTTAGTACTGTTATATATGAGCGTAAAAAATATGGTAGAAATACCAAAATGTCTTACCTTGCAGATTTAATAAAATATGTTTCAGGTATCAAATTAATGGGTTTAGCATATGTCAGCCGAAGGAGAGGAATAAGGTTCTCATGTGACCGAAAGTTTGCACGTCACTTTTAATTGAAAGCTAAAATTTTGTAACTTATATTTTTTTAACAGAATCTTATTTCTTGAATTTTTTTTCCCTTCATATCCCGTTATTATAAATTATGGAAATCAGTATAAACTACATAAATGAATCTATTTACAATAGATCATTATATGTCCTGTAGCTTGGCTACATTCTATACAATTTTTAGTAATTTTACATTGCGATTTGTGATTGTTACAAAACTATAATATACATTATATATTCATTGTCTGAACATGTTTAAAAGTGATGGGGCTCACCTTATGAATCATAGACTTGAAACTAACTTACATCTAACAACAAAATCTAATTTTCCCCGACAGTCTGTTGCTGAATGGTGGTGGGATCATAGCGTTAAACACAGGGTTTGTTAGGTTCTGCAACAAGCCAAAAAACGTTATGTGTCTCCGGTGGATGAACTCACCCATCGACGGTACACCAACCGACAGGTGAAGGTCGGCGTTCTTTAACCTCTCGAAAGAGTTATGTCTCACCACTTTTCTCATGATCCCATTCTGAAATTGCTGGAGTCTTAGCTGTATGTTCAATATTTCTTGATTTTTTTTTTCTTTCATAGCCCCTTTACATTTACAGATAATTATATATAATTATAGATCCTCAGGCGAATCTATTTACAAATTATTTTTGTATTTCCTGTAGCATCGCTACATTATGTACAGGTTTTGTTGTTTTATAAAAATTATATAATGAATAAAGAAGTATAATGATACACATTATACGTGACTGGACTAAACCGACTAATAAAGGTGATAGGGCTCACTCTTTTGATCTAACTTAAAACTAACTTACATACTAATTCTTAACCTAATTTTTCCCCGACAGTCTGTTGCTATCGATGCGGGAGGGGTGGTGGGGCCATAGTGTTAAACACTGGGTTGGTTAGGTGCTGCAACGAGTCAAAAAACTCCGGCGGATAAACTTATCTACCGACGGCACACCAAGCAACAGGATTTCTTACCCTGGGCGCTGGGTATGTGTTTGTTTGATTAGACCATCCCTTACTTATTTGAAAGTAGAGCCTCTCCACGTGCTTGGCAAATTATATCTTTGGCAACTTTTACATTAAATATTGGAGTAATAAAGGGTAGGCGAATATACAGTCAATTAGAGACCACCCAGGAAGTGACTGTTAAATTTAAATTGACTACCTGACTATCTGGTGGGTGGAACCAGCCCTTCAAAGGCCCAAAGTGATCGGGGCTAACCTTTGTACTCATGTGAATTTGATTGATAAAACACATGAACTGTTAAGGGACCAATTACATTTACCATCCAGACAGGTGCTTGTTAGTTGCGGAACTCTTTATTGTATTATGTAGCACCATACTTTTATTCTTTGCATTCACGTTCTATAAAATATTTACTCTATTTAATGGGTGGTAAATTGCTTTTCAGGGTTTAATTTTTTTTCTTTTTTGAATCTTCAACAATTTTTATTAAGATAAAATTACAATCTGCCTTTTATTAGGCAATAAGTAATTGAGACAAATGCTATCATTCATACCATATTTACAATTCATCATTCACTCGCTCATTCATACAATATTTACAAACAGCTCAGAGGCCCCCCAAGTCCACAAGGTTGTCACCTCCCACGCATGCGAAGGAAGAAGCGGAGTCTTGGGAAGTCCCCCATGCTCCTACGTCAGCCGCGTCACTGGATAAGAGCCAGCGGAGGCTGACCAAGAGCGCAAGAGCCACATACGCTCAGGACATGATTAGAGAAACTGGCCATTGCCAGGAGACCCACTATCACTTAATTAGAGCAGGTCACGAGGCCACTGCCGTTTTAGTCTCCGAGGAGGATTGGTGCAGTGCAATGACTGTGCTAGGGAATTAGGGTGGTTGGATAGGATACTATGGAAATTTATGAACTTGGAAGGGATGAGTTCAAGAATATAGGGTATATTCAGATCATTGTGAACGGTTTTGTTGCTGACGTAATAAGGGGCATTTACTATTGTTCTCAGGACTTTTGATTGAAAGGATTGGATGCGCTTGATAATGAAATAATGAGTGGACCAAGAATAACTTTTGAAAAAAAGAAAATGTATAATCCTATTGAATGTACAAAAATTTATCAGAAGTACAAATACAATAACGCAGGCACTACAATACAGTGTGAGGCAGATCCATCCAAGTGACTCAAAGATAACTTTGAAACTAATGGAACTGTTCAGGATGCTCATAGACAACGTTTCAAAAGAACAAGAACGAGCTTCACCAGCCTAGAAAGAATACTGAAAAGTCATCACAAAATATCCTAAATCTCTAAGACAAACATGACATAATAGTGGTTGGAGGAACAAATATAGATTTTTTGTAGATTCCTTGGGGATTTAAATATTAATCATACGTGAATAAATCTTAAGTTATAATCATTCAAACTGTGTGTAGGTTTTTTTTGGGTCGCCTTGTATTTTTATTTTATTGTTGGCTATACATATGTATAGTGACTTACAAATTCGCTACACCAATGAATTATTTAAAAAGTTTAAACTGTCAAAAAAGTAGTATTTATTAATCCATTCAAACAACAGTACGGACAAGTTTGCCAACCTTTTGGTGAACAAAATTTTAATTGTAGTCCTCTTTATGAGTTTATCTCTTTAAACTGAAGGTAGTTTTATTAAATTATCCATGTAAACAGTTTTGCGAGTGAAGATTCTATTGGTGATTTTCAATCAGTTTGGTCCACAAATCCTACATTTTTCATCAGGTCTTTTTATTAGTGGCAAATAATAAGAAAAAAGATGCTTCTACTTACAACATAAATTGTTCAGATGAATAAATTTGATAATTCTTCAAATAAATAATGTATAGATCTAAATTAATATAGTTTTACAAACATTAAAACATATTCAGACAATATTTATACTATTAAACAGGTATTATTTTTCTTCTAGACCCAGTTAATGATATAAATTATCAAACCGCATAAATTAGAAGATGATATAAATGAATTTAGAATGATGGTATACTCATCCATATATTGGACTGGCACCATATTTGTTTCTTTCAATTGTATATTTAGTTAGTTTGTTATTTTATATATCTTTATTTAAAGGTTTTCATATAGTGTTGTATTGTATTTCACAGGCTTCTTCATGTTTTTATTTTAATGTCGGTCCATCTATGAGTCTAATTACTAAGTGGAGTTCAGCAATATTTTATTTTATCTTATTATTTTTTTTCTCCTGTACAGATTTGAAATTTATTTTACTCGGTAATTTTTCTTTATAATGTAATAGTTGTAGCTGTACTTCATTGTTATTCATAGCGGACTTTACCCTGGTATAATTTTTTTTCTATCCTTTTTTACACAATGGTTAGTTGATAATTACTTTTAAAATAATTATTTTCAATAGATTTATTGAAAGGATGAGTAAAAAAAAGCTACATCTTGCCCCTGAATAATTATTGTCCAATCAATGTGGTCCGCTATTAAAAAATCAGCATTTTTATTGCTCCATATGTTTCTCATTTTTTTTTTTTTGATCGGGAAATGAATTATCGTTTGTATTCAACCGTTGATAAATATAGTAGGTATACCAAATGGGGACCACGATTGAGACGTGACGTCATGAGCAACGAGGGAAGCAGTGACCAGAAAATTCGTTCTTTGAGAATCCATTTTTAGTGATTCATTTTTCAAAATTCATTTCATTTTGTCGAGGGCACATTTTTAATTAAGTCTAGCTGGTATAATTACAGCTTGGTTCATTACTGTCCATCGCACCAGAACACAACTTTTAATATCTTTTTCTTAGTTGATTTATTTTAATGATGACTAATCATTTAATTGAATGTCTTCATGGACGTTCCAAACAGAGGAAAAAGAAAATTGTGGCGATTCTTTCTCAATGATAAATGATTCACAAAATTATATTTTTCATTTGTTACTGACTAACTAAATTCATTGGTTTAAGTGATGTTCCATAAATTATAAACTAAATTTTATTTTTTTAAATGTATGTAAACAAAGTAAAGAAATTATGTAAGCAATATGAGTGCATATCCAATACGCCGTATAAGTTTCTTGTTTTCGTATTGAATAAGTATCCATTAAGAATTGATCAGTATGGGTTTATATAAGCAAATCATAAAGTGAAAATACATTTTTGTTTTTTGTGCGACTGACACAAAAATAACTATTACATTAAAAAGAAAAATGAAGAACTGTAAAACTCTATAAAAAAAAATAGAATATTGTTTGACCGCATTCAGTAAATAAAGTTTATAAAAATACAATACAACATTGAATGAAAACCTTTAAATTAATACATACAAACTAAATATACAGTGGTAAAAACCAAGGAAGATGGATGACAAATATCTATTTAAACATTGAGGTCGTTGCAAATATCACAAGCTGGTGTATAATCAAATTGAATAAACGAGCGAAAGTTATTGAGGATAACAGGGGTAGCCACAATAAAAAATAAATAAAATCGATTGTCAGAAATATAAGCGGTAAATTGGACTGGTGATGCCATCATTGGGGGAGAACGGTTCCAAAGAGACAGAGACAACACAAAAATAAAGAAGGGCAAAGGAGCCTAGACCCTGGGGCGTGTTTGGAAATGAAGTTCAATCTAAGTTTCAAGGAGACAGTATGATGTTCTTGAGAAACAACTAACCTTGTTTTGTAGCAATCGGGACTTGCCCATGGAAAGGAATCCAAGAAAACGTTGAACGAAAACTAGAACAACTTTTACAGAGCTTTCCACATAGATGATAAAATATACAATCTCTACGCAAATAGGATTTAAGTCATTTTCGATATACCGTCGGCTCTTGATAATTCGAACCTCGATAATTAGAACTCTGCTGGTGTCTTTGGTGAAAAAACAAATTCTGTGTTTTTTACACTCGTTAAAGCCTTGTTCCCATGGCGTGTGGTGACACGAACCTTGAGGTGCTAGAGGTTTGGACTTGTAGTTGGTCGAGTTCTGACCACAAAACGTTCTCACGGCGCGTGGTTTGGAAAATCTCACATGGTCCCCTTTTCGTTAACATGTCATTGCCGGACGCCCTCCTTCAGTCATGTTTGTTTGGTTGTTGTACATGAATGAAGTTTATGAACCATGACGAGAAGTACCGTGTGCCGCAGCGGCTTATGTACTGTTGAGTGAGTTTTTGAAAAGCAAAACGGTGAAACTTTTGGGCGTTAGTTGGCGGTTTCATTGAATAAAAGTCGGAGGAAGTCATTAGATGTCATTTCTTCTTTTTAATTCCTTTCAAAGAACACTCCATTAATATTATTTTTAATGCATTTCTGGGCATCATACACCTGGTTCCTATCTTTATCTCCTTGACGTTGTGGATTTTATATAATAGGTTCTCCTTCATACAAATTCAAAAGATCCATTATAACTTCATTATTCCACTACTGCACTACTTGAAAATTACTTCCACAAAGTCAAACAAGTCGTGTTTACGGGTCCACGAGCAATACTGGCTTGCCATCTGCCGGATGCATTTGTCACGCACGGGTGGACCCATTTACTGACATTTTACTAGAAAGGACGAATAGCCCCGAATCACTTAGAACTTTAGACAAGGCTTGCCAAGCCAAGGCTTAATACGAAGCCGTTTTCGTAATGGGGGGCATAAAAAAGGTGAGCCCTATTACCTTTAGTAAATTCAGTCCATTCATGTATAATGCACATCATTATACTTTGTACATTGCAGAGCATTATCATTTTATATATTAGGCAAGCTACAGAAAATGCGATGAAGAAATTGTAAATAGATTCGCTTCAGAATTTATATTTTGCACTATGTATCTGTGTAAATTTTAAGAAGGGGATATGGAAAAAAAAAGTGGTTGGTAGAGGGCATTCTATAATTCAATAGTGAGCCGCTTTTCTTTTTTATATTTCAATAATTTTCACGTAATGTTTACTCTAAATTTACGAGTTCTGTTCACATCCTCTATACGCAGTTTGTTAAGAATTCACTCAGTTTGTTTATTATTTAAATTGGCCAGAATGAGTGCAGACAAAAAGTACGCTTTAATTACCTGTTTCTTTTTCATTTTTTTAACATTGGTGCATTGTGTATATTTAAAAAATGTAAAGGCTTAATAATTCGATTTCTTTTCTTTTGCTTTAGTAACTAGAACTTCTCGACAAATCAAATTATCAACATTACAAAATGTTTCTGTGGTCCCTTAGGTTATGAGCTATTGTGACAGACCGTATTTGGAGGATAATGAGGAATCGAAACAATGATCAGGAAGAAGATGTTTGTAAATTTAATTTCGTTTTCGATCCGTTAAATATTTGACATCTCGTAGGGTTTAGCAGCAACTAGCCCAATTCAATATTTAGCTGTTCAATATTGAATGAATATGTTTGGATATTATGATAGATCCATGGCCTAAAATGTCTTCAATAGATTTTGGTGGGACGATCCATCATGCACCAGGGGCCAGGCGTAATATTAAACTTTTTTCATAAGCTATTGCAAACTTAGATCTTTGTTCGACACATACTTCTACTTATGACATGATGACAGCCATGGAAAGAATGTTTTACATAATGATATTTATTCATAGACATTTTGATTACAAACACCCTTTATAGAAGGTAACTATTTAATCGTTTGTTATGTTTTTGCATACATAATAGGAAATTATTTAAATTATTAGCTGATGATGGCACATCTTCCTCATATAAATTATTTTTTGTAGGCTACTGAACTCTCAGATATTTCTCAAATATTCTTTCATCACGTAATGCAATCAAATGTTTTTCTGTGGCTGAGTAAGCCAAGGTACTGGTGAAATTCAACATCAATGCTCTTTTGATTCGCAAGACCCCTCTGCTATACAGACAGGAATAAATAAATTTTATTAGCGGAAGAAAAAAAACAAAACATATGAGGTACAATCCTTTCAACTGCCTGGGTGTGCTCAAAGCAAACCTAATTTGTTTGCATTGTTTGGATTTAGCCGGAACACTTCAAAAAGAGATTCACATAAAACTGGAAGAAATTTTGAAATAGTGTAACCAGATTAGTAAACATTATGCTAATCAGCGCTGAGAATAAATAAACCGTCATATTTAACATATAGAAAATTATAATGTTTTATTTAAACAATTTTTTTTTTACGAGTTCAATTACTACTGAATGTCCAATTTAATGATACACAAGATTTACACTGTTTAGCATCAATATTTCAATTGCTCCATAATTGAATTTTAAGGGTGAACAATTTTTACTGAGACTCCCTACTTATTATTTAAGTAACATTTATACATATTTTTTATAGACACACATATATATTATGTATTCATATATAGTCCTTTGAGGGCCTTTATGGTATATATATGTTATGGCTAGTGGCAAGACAATGATAAGCCTAATACCAGAGGGCCTAGTGTAAACAAAGCCTGTGTATAGATAGAGGATGAGAAGATAATAAAGCAAGTTAACAATCGTACATGTGTGTAATATTACCATCCTTATTCTCTCTTTTTTGATCGTCTACAGCCGGGAGACGATAACTGGTGCCGAAACCTGGGAGCTAACGAGTGTTCGGATAAAACGACACGTGAGGCAACTAATTTTTTTTCGCTTTTGCTTTCCTTTCTGCTTCTTACTCTCTTTTCGTTTTTTTTTTCTTTCTTCATCCTGTAATCAGGAAAAATGGTAGAGTTTAGGGCCAGCAGCCTTCGAAGTGCCGCCTCCGTTACCAAGCGAAACGTTCCCGTAAGTTCATGCAAATTCGCGAGCAGCGACGTCGCAGGACCTGAGAAGGACGATATTTGACCTGGAGAAATTCTCTGGAGAGCTGGGTGAGTTAAATCACTTCATTCAAGGTGGTGATAGAACTATGGAGAGAGTAGAAGCGAAGAAAAACGAAGGCCTGCTAGACCCAGGGAATGCGAAATCAATAAAAGCAGACCTGGTGTGTCCTATAAAAAGAAACGTCTTGAAGCTGATACAGGCGGATGAGGCAAATCCATGGACCGTGGTGAAGGAACTATTGAAGAAGGCTTATGGAGGAGGCCGATGGACACCGGAAGAGGATACCTTTCAAATGTTTCGGGAAACGCGACATCCGGGTTAAACGAAAGGCCAATACGCCGGGGAACTGTTGGTAGGGTTCAACAATATTACCCAAAAGATGAGAGAAACGATAAACCTGGCGGAAGTAGAAGCCAGCGGAGAGGTATCGGCTGGAACCTATGGAAAAAAATGCACAGGTGGTGTGGGGGAGAAACAGGACCCCCTCCGAATCATTGAACACATCAGGAGCCTCAGAGATGGAGGAAGAAGAGGATGAACCCGGGACCAGCAGGGACCACAGAAGGGGCAGGTGGCAGAGCGGGGATGTGGGAGGAAAAAGGCAAGCGGCGGCCCGAGGAGCGGGTGGGCAGAGGGGTGACCGCACGTTAACAAATTATAGTGTGAGTGAAAATTACGGCGGTATACCCATTATCCGAGTGGTGAGAGGGGTGAGGTGTCTAGTTGACATAGGGAGCTCCTGAACTATTCTCAGCATAACGGCTGCAAGAAAATTATGCGCCGATGGGGGGACGTCGCAGATCCAACCATGCGAGTGTAAACTAGTCACCCTCACCAGGAATTATGAACGATATGATCTGTCGAGACCTGAAGGATGCGTCCACGGCAGGAGCGACGCACGACCTTTACGTGGGCAATGCGACTATTTGGATCCGTTTGATTGGATCCTTTGAGATCCGTTGGCATCTCAACAGTGGGGAGTTGACACCCGAAGAGTCGGGGAGATATAGAAGGGCTACGTAGTACGCTCAGTGACCACCTGCGTATCTACCACGGGACAAAAGGGTTAGAATCGGGAGTAGCGATGGAGAAGGCCGTCATCGCTTACAACCACTCGCTACATTCCGCCACGGGGTTCTCCCCGGTCGAGACGCTGTTCGGACGCAGAGGATATTGAAGAGATGACAGGTGCACAGTCGTAGATGACGACATCACAGCGTGCGTCGTCAATAATCGTATCTGGGGAAGCATTAGTCGACCGTACGGAGCAAACTTGAAGAGAAGAAACGAAGGAAGGACTTCCCTGATAAAACAAAGGACTGTGCATTTGGAGCAGCTGAAGTTTCTAGAAGAGTGTCCCGGCGTGGCAATCTAATTCCGGTCTGACCTTTGGACTGAAGGGTCTAAAATTCCAATACACCTAAACGGCGTATCACGCACTCAAGTCGACTATCGGTTGTGCTTGTCGGGTATTTTTAGTGTTGTATTTATATGTTTATTTTGAAGGTAGTGTCGTTTTTTTTCTCTCTTTGTGTGCGTATTATGATTCTTTTGTGAATGGAAGAACGTTTTTGTTTTGCTTGTCTTTTATAGTATCAGTTTCCAAATTTCATTTCTCTTGTAAAAAAAAATTTAATTTTAATTTTTAATTATTATGTATGTATAAGTTTACGGGGAATGTCCATAAACTTGTGGGGGTGTGTTATATATATTAATTAGTAATACCAGGGCCTAATGTAAACAAAGCCTGTGTATAGATAGAGGATGAGAAGATAAGAATCGTACCTGTGTATATATATATATATATATATCTTATTTTCATGTTAAGTAGACTAATGCTTACAGAAATTATCTGGTACTGGTAAAATGTACCTCTACTGACGAAAAAGATGAGCAACTCCTAATTTATAAAAAGTTTAAATTAACTTTATCGTTTTTCATACAATAGCATTATTTCTCTAACCAAATTTTGCACCAATATTTGCTAGTAGTGTAATTTCTTACTCTTACAACTTCAGTTGTAAAACAGCAATTACTTCTGGAAGGACCTCGTCGAACTTCCTCTCAGGAATCTTACGAAGCTATAGAATTGTCCAAAGTTATTGTTTAAAAGATGACCAGACGTGACAACAATGCTACGTCATTATGGGCTTAGGGCATTTGAACGGTGCAATTCCAACAAGTATTCAAGCCTTACTGTGGCCGGCATTCCCAGGCCAAGCTAACCCTCAGCTGGAATGCACTCAAGTTGTTTCTTCAGCTGAATAGGGTTAATTCCAGTTCCTTGCAGCCCGCGCTGGATGGTACTTCGTGGATCTCTATACTACCTTTATAATGTGATGTGAACGAAAAAAGAAACGTTTCATGAAACAGATTAGTAAGAAGAAATGTGATTTAACGATTCCCACCCTTACCGTATCATCATTTATAATTAGTTTCAACAGAGAAAAGACATTCATGTACAATTGTATTATATTAAAAGTATTTAGAAAGTACCGCGAAATTAATAATATTTTTCTTATTTACCTGTAAAGAGGAAGGACCTACAACGTACTCCAATCTCATGAAAAAATATTAAATACAGCACCAACCTGAAAAAAAAAAAAATCATTGAACAGTCTATAATGCATACTCTTTTACTCTTTTATTACATGATTTACGACTAATAAACAACTTTCATAGCCTTAATAGAACCTTCTCTCGTTTGTATGCCGCGGTCATAAAAATGATACAATCTTTCTAAAATTTTATGAATACAAAAATAATTCGTAAATAGATTCGCCTGAGGATCTATAATTATATATAATTATCTGTAAATTTAAAGGAGCTAAGAAAAAAAACAAAAATCTTTTATATTCCTAACACTACGTATTAAACTTATTATACTTTGATTATAATACAAGGCAAGTATAAGAGTGAAACAATTAACAAATAGGCCATCCCGTTTTTGTAACTTTCGAGATTCCTCCAGCAAATGATCTGAGGTTAATAGAAAATTACATTAACGATCAAAGGAATTTTAAAATAATTAAATTTGTATCTGACAATAAAATTCACTAGATAGACCGATAGCTATTTTTAGTTATTATTTTATCGCATCTCCGAAATTTAGTAATTGATAATAATAAATATAATTGAAGATTTTTGATGATTACTCATTCCATATACAGACGTTGGCTAATTTTTGAAACCACACCACTGCCATTAAGGGGTCGTTAGTTATATACAGAAACGTTGAGGTTATGGCACATATACATTTTTATTTTTTTTATTTTTAAGCCTATTCGCTAATAGATGTATATATATATATATAAATAATAATAATATATAAGAAATAAGAAAAATTTAATCAATGATTTTTTTCTAATTCATTTTATGTCCTTCACTTATGGCATCTGCGTATTCTCACTTGTTTACTAAAAATCTCTTAGTCGGTTAAAATATTTAATATATATATATATGGGTTTAGTTATTAAAACAATCAAAAAATATATAGAATGTAACATTATTTCCAGTTAAACCTAAAAACGACGTCCTCATTAATTATACTTAAAGTTGTATTCAATAAATACTTTATGATATGAATAGAAGCAAATATATGCTGTCATTTTGCTATTTTTTATTTCAGCTTTTGAATTAGAATTTTTTTTAATTTTTACTGCTTACATGTTTTTACAAACTAAATTATACTTTTTGAAATAAATGAAAAATAAATACAGGAAGTGGAAAATGAAGAAACAATATCGAGAGATACTTACTGGACTCCGTGAGAGTCTCTTGAATATTCATATTATGATAGTGAAATAATGGAAATATGAACTATTTAATATTTAAGTCTCTTCAAATCGAGTTTTCCAAAAAGAAAAAAAACTAAATAACTAAAATATTTAACAAAAAAGTCTTATTGAAATAGGCTGTGACTAAATTAACTATGGTATGATGATCCCTGTAATGTATAAAAGTTTATATACTACATATATATATTTAAATATACTGTTTTCATCAACAGAATAAATGATAATAATTAGTATGCAATTTAACCAAAATGCGTTGGGTGGTGACCCCATCGGCCCCACTCGACGTCGACATTTTTAAGCTTAATCAGTGAAAAAACAAAACTCGTGCACCGTAAATTTGGAATAGGCTATGGCCACATAAAGATATGTCACCTTGTGGTAAAAGTGAAGGTCTAGCGATACTTTTCATAGAAAAATTAAGAGATAATATCAATTTCGGCAATGTCATTCAAGGATTTTCCGATATGAAAAAAATTATTCAAATATAAAAAAGCATGACAAAATAAATATATAAATATATATATTGTATGTTATGTGTAAATTCTGTTAAAAGAAATGGTTTTATTTATTTATTGAATTCAGTAATAGTTAATAACCACTCTTGATTTTGACTGACATAGAAAAGACGACAAACTGGGGACCTTCCCAGGTGGCAAAAGCGCAAGGTACTTACTTGGTAAGATCAGAACATGAGTCTCTTGACAACGCTTAAAATTAAGCAAGAAGCAGGTTTATTATTATATGAAACGTGACCGAATTTTACACGTTTAGTTTTTTGAATACTTTATCTTTTAGATTTTAAAATATATTAAATGCTGTAGAACCTAAATAAATTATCCCATGGTGGTATAGAATGGTCAAGTCATTACCTATGAATCTATTAGATTAGATAATGATGGAATGCGATTGCAATTATAAATTCATTTTAGCACTTCGAAGCTATGTTTCGAGACTGTTACATTTAATGTTTAGAAGTACGGGCCCCGGTTGTAACAAATAGGGTGGAACAAAATAAGACTGCCTAAACGCCCAAAAGAAAATAAACAAATTACCGGACCGTAAAAACGGAATCAGAAAATGAGATTAGAGGTAAGGAGTAGAACCATTAGACCTCTGTCTCTTACTTTCATCTTCACAGACAGATAAACGACAAATACTCCCGCACCTGTTTGAAAGTATAGCCTCTCCCTTCGAGCTTATGATCAAACTGTAAATAGTGATAGAAATCCTAGCTAACAACAGCTCACTTTTTTCTTTCAGATCGATAAAACAAACAGTGTGTTCGTTAGCAGGTGGACCTGAGGGGTGAAATGGGGTGGGGGGTAGTTATTTGCCCTAAGTTATTTATGCCCTGTAAAGGGAAACAGCTTTGGCAATCCGTACTGTGGTGCCTCATGGTATATGTTTAATTAGCATTTGATCGAGTCATAACTTAACCATCACAGTGGATCGTTGAGTGTTTCGCTCAGAGGATTGGCCTGCTAATCCAAATTGGAGGCGCGGCAGATGCATTTCGGACCTAGACCACTTTAAATCGAAACTTGCTGGGCTTCAAATAAAATATCCCAAACAGTGTTATGACTTACTGCTCGAGAATAGTTGAAGTCTAGTCTTCAAGGAGTAGATTGAAGGTTCATAAATTAATAGATTTATAGATTAATTTTTCTATTATTTTATTTTATTTTTTTAGTCATAGAATTACTATCTGACTTATTGGGAAATAAGTAATTGAGATAAATGTTCTCATTCATACCATATTTACAATTTTCATTCACTCGCTCATTCATACAGTATTTAACAGCCCAGAGACCTCTCAAATCCGCAGGTTGTCAACTGGCCGTTGCCAGGACTCCCACTGTTTTTTTTTGAACAGCTATTTTGATTTATGAACTTTGTTTTATTGAAAATTAATATCTGCCATATATGACATAAAACCTACTTATTTATAATATACTTATTATGAAGATATGCATAATATCTTTCTCAAGCGTTTATTAACCAATATTTTGTTGCTACCTTTCCGATCCACAAGCTTAAAAAAACTGATTATCTTAAGATATATATATATAGTTAAATATCTTCAAAGCACACAAGACTTTTTAAAAAGATTTATTTTGAATAACAAACATAAATGACATGGTAATATACAGATCTAATCTAGCATAGTGACGGGCTAATGAGATACAATAGACTGACCTCCTTCTCTGATTCTCACGGGTTTAAATAAGAGTCAGCAAAGGGGTGATTCATAGTTCTTAGAATGCTAGCACGGGTGCACTATAACTCCCCGCAGCCTTAAGTTTTGAACTCTGGTCAAAACAAACATTTAATTTTTACATTTTAAAAACTTGATTTATACAATTTACTTAAAATTACTTTATGATCATCAATAGTAATAGGTGTTGTTGAAACCTTTACATTATTTAAAGGTAAATTTGAATTTTGGATCTTTTTACAATTTCTTTTATAAATAAAAATGTTAATTAGTACAATGATTAGAATAATACATAATACAAAAGAATAATGATAAATATTAGTGTTGTCTACAAAGGACAATATTTCTAATTCTGGTATAGTATAATTATTTGTTTCTAACATAGTTGTATTTAATATTACATTTTCATAAAATGGTTGTAAAATAGTGTTAAAATCATGAGTATAAATTTTATTAAATTCTGGAAAGCAATCCTCCTTACTAATATTAATTAATCCTACATTTGGTAAAAATACAGTGTTATTATGACAATCTGTTATTTTTTTAATATTTACAGTGATATATTGCTTAATATGATCTAAATATCTTATATTATTTTGATTACTTAATACTAGTTTACATTCTTTTAAATTTCCGTTATGTACAATAGATGAAACACATTTTGATTCTGTTTTATTAAGATTTATACAGTAATAATTGTCAATAAAAATACAACTTCCTTGATAGAGAGTGGCTCCTTTTTGTAAGTAAAGATCAGTTTTTAAATCAATTTCGTAAATTGTCTGGTTTATAATTCTTGGTACTGATATCACAAAATATCCTTTATAGGATTCATCATGAATTGGTAATTTGATAAAAGTATGGATTATATTGTGATGAGTTGAACAAAAGATTTTACTATTTGTCCATAGAATTTCAGTATTATCTGAGATTAGTTTTATGTTACTTGGTAGATTTTTTATTACATCAATCATTAAATTGGTGTGAACAATGCCAAGCTTACAAAATTCTAAAGATAAAGTTAAATCTTTAATTTTATTTAATAAATGCATGATGTGAATATATAAGTCATAAGCTTTTTCATTTTGTCCTAGCGATTCGAAATTTTGTCTATTAATTATGAAATTTTTATTAATTGTTTTGATTTCATTCTGGTAATCCTCAATCAGACGTTTATTAATATTGACAGAATTTTCGATGTTATGTTCAATCTTATAATTATTTTGTTCTACATTTGAAATTATTTTATCGTAGTATTCCTTGTCGTCATTATTCATATTACCTGTTATCCAACTAATAACATTACCTAGACCATTTATCAAGCCTCGTCTGTGACGATTTTTAATATCTCTTTGTTGCATTAATTGAAATTGTTCAAAAACTTCGTTTGTTAAATCTTTTAGCAAATGATACATTTTATGTGATCTAAAGTTAGTAACATGATCTTCAATATTTATTATTTCTACTTCTAATAAACTTAAATTATAAAAATGATAAGTTTCATAATATTGATTAACTACTCTAATATTATTTACAGAATAATGGAGAATTCCTGGAGAGTTAGTGAGATCTACTACTTTTATCGTCAGAATCTTCTGAAGATGAAGTATCAGAATTATTGACATGTAGTGAATCTTCATCTGAAACAAAATGTTTCCTCTTTTTACGCTTGTTGGGTCTCCTAACGTTATCAACATGTGTTGTTAATTGCCTAGCGCCTTGGATTAACACATTTACTTTTCTGAATTTGTCTCTACTTTTAATCTTCGATTGAGTATCTTTGATAAATTCTTGATTTATTAATTCAGGTGGATCTTCCCGATTTTTATTTAATTTTTCTGTACGCTTTATCTTTTCTTCATTAATTTTTGTGTGAGCTAATTCATGCAAAAGTTGTAAATCTTTATGATACTTTTGTACGTATAGTTCTGTTATACTAATATTTTTGTTGTTGTTATTTTCTTTTATAAATCCGAAAGTGATTTCATTGGGTGTTAATTTTAGATTGTTATTTAAGGTATTATTGTACGCAATAATTGCAAGTTTTAATTTTTGTTCAAATGAATAAGATTTTCTCTCATGCGAGATAAGTCTTAGTAATTCGCTTAGTGTTAAATGAACTCTATTTAATAATCCCAAAGAATTTGAGTGATTAGTGGATGTATAATGTAATAAAATATCATTGTGGTCACAAAATTGTTTAACTAAATTGTTTTTCATTTCTGTGCCTTGATCTAATGAGATCTGTACTGGCGTAGGATAATGAGATAAATAATTTTGTAAACAATCACAAATATTGATTGCATTGTGTGTTGGAATAACTTGTGCGAACAATCTTTTTGAGAAAGTATCAACAGCAGTAAATATTATTTTCCTTTCATACTTCAAAATGTCAATCATTAATTCTCGAAAGGGTTTTTCTGGTGTTGGGGTTTGTTGAAATTTAGTTTTGATAGGTTTTCTATCATACTTTGATTTTTTACAAATTTCACATTTATTAATGTATTCTGTAATTTTGTCCTTCATATTGGGGAAATAAATTTGTTTTTTTAATTTTTCAAAAGTTTCTAATATTCCACGATGTTTAGTTTTTCCTAAATGATAGTTTTCAATAGTTTCGCGTTGTTCATTTACATTTTCTACGTCATTGATAAAGTTAAAATAACGTTTTATTCTTACAGAAGGGAATTCGTTTTCTATTATATTTTGAATCTCTTTAAAGTATTCATCGTAAGTTTTTTCTAAAGCTTTTATGTTCGGTGAACAGAAAATTCCGTAAGTCTTGTCCGGTTCTACGATCTGGTAGAGTAGCGTTTGCAAGTCATCTTTCCTGTTAATGATGAGTTCGTATCTTCTCTTGTTTCCAAATGGCTTAGAGAACTTCATGTCTTCTTTGTTTCCTCTAATGATAATAATTTGATTTTTTTCTACATTTATACATTTATCTGGTTCACATATCCAAGTTTGTTCATTGCTGGATTCTTGTGAATGAATAGTTTCTAGATCTGATTGATTTTCTGCATTTTCCGCTGTAGATGGAATATTTATTAATTCCTCCATAATTGCTTCATATTCTGTTGTTTTTTCAGCAGCTTCTTCTTGATTTTGTAATATGTCATCAATAAATACATCAATATCAATATCTACATCATCAATATCCATATCCTCTGGTTCCGTGTGGTTTACTTCATTTATATTTCTTGATAAAGCATCTGCTACATAATTTGTTTTACCATTAACATGTTTTATTTCAAATTCGAACTCCTGCAACTTCCAAATCCATTTCATAATTCGGGTGTTGCCGTTCTTCATAGAAAATATCCAAGTTAGTGGTTTATGATCGGTTTGAAGTAAAAATTTAGTTCCGTATAAATAAGGCTTAAAGTGTTGAGTCGCCCATACAACTGCTAATAATTCTTTTTCGATAGTGCTATAATTATTTTCCGCATTTTGTAGTACTCGTGAAGCGAATGCTACAGGATGTTCAATATCATCATCGTCTTTTTGGGACAATACTGCTCCAATTGCTTTATTACTAGCATCCGTAGTTAATATGAATGATTTATTCCAATCGGGGTATTTTAAAATTGGTGCATTTGCCATAAAATCTATTAATGTCTTACAAGCCCTTTTTATCTCTTCGGTTTTATAAATTTTTGTTTTAATCGAATCTGAAATAGGTTTAGTTATTTTTGCATATCCTTTAATGAATTTCCTATAGTATCCTGTCATACCTAAGAACTGTCTTGTCGACTTTTCGTCATGAGGTACTGGAAAGTTTACTATAGTTTCTATCTTTTTCGGATCTGTTTTTAAACCTTCTTCAGTTACAATATAGCCGAGAAATTTTAGTTCTTTTTTGAAAAATTCAGTTTTATCTAATTGAATTGATAACTGATGTTCTTTTAATGCTTTGAAAACTTTTTCCAAATCTCTTAAATGTTCGTTTTCATTTTTTGAATAAATAATAATATCATCAACGTAAACCATTGCATTAGGAATATTTGATATCATCATTGTCATTGCTCTCTGAAAAGTCGGCGGTCCATTACTTATTCCGAATGGCATTCGAACAAATTCGTAATGACCATTTTCAGTAGAGAATGCTGTTTTTGGAATAGATTCTTCATACATTTCTATTTGATGAAATCCCGATGTTAAGTCAATAGTCGAAAATATTTTTGCACCTCTTAATCGATTCAGCAAATCTTCGATATTGGGTAACGGGAATTTATCTTTTATGGTAGCCTGATTTAATTTTCTATAATCGATTACCATGCGAACTTTTTTTATACCCGATGCATCCATTTTTTTTGGAACAATCCACAAAGGGGAATTATACGGCGACTTACTTGGTCTAATTATTCCGTTTTTTAATAATTTTCCAACTTCTTCGTTAATTTGTTCTTTAAATTGTTCCGGATATCTATAGTTTCGTGTATAAATCGAATTTTCATTCGTAGTTATTATTCTATGTTTTAATAATTTAGTCGGTTTTAATTTTTCATTTTCTGTTTTCAATATTTCACCGTTTTCACTTAATATTTTTGTGAGTTTTTCCGTTATCTCCGAATTTATGTGTTCGTGTCTTATAACATTTTTAATTTCATTAGTATCTTCGATATGAAACATTTCGTCTCTTACAAGTTTGTATTTTATTCCCATTATTTTTATTTCCATGTCTTCTAAATTTATATTAGTTTTTAACATTTTCATTGTTTCGTACCCAAGTAAAATATCAAACCGTGAACTAATAGGATAAACTAAGAACTTTACTTCTTGATTAATTCCTATCAGATTTTGCAGGTTGAGGTTTACACTTTGTGTTCCTTCTGCTCGTCCTGTAGGGGTTTTTATCGCGAAGTTTTCTACGTTTATTTTAGCATCTTTCGGAATTGCTTGGGGACAAATATAATTTTTTGTTGCTCCTGTGTCAATTAACCATTTATTATTTTCTTTATCTAAGAGCTGTGGTAAATTATTTAAAAAATTAACTTCGTCACTTATTTTAATTACATTCGATCCGGTGGTTCTCCTTTGTTCGGACCTTGGTCTAAAAAATTATCTTCATTAGTTTCAAGTTGTTTTACTCTTTCAGTTAATATTCTAATTTGTTCATCTCTCTCATCCTCGGCGTAATGTACGCGATTAGAAACAGTTCTCATCGAAACCGTATTTGAATCATTTTGTTGTGGTGGATCTACTTTTTGTTGATTATTTCTCCAATTTCCGGATGGAGGTTTATTAAAGAATCCATGTTGAGATTTTGGATCCCATGATTGATTATGAATAGGTTTTTGATAATTTTGTTGATTATTTGGGTAATTGTGATAATTTGGTTGTGCATTTTGATAACTTTTATAATTTTGGTTTTGTTGATGTTGATAATCTTGTTTTTGTTCATGAGGTTGTTTTTGAAATTGTTTTTCATATTTATGTTTGTAATTTGGATCGAAATTTTTGCCTTTATAATTCGATTGGTGTGGTTGGTGGTGTTTGTCTTTTCGACTACCCGGACCGTACACCCGATGCACAATGTGCGCAGCGTTATTTCTTAAGATTTCGTCAATATCTTCGATTGTCTCGAATTTAATATGATAAATAAAATCAGTAAGCGAGGGATGTAAATTATGAACGGTGTGATGTGATATCTGTTTGTCGTATCTTTCCATTTCCGACTGTTTATTCACTATTTCCGAGTCGGCATACACGCGAGCATATAAATCGCATCTTTTCTTACCTAATCTTTCTAAGTAATCATGTGGGTTTTCGTTATGGTACGATTTAGTATTGAGTATTTCTGATATTAATTGCTCTCTCGTTCGCGTATCTTGATATTTACGTTTAAGGAATGTTAAAATTTCTGTCACA
The DNA here is from genome assembly GCA_930367205.1 of Acanthosoma haemorrhoidale. Lineage (NCBI taxonomy): Eukaryota > Metazoa > Arthropoda > Insecta > Hemiptera > Acanthosomatidae > Acanthosoma > Acanthosoma haemorrhoidale. Next base: position 63,323,593 of record OV884009.1, read on the forward strand.
CTAGTGAATTCCTTATCATAGGTTGCAATTTTTGCTTTTCCTTTTAGCTTAGTTAATAAAGTTAATACTAATTTTGAATGGTTTATATCTTTATATTGGTTATCATCTTTACAATATAAGTCATACACAAATGTTGTATTTCTAATAAAATCTACTAATTGTAAAGGATCACCATCATATTCCGGAATTAATTTAAAATCATGATCTTTTATTTCCATAGCCATCTCTGAATTTGTATTTTCTAATAGTAATTGATCAATATTATCTAGATTAAAAGTTGTATGTACTTGTCTTAATTGGTTTAATCTATCCTGTAAATTTGACATAAAATAAACTTATAATTACCTATAATTACCATCAAGTATGTTGTCTTCAGTGGAAAAATCTTCTTCCTTGGTGCTGCGAAGTCTCAACAAATAGTTTTGAAACTCGGGTGATAAGATTTGAAAATCTTCAGAAAGTTGAAAGATACCTCTGTAGTCGTGGAGAATGCTTGCTATACTTGTATACGCAGTGGCAATCTTCCTCAAGACGGAGAGAAGTAGTTATGCTGCTTGATTTCGGTATTACACACGATTCTAAGCTCCGCAAAGTTACTTTAAATACCTTCAAAATTCCTCCCAAGTACCTCGTTCGGGCGCCAGTTAAATATCTTCAAAGCACACAAGACTTTTTAAAAAGATTTATTTTGAATAACAAACATAAATGACATGGTAATATACAGATCTAATCTAGCATAGTGACGGGCTAATGAGATACAATAGACTGACCTCCTTCTCTGATTCTCACGGGTTTAAATAAGAGTCAGCAAAGGGGTGATTCATAGTTCTTAGAATGCTAGCACGGGTGCACTATAACTATATATATGATATTTTTAGCTTATAAAAAAAATTAAATAATAAGTAGCTTATGTTTAAATGCATAATACTGCAATGTTATATAATCTGATAATGATTTAGCAGGCCATGGGAATAGATCACGCTTTAACGGAACTCCAACTTAAAGAGTTGTCCACTAGTTATTAGTACAGATAAATGGTCAGGCGACGTGTACCTTATGACTTATTGCTCTACTTCAGTGCAACAGTGGGACATTTCATTTCAAAAAACGTAATACTAAATCAATTTCAGAAATGTATGAAAAAATGAAAATACAGTAATACAGTATTTTTAGTAAAAAGGAGATCATAAATTCAAATACGATTTTTCAAAAAAATGAGATTACATAGTTGTCAATTAGTAGTGAGTAAAAATACATGTCACTGGTGAGTTCTAAAGGAGGGAATATGAGGGTCAGTTATTGAAAGTTGAAAGAGTCAGCACAGATTGTTGTTTGATAAACGAAAACAGTGTGAATTACTATACAGAGAAGGCAATGTTTAAGAAGTCAGGTAAGACAGAGAAAATTAATTGTTTATTCAACATGGTACCAAAAAAATATCTCCAAGGAAAATAACGATATAACTATTAATAATTCCTTATTTATTTACATACATCAATAATTTATTTACTATTCAGTTTTTAGGTTGGAAGGTAGGAACTTACCTGAGGTATAAAGTTTCAATTTATTATTATATTATTTTATTAAAAATACAACGTATATACTTTTTTTTTTGTTACACAATTCCATTCATAATTATTGTAGCATAATTTTAGTCATTAAAAATTATATTTAAAAAAAGTGTAGATGCCATTGATTCAAGGATTTAAAATTAGTATTGGATATGTTTTCATAGGAATATGAAAAATACAAAAATAAAAACTCGAAGTATGCGGAACAGGTTTATTTAAATTGGAGAGGTACGGAGAAAGCGGATCCGCACTGAGGGAGATCTTGCCTTAGAGAGGGATAATTAAAAAAATTCCAAAAATTTTCACTAAGCAATGAAAATATTAGGGGAGAAACAGACCGGCTGCAAAGAAAGGAATTCCTGCCTCCAGTATAAAACAAAAAAAAAATACCGTACCCAGCAAGAATTAAAGATATGAAGTATTGAAAAGATATAGATATATATATCGGTATATAGATATACGATAAACATTAATATTTTATAAAACAAGTAATATATCTACTAACTGTATTACAAATGACGAAACTACCATAAACCCTGACTAGTTTTTATTTTATTTCATTGACTTTTATAACGGATATAGCTGATAAAAACAAAATGGTATTTTACGAAACCATTGCTTCTCTCCTATACTTATAACTAATATTATAAATTAGCTAGAATTTTTTTCACAAAAGGATTGAAAATTCGATTGCAGTCATGTGTTAAAACTGTTATTGGGTGATTCCAATAGCTATAGATTTAATGCAAAGAGTTGAAAAGTTTCTCACTATAACAGATTTTATGAAATTTATTGAAGAATGTTTAATACAGGAAGGTTAAAAAATATCTATGTTTTATGTGTCAATCATATTACAGCTAATATGTTGTACTGCAAACCTACTATGCTATATACCAACTAGCAATGCATCTACACTAACACAAAATAAACTAACACCATAATTCTTGGTTATGAATTAAATTTTCATTGAAGTACAAATAAATTTCAGTGTGGAAAAAACAATAAATAAACAAATTAACGACAGGAGTATTAAGAATTCAGGTATACAGCAACTACTATGCATTACTAAGTACTGCAATGTGAAGGAATAAACATTTGATGTATGCATAAATAGGTTAAGTTATTACAATCATTCAGATTATTTTTTTAATTTAGTCTTTTTGTTTATGGAAACTAAATACTTGACGGTAGTAAAATTATCTAATGATTTATACTAGGGTCTACGACCAAATAGACGTTTGCACTTCAAACGTCGTATACAAATTTCATAACATTTTTTCCCAAGACTCACAAATATGATAGTGTGAAAAACTATCGCTATTACAGG